>CM034532.1:14950450-15355450 GCA_020002185.1 Paraescarpia echinospica
GTGGGAAAGAGCTACGATTTCTTAATCGTAATCAACCACACTATTAAAAGGGGGCAGTCTATATTTAATTTTTTTACTTATTAATTATTATAATGTTTTTAAGACTATGCTAACAATGTTGAAGGCATACTGCCCGCCAACGTATGTTTAGTAAGCCCGTAACAATGGTCGCAATTTGGAAGGTACGACCCCGGGGCATGTTCAAATAGTAAACAAAACATATAGTTTCAAAATAAGCTTCATTGGCAATACGGCTGAGTCGGGCTGAGTTAACTGCAATACAATTTGATGTTCAACGATGTCTCATTTTCCTACGTTCAACATAGCAGACGTCGTGTTACAAATTACTACAACCGCTAATTCCGGGTAGAAGAGCTAACTGGCTCCCTTTAAAGATAATAACATGATAAAGTTCTAAATAAAGTTCAGATCGAGTTGAAACTTCAGATTGTTATAGATTTGGTTATGTCGAGTTGATTTCAGTATAAAACATTGGTGTTAACATCCACACAAAAGAGCTGTAATTATTTGTTTGATGATATATATCGTCCTACCTTGTGTTTGACGTTGCAAACCTCACAAGGTTTAACCACATTAATTACTGGCAGTACTATATCGTATATAATAAAAAATTTGACGTTGACATTTGGAAGTTATGACAATTCAAAATAAGAAATTGTAAAGAAAATCGTACAAATCGACCTATCTATTTTTTTAAATAACAGTTCAGAACTATTATCCTTCCAAATGTTATTTTTTCAATTTAATTAAACCGAGGCTACCTTCCACTTGTTATTTAATTAAACCGAGGCTACCTGCTCCTCATTTTAATATATTGTTACTTAGTACTAAAAGAAATAATGTTCAAAACATACTGCTTCAAACTGAATTTAATATGCCAGAAACTGAGTTCGCAATTTAAACATTTTGCTCACAGAATGTTCAGATTGTAAACAGACACAGTTGGCTGGGTTAACCGCTAGTCCCTTTGATATTCGACGCGTTCGCGATGTTCTCACATTTAAGACAACCGACTTAGTGCGCTAATAGTTACCGCTAGTGCTGGTCCCGGATAACGGAAGAGACAACCTCGCTTTCACCTTCCCTTATAGTCTAAGTCTCTAACGTATGTTTCGAAACTCTTCAAATCCGCCTTTAAAGGCGTCGGACATTTTGCTAATAGAAAATTCAGATTTATTTTTATATTTTATAGAGCAGGTGATATAAACTATTTGCAAAAAGAGGCAATCTTTGTACAGCGGATTATTTGTAGAAATGAAGATTTAAGTTTTCCATCTGTTTCTGCTGTAGAGACTGCCTGATAACTAGACTTGCCGTGACATCAAACCGCGGGCTGCTTCGACTGCCATTTTATAAATTACGTTATAAACAGCGACTGTGGGTGTCGCGTTCAACGACTTTCGCATTTTACAAACATAGTAGCGTTTTATAGATTTTGTTTGCTTGATCGGGTGTATCACATGGACATTTAATTTAATCTTCAACATGGTAAAACGTGGGTTTTTTAAGGTGGAGTCGGTAAAAAGCCGAACTCAAACGTTACCCTCCACATGCATTTATTTGTTACGGCTTTAGTGGAACGTGTGTTTATATGTGGCACGTTTCTATTTGACACATGTCCTATTGTGACCAAGCTGTAACAAAACAATGTTGAAACAGTTTTGCCTATTTTCTAGTCGACTTCGCGAAATCCAAATACGATATCGCACAGACCTACATAAAAATCCGGGTGCTGCTAGTTCGTCTATTTTTGTATTCGTGGCCTACTATTTAGCTGCTACTTCATGATAAATGTAAAACATCTTTGGACACTTTTACTGTATCGTCATCACTGTCGAAAGATCTGTCGAAGTTGTCTGCGTCAGAACCAAACTGTACTAATCGTGTCAAATTTGAGGCAGTCCGTTGTATGGCGCTTTTAACTTGCACTCATAAATTCGAAAGTTCACGATTTAAAACATTTAATTTTGTGCACAGACGATTTAGAAACGTCAGCAACAACATGCTATATTTCGACAAGTCATTATAAATTGTTTATTTTCATCAAATCATTATCTAACTGTCCGACGCCGTTAACGAATGTATTAACGAATTTTGTTTTACTCTGTTTGTGCTTCTTTAGCTTGCACCGACTGTAGTAATTACAGCTTCTTATTCCTCTTCGTTCTTCTTTTGTTACTGTCCACATTTGAATCGCACTGGAAACGAGTTTTTGAGAAAAACACATTGTTTTGAAGAAGCACTCAAATTACACGGTTAATACAATTCATCATTCACGACATGCGCGTAAACAGCCAAGTAACCAACTACCAACGTGTTAATAAAAATCCATATATGTAAATGTTATCTCATATTAGTAACATTGGCGTCGGAACGTGGTGAATTTTCGGGGGACTGAAGCTCTCGAAAGATCTCCAGTTGCACCTCCGGTGTGCTCTCCAGAAACCTCCGATTGCCCCCCTTTGAGGCTAATCAAAAACCTCCAACTGCACTCCCTTGAGGCATTCCTAAAACATTCAAGTGTATCACCTTTTATACATAGCAATTACATCACCAATTACACAAACTGGAGTCGCCTTGACACAAAACATCAAAATGCACCACCTTTTCCCTTAAAGGAAATAAAAATAAGGCATTAGCTAAAATCCTTTTTCCATGTGTACACACAGTTTAACCTTGTATGTAACATTTGACAACACTAAAAAAATACAGAAAAGTACATTTGTAGCATAAATTCGATTTTAAACCCGTCTGTGTAGCGATTCCCGCGGAAAATAAAATTTAATGAGCTAGGCGATCACGTGGTATCGGGACGTCACTTATGACCCACACTCACATCAGGCCGACCCTTTCCATGCATTCAGAGCATGTTTACAAGTATAGCTTTTGGGTCGAAACGAGCGCCAGAATGAGTTACTGTGCAATATTCCGATGAAATACAAACACTAGTCATCATAGAGGAACAAGCAGTTATCTTACCGTTCCACATGAATCGAATTTTATTCAAAACAATGAATGCGAATGTAACTAGTCGACTAGGTTTCGCCGTGCTTGGGCTCGTTTTCAGAATAATTATATCGAATGCAACCAACGAGAGATAATCTACACCAATAAACATACATAGCAAACATATATCGTATCCAGCTACAGAAAGTAACGTGTATAATCTCATAATATCAGTAGAATATCGATGTATGAAGGAGGAGTTGTTCAATTTATCATAACAACTTAAATCAGTCAGTGAATTTTTACCGGTCCTGTTAGCTCGGTTGGTAAAGGCGTTCCTTAGCGTTTATTTTGCAATCGGGCGACGCCGGTTCAAACCCCACACCAAACCATTGATTTTTAACACTTTTTTTGGTTTATGTTTTCACGAAGTAATATAAACCAAATCATTTTTATACTATGATGCACTGTTTATAAATAATTTGGTAGTAATTATTTATTCGCCACAAAAATGAAAATATGGGAATTATATAACGATTTTTATAAATTTTATTCATCCAAACAAATGTAATGTAATATATAATTTATTAATTGTATATATACTGTACGGTAATATATTGTAATTATATATGTGAAAACAAATGGTGATCTGTCTGGATAAATAAAATTTAGAAACATCGCGTTATATATAATTACCATATTTTCATTTTTGTGGCGAATAAATAATTACTACCAAAATATTTACAAACAGTGCATCATAGTATAAAAATGATTTTGTTTATATTACTTCGCAAAAACATAAACCAAAAAAAGTGTAAAAAATCAACGGTTTGGTGTGGGGTTTGAACCGGCGTCACCCGATTGCAAAATAATTGCTAAGGAATCAACGCCTTTACTAACTGAGCTAGCAAAGCCGACAGAAATTTACTCACTGATTTAAGTTGTTATGATACAACTCCTCCTTCATACATCGGTATTCTAGTGATATTATACACGTTACTTTCTGTAGCTGGATACGATATATGTTTGCTATGTATGTTTATTGGTGTAGATTATTTCTCGTTGGTTGCATTCGATATAATTATTCAGAAAACGAACCCTAGCTCGGCGAAACCTAGTCGACTAGTCACATTCGCATTCATTGTTTTGAATAAAATTCGATTCATGATGACTAGTGTTTGTATTTCATCGGAATATTGCACAATAACTCATTCTGACGCTCGTTTCGACCCAAAAGCTATACTTGTAAACATGCTCTGAATGCATGGAAAGGGTCGGCCTGATGCGAGTGTGTGTCATAAGTGACGTCACATCTCGGCATCCCGAAAAGCGCGCCAAAAATATGCATATTCGAAAATGTCCGGATGTACAGCATTAAATGTGGAATTTCTAATTCATTGATTTTTTGATTGTTTTTGGCTTGGTGGACATGGAAATAGATAGCAGGATGTAATATAACATGAATTCAAGCCATAGATGTTTTTATTCCCTTTAATATTGGGAAGGTTAATCTGCAGCCCCGCACCAAACATATTGGGGGCTCATCCCCCAAACCACCTTGTTACGACGCCTTTGAGTAATCTGTCAAGTCTTTGTAGTATTTTATGTTTATAACTATTATTTCTATTTTTGCAGCGTTTACGCTCGCACATAGGCGACTGTATTGAGTTATACTTCGAACGAGAGAATGGCAACGTGCTAACAAAGGCAAACCTACAAAAGATGAAGGAAATCGAAGACTTTTTCTGGAATAACACCGAGTTCCAGGCGAAAGTATGCCTGCGAACCAATATTGCGCCATTCGACTGCGCGAAGCCGATATCCGTGTTGCGATATTTCGATGGCACCTATAGGCATCTCGACCCGATTCTCTTCGACCCAACATTTGACAACATACCGGCGGTTTTTAACGCCATCAATAACCACATCATTACACAAAAAGACGTTCAATACGCCGTCGGCAAGAACCATACCATCAACGCTACCTTCGCCTCTGCCAACATCGTACGGGGCCTGATCTGTGCAGGCATGCCGCTCCTAGGCTTTAGGAACGCAACGGACCGGTATTGGAATCAATTTCGACGTATCAAGTATTTCTTTGTCAGTCACTTTAGGTCGGAATGTATGAAGTTATTTGATCAAGGCGTAGGAGAGATGAAATTCTTATATAACAGCCATACGCTGTTTCGATATGCTCTCCTGGTGTATGTGCTCATGGACTTGGCCCTTCTTATCGGCAGTATCGTCTTCATCGTGTCGTTCCTGCTCTTGCAGACCGGATCTTTCTGGGTGTCCGGCTGGGCGGTTTACGGCATCATGACCGGCTTCTTCGGCGCTAATCTTTTTTATCGCATTGTGCTCGACTACATATACATAGGATTGTTCCAAATCCTCGCGTTGTTCATTCTTTTGTGCGTCGGCGCCGATGACATCTTCGTCTTCTACGACACATGGAAGTCCTCGGAGAAACACAAATACCTGTCGCTCGCGCACCGCCTCTCCTACTGCTACCGGAAGGCGGCTACGGCCATGTTTTTCACGTCACTCACGACGGCTGTCGCGTTTTGCGTGAGCGCAGCATCGCCGTTGCTCGGAGTGCAGACATTCGGGCTTTTCTCGGCTCTGCTCATCTGCGTCAACTACATCTCCATCATCGTCTACTTTCCTACCGTCATCGTGTCGTACCACGTCTTCTGGGAGAACAGCAAATGTTGTTGTTGTCCGCGCGATGTCAGCTCTGTCACTGACGTCGCGGACTCAACAACAACAGCCACCGCGATGACGAATCACGATAAATTGTACTCTTCCGTCGTTGAATTCTTCAGTGGACCCTACTTCCGGTTTATCACCCATCCCGTCGCGCGATGTGTGATTCTTGCCTTCTTCGCTGTGCTCATCTCAATCGCCATCTACTATGACTCCTGTTTGGAGATCAACGACGAACCCGAGGTACGCTGCCGTTTAACTATGTGCCTTCGACGGCAATAATTAAGAGATCGGTGTCGTGCACCCGTGCACCATTGATACATATTTAAGTTGCATTCTGAGTTCGCCCATCTTTGCAATAAGGGGACCTACACCTTTGCACTGTATCACTGTATGACATAATATACAATTTATTGAGATACAAAATGACGCAAAGAAATAAACATTATTTCCGCGATTCCGTGGATATCAATACGCTGATTGGTGCAGGCCCACAAGGGAATTCCGCGGGTCGCTGGTGACTTACAGTCGTGAACTATGGTAATTTTTAATAATACGTTTTGCGCCCTTCTGCTGCTCCATTTTCTTTGCGTCTCATAAACTGTCTTAAAATCACAGTGGGTTGGATTTTCTGACTAGGGTAAATAGCAAGATTAACAGGTGCGGATCCAGGGGTTGTGTGGAAAATGCCCTCTCCCAACTTTGCTTGAACAAGCCGGGCCGTTAAGTTAGACGCATTATGCGGACCTAGGTCTAGGGCAGATGAGTGGATTTGCGCCCACCCCCCGGTTTGCTTCGATGGGGGTGCAGTTGGAGGTTTTTGTTGAGCTTGAATGGGATGCTGCTGAATATTTTTCGAGAGTCTCATAGCGGGTGCAAGTGGGGATCTAAAAAGCAGCCCCAGTAATCAACCAGGCTACGGGCCTGGTTAGTTACACTTTCTAAAAACCGCTTAAATGGCTGGCTTTGCCCCCCCAGATAAAATTAAAATGCTAGACCCGTCCCTGACTAATGTTGTAATAGTATAATGTTTTACAGGTGTTTGTAATGGATTGTGTAAGAAATATCGACGATCGAAGGTAGCTGCTATCGTGTCATTGCGACGTCAGCAATAATTAAGCTTATTATTTGTATTATTTGTATCAAAGTCGTTACATTCAGTACAAATTGTTAGTGCCGTGAAATGATAGCGTTAACATTTATTAAGTCGTGCGCTGTCTATACGAGATATTAACTACGAGTACCGGAGGCTCGAGGGGCTGTATTACGGCAGCAACCACGCAAGTAGCATCCACACAGCGTATGTTAATTCCCGTTGTTTAACGGCAAATTAACGTTTGTATACATGTACATATTGTACTACTGCCATGCGCTCAAAATTCGTTCACTATAATATATTATGTATACTGAGCACACTAATACAATGAACGGTGGGTAATTCTTTTTATAACCGCCATTTTGAAATCCAATGGCGGCGCTCTACAACCGTTCACATGTATGTAAATATACACTAGCATTAATATAAAAGGGTGTTGTGAATGCTAAGGGCCCCAGACACCATTATTAACGTGTAAGGAATGGAAATGATATTTTAAAGGGAATGAAAACATCTATTGCTCGAATTCATGTTATATTACATCCTGCTATCTATTTCCACGTCCACCAAGCCAAAAAAAATCGAAAAAAAATCAATGAATTAGAAATTCCACATTTTATGGTGTGCATCCGGACAATTTCGAATATGCATATTTTTGGCGCGCTTTTCGGGATGCCGAGATGTGACGTCACTTATGACTCAAACTCGCATCAGGCCGACCCTTTCCATGCATTCAGAGCATGTTTATAAGTATAGCTTTTGGGTCGAAACGAGCGTCAGAACGAGTTATTGTGCAATATTCCGACGTAATACAAACACTAGTCATCATAGAGGAACAAACATTTATCTTACGGTTCCACATGAATCGAATTTTATTCAAAACAACGAATGCGAATGGGCCTACAAGTCGACTAGGTTTCGTCGAGCTTGGGCTCGTTTTCAGAATAATTATATCGAATGCAACCAACGGGAGATAATCTACACCAATAAACATACATAGCAAACATATATTGTATCCAGCTACATAAAGTAATGTGTATAATCTCATAAAATCACTAGAATATCGATATATGAAGGAGTTGTACAATTTATCATAACAACTTAAATCAGTCAGACGGTTTCCGTTGGTCCCGCTAGTTCAGTGGGTAGGTGCGTTGGTTACTTGTCGTTTATTTTACAATCGGGCGACGCCGGTTCAATCCTGACAGCATGCAAACCTTTGATTTTCTATACACTTTTTTTGTTTATGTTTTCACGAAGTAATATAAACAAAATCATTTTATACTATAATGCACTGTTTGTAAATAATTTTTATTTTTGTAGTAACTATTTATTCACCACAAAAATGAAAATATGGTAATTATATAACGATGTTTCTAAATTTTATTTATCCAAACAAATATAATGTAATGGGTATATAATTTATTAATTGTAAATATATTGTACGGTAATATATTGTAATTATATATGTGAAAACAGATTGAGATCTGTCTGGATAAATAAAATTTAGAAACATCGTTTTATATAATGACCATATTTTCATTTTTGTGGCGAATAAATAATTACTACAAAAATATAAAAAAAATATTTACTAATAGTGCATTATAGTATAAAATGATTTTGTTTATATTACTTCGTGAAAACATAAACAAAAAAAGTGTAAAGAAAATCAAAGGTTTGCATGCTGTCAGGATTGAACCGGCGTCGCCCGATTGTAAAATAAACGACAAGTAACCAACGCACCTACCCACTGAACTAGCGGGACCAACGGAAACCGTCTGACTGATTTAAGTTGTTATGATAAATTGTACAACTCCTTCATATATCGATATTCTAGTGATTTTATGAGATTATACACATTACTTTATGTAGCTGGATACAATATATGTTTGCTATGTATGTTTATTGGTGTAGATTATCTCCCGTTGGTTGCATTCGATATAATTATTCTGAAAACGAGCCCAAGCTCGACGAAACCTAGTCGACTTGTAGGCCCATTCGCATTCGTTGTTTTGAATAAAATTCGATTCATGTGGAACCGTAAGATAAATGTTTGTTCCTCTATGATGACTAGTGTTTGTATTACGTCGGAATATTGCATAATAACTCGTTCTGACGCTCGTTTCGACTAAAAAGCTATCCTTGTAAACATGCTCTGAATGCCTGGAAAGGGTCGGCCTGATGCGAGTGTGTGTCATAAGTGACGTCACGATACCACGTGATCGCCTAGCTCATTAAAATTTAATTTTCCGCGGGAATCGCTTCACAGACGAGCTTAAAATCGAATTTATGCTACAAATGTATTTTTCTGTATTTGTTTAATGTTGTCAAATGTTACATACAATGTTAAACTTTGTGTACACATGGAAAAAGGATTTTAGCTAATGCCTTATTTTTATTTCCTTTAATGGAAAATTAGTGCAATTTGTATGATGAACGGCCATCTTGAATTAGATAAACTTACCCTGCTTCGAAAAAATGCCACCGTATTTTAACCTTCATAACATATACTAATATAGATTCATAATCAAGTGAAAGTTTGCTTTTAATAAACATTCTGCACGAAATTACACAAGTGTCTACATTATTAACTGTGATGAGCTGAGTAGGTACGATTGGCGAAGATTGCGTAGCTTTAAAAGGTTGTTTCCGAAGTTATGTGTATTTTCTGCTATTAGCCCGAGGCTCCAAATGTTGATTTTGTAGCTCCACCCGGCTTAGCGAACTTACCTAGAAAAAAAAATTAGAAACGTATGTTTTGCTTTTAATTTCTATCGGTTTAATTTCATTTCTGTCCGCAATTACCCTGAAGTGTGTTCAATTTCCTGAAATGTGGACCCTCCCGATTGTTGTCAACGGTAGGCAACAGTGGGGGGATAGCACAATTTTCGGCGGAATATGTTTTTCTTTTGTGGAATATTCATCTGTAGGATATGTTCTATGAGATTCTAAGTGCGTATGGTGATTTTCATTTGGGGATACTTCGAAAAATGGCAAAATCCAAGATGACCGCTACATAATCACATTTTTCATTTAAATTCAATTAATTTTCATATCGTTGCAACCACATACAAGTATGGGTGAAAAGGATTTTGTATGTTCTCTTAGATTAGGAATTGTACATTTTACAAGCTATCGGCCGTTTAAGTACGACCAAAGTAGCCGCCACAAAAACGTAAAAATTAACTTATTCTTATATATTTACATTCAAATGAGGTAGATAAAGATTGTAATTCAAATGGTTCTTTACATGTTTTCATACATAAGAAATTTGATGATATCCACTTATCTGTAGACGTGGATAGGAACCATAATGTTACTTGGCACAACCGTTGCCAGTCGGTGTACATGTAGTGGATACATTGCAGTATGACGTAGTTTGATCTGATCAGACGTGGTAAATTCTGGTCTGATCGGGTCGGGCGAAAAGTACTAGTCATACAGAGTTAATTAAATATATTAATATTCTATCATAATTTTAAAATGTCACTCCTTTTCCCTGCGGCTGCACTTAGCCTTAGAAATAGCATTCTGGCATGGTATTTGTTACCATGATGAACAGGTTGTATACGAGTGCCTTATTTATTCAGTTACTGGTCGGATTGTTGTTGTCCGTTTTAATTTAAACTATAAATTCTTCTTGCTATTGCCAAGATATACATCCGTGGATAATTTTGTGCCTATTCTACGTACTAGCGTAACTCTCTGGTGAATTGATTTTATTACCTTAATCTCTCAATCTAAATTAAAAGTTTTACAACGACTGAACGATAATACGGTTTTAGTTCGTAGGACTGACTACGGCGTATGCGTTGAAGTTATTAAAGCTTGTTCGCATTAGCTGTATTCTTAGCAGTTATTGAAATGCTGTGGTTGGTCCCCCTTTTTCTGTTTTGAACTGCTTTTATATAGTTACGGTTATCGTAGTTGGTAACATATCACTTAGATTTTGCATATTGAGTAATAATTCACCTTATGAGGATGCTAGGCTGTGTCATTAAAACAAAGTCACCTCTATTTTTATTATGTGTTCTATTTTTATCCTGTTCTGTGGCTTCGAGAAGTGATGATATTGCTTTGTGCAAGCCACGTACTTTGCAATGGTTAGTTGTCAACGCAGCATTTTCTCAACCCATGACACTGCACAATTTGTTGTCCTATTTACACAGTTTACCGTATCTTAACATATGTTTTAACATAGGTTGGTGCCAATCCCCTGCTCTGCATCAACATTAAACGTAGCTACAATTGTACTACTAGTATGAGATGTAAGTCTGAATCCGGGGCCAGCTGTTAGGCGTAACCTTCGGGTAGCCATTACAAATGTTCGATCGGTTCGAGACAAGACGGCCTCGCTTTGTGATTTACTCATTTTAAAGAAAATAAACATCCTTGCTGTCATTGAGACCTGGCTTAGACCACATGCCACAGCTCCATGCATTGCTGACATCTCTTCTTCTGGTTACACTTTCAACCATCGGTCATGCTCATTTGAACGAGGTGGTGATGTTGGCTTTCTGGTATCGCAACAGTTCAAAGTTAATAATAATAATAAACTTTATTTATACACTAGTCTCCAGAGTACGACTCTGTTCAATAGTGAGTTAATTAACATTCTAGCCATGAATACTCTAGTTGAACCATCCTCTAGTTTTGAGTCCATCTGTGTTGACATTTCTGATTCTTCTTACTGTATCTGCATTTATCACGTTCCAGGTACCACCCAGCAAATTTCTTTGAAGACTTTCAGGATCTGTTGAAAAATCTGGCAATCTTACATTCATAATTATTTTTCATTCTTGGTGATTTAATCCATCATTTAGATGTATGCCTTCTACAACAACAACTGCGTTTGATGATATTCTGGCATCCTTTGATATGAAACAACATGTTACCTTTTCGATACATATATATGGCCATTGGCTTGTCCTCTTCATAGCCCGTTCAACTTGTAACAATATGCAGACACCTTGTGCTTTGGGTGGGTTATCAGACCACCGCATTGCCATCGCCAATGTTAACGTTTCTATAACTCCAATAGAGTCGAAACGCAATGTGTCTTATAGAGCCATTTACAGGATTGATATTACAGCTTTAATAACTGATATTCTTAAATCTGACCTTATCATAGACCCAAACGAACACCTATCTGACTTACATAAACAGTACTGTCAAGTACTCAAGGCATTACTTGACAAACATGCACCTACGAAATCCAAATTTGTGTCACAAAAGCCACCTGCTCCACGGATGATTTTCCGAAATGTTATTGTCTAAAAGGCGCCGTCGTTATTTAGAGCCTGTATAGCGTAAATCACGCTCACCTTTGGATAGGTCGCGTTATTCCAAACAATGTCTCCTCTGTAACAGACAGATGGCCAAAGCTAAGTCAGATTACTGCACAAATATGGTCATAAATAAGTCCAATAATCCAAGTCAGTTATAGAAACATTCTACACAGATGGCCTGCTCCATCGCTACCAGGTATAAATCAAATCTCTGTGTGACTCCTTACGCTTTGCCAGATCATACTTTAAATAATGTAAATGTGGACTCTCCACCCGTAAATGATCTGCTTGTATCGTTTGAACCTTCTAAGTTGTTGAAGTGAGGAAAATAATTATCTCCTCCCCAAATAAGTCTTGTGCTCTTGATCCATTCCGACTAAACTGTTAAAAGCATACATTATACATTATTCATACCTATAGCAAATATCATCAATGCATCACTGTGTTCTGGCTTCTTTCCCGATGACTTCAAATGCGCCCGTGTCAATCCAGTTCTTAAGAAGTCATCCCTGCCTAAACAAGACCAAAACAGTTATATACATTATTTCTAACCTTAGCTTTATTTCTAAAATACTAGAAAAGGTTGTAGTTAGCCGTTTAAGGTCTCGCATTAACACAAATGTCTTAACTAATGTATTACAATCAGCATATAAACAATTTCATTTAACAGAAACGGCTCTTGAAAGTACATAATTATATTAACTTAAACATTGATATTGGTATAATGACTGCCTTAACCTTATTTGATCTATCTGCCGCCTTTGATACCATCGATCATAACATTCTAATTAAACGTTTATCAAAGTGTTACGGTCTACCTGGCACAGCTCTGGGATGATTTTCTTCATACCTAATTGATAGATACCAAACCATTACGATTCGGCTGCACTTTATGTGGTGTTCCCCAGGGTTCTGTTCTTCGGCCTTTGCTTGTCGCTCTCTACACAACACCACTAAGCTATGTTATTAACAGTCATAATATAAACCATCATCTTTATGCAGATGATACCCAGATTTACATTTCTTTATTTACGCCCAATATTAATTGTTCCTTAAATCAGCTCAGATAATGCCTTAATGACAATTTCGTTTAGATGACTGAGAGTGGATTAAAGTTAAATGCTGATAAAACAGAGTTTCTTATAATTGGTACACAGGGGCAGCGTGACAAAAACAAACAGCGTGACAATTAAACGTTTTTCCCCACAACTATGTTTAGCCAGTATGTTACGCCTGCACCTTCAGCACGAAATTTTTGAATAATCTTTGATGATAATCTCAATTTTAGACGACATATTTCTCAAATTTGTCGCTGCTGTTATTATCATATTCGTAATTTACGACGTATTCGCCGTTATTTGCCTCTTTCTGTTGCAAAAATTATCGCAACTGCATTTGTTAGAAGCAGGCTTGACTGTTGTAATTCCGGTTTTTAAAAAATTGCCCTTAAGGGTATCACTCGGTTACAACGTGTACATAACTGCTTAGCTAGGGTTGTGACCAGGTCTCCGCGTTTTTCTCACTTAGTGCCTCTTCTGAAGTCCTTGCACTGGCTTCCTGTACGATATCGTATTATTTTAGATATTTGTACCATTACTTATCAGGCACTTTCATGTAAGCAACCAGCATATTTATATTCATTACTTACTCCTGAAAAAAAAACTATCCAGCTTCGATCATTTAATTCTGATTCACTTTTTGTTCCTAGAGTCAATACTAATATTGGAACTAGGACATTTTCTTTGGTTGTATCAACTCTCTGGAATATGCTCCCTCTTAGTATTAGATCAGTAGGAAATGTTATACAATTTCGCCGTCATTTAAAAGTTACCTTTGTAACCTTGCGTATCCACCTAAGTTCCCTGGCGTATCGATCCATCTGCTGACGACTTTAATATGGTTTATATTCTGATATTGACTAACCCTTTTGTATTAATGCGTCTCAGAGATTGGTTTATGAGGATTTAGGTGCAAAAGAAGTTACCTTATTATTATTATTATTATTAATGTATCCCAGCCTTTATTTATGGAATACCACTACAGCAAACAAACCTTGAGACGGTCTCGGTGCTCAACTTGGGTAATTATTGACCGTTCTTAAGGTAAGAACTTAAGGTAAGATAAGAACTTTACGTCAGGTATCTGATACATCCAGTACGTCGCTGTTTGCCTACGTCACAGTCAACATTTTGCACGTGACCTCCGTCAAACTTTGCCTTTGCACCAACGGTTAAATACTGGAATTACAAATTACAGTATTATTGGTGCATGACAACTAAACATTCGTGCATACAATTATCGCATTAAAAACTTTATATTATGTTTTTTGTCACAAAGAAACAATTTTGTGGCCAGAATTTCAAAACATATTCGACAGAATGCTCGAAGGCACTACGTGTTTTGGAAACACTTTTTTTTTGCTTGACGGAGCTTTTGCTTGGCAACAGGTCACTTGATGGATAGGTCAGTTTGGAAAAGTTGCCACTTAATCATTGGTTTGGTATATTGGTTAAATTACCCTTTAATTTTGTATGTTGAGATAACCCCTTGCCTGCTTAGATGACTCCATATTTATAATTGAACTGTCTCCTTCAATATGATTAGTTAATTTGTCATTTGAGATTACCCCTTACCTTTTGGCATGATTTGGTAGTTCACATACAAAAACAACCTTTATTGTTTTATTGGTGTTTTCATCATCGTCCTCGTCGTCCTCCCTATCTTAATTATAACCATTTTTGTCATCTTCTTCGTTTTCATATTTGTCAACATCATCGTCATCTCTACGTAATGATCTTCATCATAGTCTTCGTCTTCACTTACAATTTAACATCATCAACACCATCATCTTCTGATAGCATGTTCTCTGCACTACACATTTATGCAACACAGTTTGCCTTACTTTTGCTCTTCTACTTTTAATGACTTGAAAATTAAAATATTGTAAACACCGCTTCAAACATTTTTATGTGGCGCATGTCTAAAAATCTGATTTATTGAAACACTTTTTGTGTTGTTTATTATGACACCCACCGCCTTTATAAAAATACATAAAATTTACGTTTCTAACGCTGAATGCTAACAAATGATAGCTTGCTTTCTGCATTACACATTTTCACACTTTACCAAACATTATAATACGCTATATCTTGTTAACTGATATCCGAGAAGCACTATTGCTTACCAGCTATATTGGTGTGCTTATGCAAGGCAGACACACAATGTCAATATCATTTATTCAATATTTGTGAAGACAATGGTTATTTTTGGAACGCTCTATTTGGATGTTGTAATACCTCAATATTTCGGCAGTATCAACATCTTTATAAAGAAATTACCTTCCATTTGGCAAAATATCACAAACATTATCTTCAAATTTATGATTTGGAGGTATTTTCTTGAACGTTTGCTTAGCATCAGCACTGGGACTCCAAGGTGTGCGAGACAACACCAAATTCTTTACGATTTCTCCGTACTCGGCCTTTACAGGTCAACGGGGTGATATGTGAGTCTTTATAGATGATGGTGACTAACAATGCCATTTTTGTTTGGCGCACGCCGAAACAATGATTTGTTTCAACCCATTTTGGTGATGTTTAATACGACACCCGTCATCACTGGTAACAAATTACGTTGTTCGTGTCACTCCAACTATGACAATACGTAAAAAGAATGTTTATATATAATTCTTCCGAATGCTTCCAGTATTAATACATTTAGCAAAACAATACAATGCAATACAATCCGGTTGTTCTTGCTTTCATGACAGATACGCTAATTACAATGATAGCACGTTTTCTGCACTATACATGTGACACAATACTAGACCAAATAACATCCGGCATTTTAATGGGTTTGGGAATTGTCGGTTTGTTTATCAGATGATATATATATATATTATATATATGTTTATCAGATGATATATATATATATATGTAAATATATATATATATATATATATATATATATATAGAGAGAGAGAGAGAGAGAGAGAGAGAGAGAGGCGTGTCTAGTGACTAGGGGGTGCCTGGGGGCACGTGCATCGTAGAACTTTTGAAATTTGCGTGAACGTAGACCTTTTTGAAAGGGCCCACGTGACCGTGCCCACTAGACGCTTGTTAATATGCCCCCGTTCAGATTAAAATAAGCTGAAATGACGGCGACGCGGTGGCGAAAATACAGAAACCCCCTCCCCCGTCTTCCGATGTTACCAGTTGACCCGAGAAGTTACGGCGGCGCAGGAGCGATAAATTGTCTACACCATTTGGTTCGGACACGCCCCACTGTGGACACGCCCCTCTGTGGACACGCCCCTCTGTGGACACGCCTCTGAAATATATTCTATAAAAGTTAATCTGCTGTAGTAGCATGGTTGCTATCTTGCAGGTCAAGATCCTCAAAGAGAAAACCAACTTCGGCAGCGTCATGATAAAGAAGTACACCATGTTCGTACCAAACAAAGAGTTCGTTATGCTGGTGTGGGGACTCAAGAACCAAGACCTCAGCCGGTGTCATCGCACGGACTACAAATGTATGGGAGACACCGTCTGGGACAAGTCGTTCAGTATCAACTCGCCCGGCGTACAGCAGGCGCTACTGGTTCGTGTGTGTGTGTGTGTGTGCGTGTGTGCGCGCGTGCGCGTGCGTGCGTGTGCGTGCGTGTGCGTGCGTGTGCGTGCGTCTGTCTCGCGGGCTGGTCCAGGCCGGGCCGGAGTGGACCGTCCCGGGCCCCGTCTAAATTTCGCGGGCCGGACCGGGCTTGAACTGAACAAAATTCCATATATAATAAAACAAATACGGATTTTTTTTGAGTTAAGTAATAGTATGGTTACTTAATACTACATTCAGTCTTAGCAAATTTACACTTTCCATTATTCCAGGTGTAGACCAGTGAAGCGTGCATTAGGATCCGCACAATGTTTTTTGGCATTTTTGTGACCTAACCTTCTAGGTCATTAGGCACCTAGGCACCCTTGGGCGTTTTTGTATAAAACCATTAATATGCAAATTAGTCATCATCATTAAAATTTAAACTACTTTTTCTTAGTATCTCGAATTGTAAACATCCAAATAATCAAAATAATGTGTCCAAAGGAATGTTTTCAGGGTATTTGGTAATGATTACGTCAGTGAACAAATTAAGGTATGCAAACTTGTTGCATGAATATGCAAATTAGCTCTGGCTCTAAGGTTAAATAAGGTCACAGTGAAATGATGAATATTCGAAATTTTGCAATACTGCGAGCGTCATAAAGTTACAATGACTCTGTATCTATTTCATTTCTATGAACACATGAAAGGCCAAATTCTTCCCGTCAAAATGTTTTATGACTTGAAGGTGTCAGTTGATGGAGTTTGTGTGGAGCAACGATCAAACATTGTCACCGTCAAGTAATACATGTTCGAAATTGCGCCATCTCGCAAAGGTTTTACAATATCAATGGTGGCTTATATCTACGTTATCTGCATACTTTGGAAAGCATACTGTCTCCCGGTGAATACAGAATACAACGGGGAGCTATCAAGTGGTGCAGTAAGTGTGGAGTGAAGGTCATCCAAGGACACCACGGAATGATCAATATTAAAAACTGCGCCATTCCGCGAACATTGTACAATTACAATGTTTGCAAATCTACTTTGTCTATCCACACCAGACCGTGTTATTAATACACCTATGTGTATTGTATCCCTAAAAAATGAGGCATGGCATGAAGTCATAACGTGGTGGTTTAACTGTGCAGTGAAGGTTGAATGTGAGCGTTGAACAAGGTCACCGTCAAACGATGCATCAACCAACATCACTACTTTTGATGAATATGCAGACACATTTGCTGTTTCTCACATCATGAAGCACCTTATGAACTCCAACAACAATGGCGTCGTCCGGGATACGTACCTCGCCAGCAGGATCAAATAATCCACAAGAGAGAAGCATTGTAACGGGACTCTGAGGAAGGTAACATGGGACAACAAAATGCCAATAAACTGGAAATACTTCCATCAGGATAATACCAACAAACAGGAGGTATTTGCATTTCTCTCCACTAAGGTTGGTTCGCTCCACTATATAGGTTGAAAGAAAGTGTGACACCTCAGCTGTCGTCATTAGGTGCAACTATGACATGCTACATCCAGTATGAACATGAAGAACCTGGCACACAACTGTTGATTTTTGTGCAAAATGTTTTATGGAAAAGGGATCAAAGTCATACTTGATACCCAATGTGGACACGTGTGCCCTTGTGCTTCCGATCATTGGGAATTATGAGCTTGTCAATTTTATGTCCAGTTGCATACATTTGGATAGGCTTTGGGACAGGCAATAACGTTATTCATCATAATGACAACGGCATCCGTCATGCACTCGGAAAAGACCAGTCCACGTCCTCGCCAGTCGTCAATAGCATGGGCAACCTAAACTTCATAACACGAATTCATACATCCATCTGGATCTGGATTCGTGACACATCAACTCCTGGAACGCATCACAAATGTCCTCTGTAACTAGAGTTGTCGCGTGCGTGGTCTCCGTTATCTAGGCAATGAGAGAGATATTCTACCAAAGAAATGATATCGTTAAGATATTCAAACAGCCCAGGATGCTCTTTAGCAGTACTCAGAGCGCACAACAAACAAAGCTTTTATTTTTGTGACCATTCCACCGGTTCATCAGCAGACTTCACTCCAGATGGCTAGGGTGGACAAGAATATATCAGTTAATTAATAAACAATATTCTGATACAAGTTTGAGTTTGTAACCCTAAAAATGGCATTCAAATTCAAAATTGAAAGTGGCATCTGCTTACACCTAATTTCTCATCCTTGGGTGATGCAATAATGCCGTTAAAAGTACAACATTGCATGTTGCTGACTTACAATCTTCGGAATGGTACAATTTCGAAAATGCAACTTTTGACGGCGAACTTGTTCAACTTTCACTCCACAGTTAGACCACCACTTTACAATTCCATGCCAGTCATTTTGACGGGGATACAATACGCATAGGTGTATAACATGGCCTACAGTAGGTAGACAGAATAGATATGCAAACATTGTAATTGTACAATGTTTGCGGGAAGGCGTAGTTTTGAACATTTATCATTTGGTGGTGACCATGCTTGACTTTCACTGCACACTTACTGCACCACTTGATAACTCCCCGTGGTATCCAGTATTTACGGGGAGACAATAGGCTTTACAAAGGAACATGACATTGTCATGAGTAGCTAGGTAACGTAGATATAAGCCAACATTGGTATTGTAGAGTCTAACGTTTGCGGGATGGCGAACATTATTTTATTGCTCAACGCTTATTGCAACCATTGTAATTTTAAAAGGTTTGCGGTAGTGCACACTTTCGAAAATTTATCATTTGACGGTGACCTTGGAGTCACGCTTATACTAAGACAGGACTAAGTGTGGTGGGGATTTTTAGGGCATTCAACTGATATACCATTTTGGTTTTTGTACGGGGATTGGGCATTTAAGTCAACCGGTTAGGTAGTGCCTACCGCTCGCCTATTCTTCTTCTTCCCCTTGCTCCCTTGCGGGGTGGGGTCCACGTCACTTGGTAGCTTCTTCTATTTTTCTTGTCGGTTCTTTCCACCTCTCTCTCTCTCTCTCTCTTTCTCTCTCTGTCGTCCGCAACTGCCATCCATTCATGGTTGTTCACGCCAGCCCTCCACAGGTCTCGTTTTATGCTGTCGTTCCATCTCAGCCTTGGTCTTCCTCTCCTTCGTCTGCCACCCTCTTCTACTTTCCACGCACTTTTCGCCAGTCTGTCTTCACCCATTCTATTTACATGTCCCGCCCATCTCATTCTGTTACCGGCTACTTTCCTCTTTAGATGTTTTTTTAATTCCAATCTCCTCTCTCAATTCCTTCATCTATCCTCTCGTGTTACTCTACATATTTTTCTGACCCAGTAGTTTTCTGCCACCTGTAGTTTCCCCTCCTGTCTCTCTGTCAGTGGCAGTGTTCCCAACCCATACGTACAGGCTGGTACAACGCAGGCTTCTAACACTTTTCCTTTCAGTTGTTTCTTCAGTTTTCTGTCCCACATAATGCCTTCTACCCTCTTCCATGTTGCTGCTCCTGCTTGCACCCTCCTCTGTATTTATTTACTACTCCGTCCATCCTCACACACTGTACCGCCCAGGTATACAAAGCTGTTCACTTGTTTAATGGTGAGCCTGTTGAGGAGATATAAACGAAAGTCGTGATATGATATTGGTCAGAGCTAATTTGCATATTCATGCGCAAAATTTGTATAGTATTATTTGTTCACTGATGCAGTCATACCCAGATATCCTGAAAACACGCGTTTGAACACATCACATGGTACACCTTCAAAAGGGCGTTTGACTGCCGGACTACATGGAAATATAAATGACACGAGGGCTTCATTTGTGGTCTGCAGGTTTTAAACAATGTAACTTCCTAAGCCAAGATATAATTTTAATAGGGTGAATTATTTTAATAGAGGTAATTATACATTTTACATCAACCCATGAACTATACTCATAGTTTCATAACCAATTCTTTGTAATGTAATCCTTGAATCATCTACTGGAATTTCCAAAACATTGTGACTGGAGTATTTAACACATGGTTCCTCTCAGTTTTGTAAGCTCAAACTTAACTAGCTAGTGCTAGAATAGTTTAATTCTTTGGTGATGTCTAGTGTCTAGACTGCAACCTGTTTATTGACTTACTGACACTGTTAAACCACTAACATTAACCTTGGCTGGGTTGGATCCCTGAAGTAGGAGCATGACTGGAAGAAAGGGTGACAACTGGCTTAATCAACGTTGTTGAACTAAATCTCTAGCCCAGTGCAGGGTGATGAGGGCACCAGCAGGCTAGTACTATTGTTTGACATAGCACAGTAAGGCACTGCCCCCCCCCCAGAGTCTTCCACCTCTCTCTTTCTATAATAGTATAACCAGAAACATAATGCGCCTCATTCATTCTCTCACCACCAGCAATTCACGAATAGTTGTAATTCGTGATATGCATGCATTTTATAGCTTGTATGTCATATCTCAATTTCAGTTATTAATGTTAAACTAACAAAATACTGTTTTGTAAGTTGGTGTCTTGCGGACCGCGGGCTTGCGAGCTGCGTGCTTACCCGCTTTTAGCCTGCGGGCTTGGGCCGGGCCTGGGCCAGAAACCTGCGGGCCGAGCAGGACCATGCCTGGAACAACCATTTCCGGTCCTGGGCCGGGCCTGGACCTATAATTTAGTTTGTGGGTCTGGGCCGGGCCTGACTTCAGATATGTTTGCGGGTCTGGGCCGGGCCTAGACTCTAACTGCTAAGTGCGGGCCAGGCTTGGACTAAAATTATATGCCCGCGCAGGGCACTAGTGTGTGTGTGTGTGTGTGCGTGCGTGCGTGTGCGTGCGTGTGTGTGTATGCATGTGTGTGTGAGTGTATGTGTATGTGTGAGACGCGCGCGTGTTTGTGTGTTGTTTTACGCTTGAGCTCTCCCGCTTGCGTGTGCATTCGTGCGCGTGTGTGTTTGCTGATATTCGCGTACAAGCGTTCATTACATCGGGTGATTTGCAGAAGTGAATAATTAACAACTGGACATCAAAGAACCAGATTGCGATGGGTTAAAACAATTGCTTTAATGTCCTCATGAGTGAGTTGAACCACACTGTTTCACTTTTATGATACACGTAGTCAGTATTCATACTGCACCTCATAGGATTTGTGTCAGAAGCTGAAGACCATGTCAAAGACTGACCGGAGACGTTTATTCGTCATCGAGGACACTGCAACGGGACAGGTCGAGGTCGACTGCTTCATTGATGATATGAAATCCTTTTATCAAGTAAGTACGCCTATCGCAGGCAGTGATATTCCCGCTTACCGTCCTCGCTTGCCTAAGCGAACTCGTCAGGAAGAGAATTCGAATCGGACGCGCATTTTTAACCTCCACTTGGAAAACCCAAAAGTGTTACCATCAGATGGCAACTGGTGATTCAAAATTTCCAGTGAATATTTACTGTAATAAGTATTACAGTTAGTATTTGATACGTGTTTTCGATCACTGCGATGCGCCACCTATTGAGTAAGCGGAACGTGTGGTAGACAAATTAACAATGCAATTTTTTTTTTATATATGTGTGTGTGTGTGTGTGTGCGTGCTTGCGTGCATACGTGCATGTGTGTGTGTGTGTGTGTGTGTGTGTGTGTGTGTGTGTGTGTGTGTGTGTGTGTGTGTGTGTGTGTGTGTGTGTGTGTGTGTGTGTGTACTAGGTTGTGAAACTGGGCATCCTTTTTCATGGACTGGATGCGCCCATGTCAATCAATTTAGTATAGTGTCGTGTCGCTTCGTACCGAGGGCTATGGTCTTTTCCGTTTGCTCTTCAGAAGGAACAAGATCGCACGGTGAATGGAAGACGCGTCTATCCCAGTAACACGTCCCTCACAGTTCCGGTTGGAGAGTTGGACGCCCTGCTTGTGATGAAGCACAACCCCTTCGTATATACACTCAACCTGCCAAAAAAATTCTCGAGATACTTCGAGGTAAATGTTTTACTATGTAAAGCCGATGTGGGTTTGTCTTTTACACCAAATTCAGTCTGGTCGACGTGCGCCACCGTCCCTATAGCGTGAGATGAATTCAGTACGCAGGGACATCACAGGATACAAAATTATACTAGGATTGCCGCACAATTAAATCTTCTCTGTGAATTTGATCTAAAAATAATGCTTGCATAAACAAAACGTAGGTAGACATGTTTAAGATAATGCACAGTTCTGCACACCTTATTTACACTTTTCTCTTAGTATGTTTCACAAATATGATATTAGAATGAGTTCTTTCTCATGTTTTTCACATAACGTACACAGTACAACTTGCTCCACTATTCCATAGAACGGCAGAATGGCCGACTATTGTATGACACAGAACAGTTTACGTTACAGGTGGAGGTGTCCTTCTGGTTGTTCAACGCCTTCCAGCCTCCCTACCCCTCCGAACAGTTTCTCACCTACACGTCTCTGATTGGTGAACACGCGGTCCCTTCAGATACAGTCGCCGTTCATCTGCCTTCTGGCGAACAAAGTAAGAGCCGCAAACTGAGCATGCTTTAAATGTTTAAAACATGTACGATGGCGTAACATTCGACAAATGGTACTTATACTATCCAAATTCCTGTCCTCCGGTTGGCTTTACATGCAAACAGAGACAGAAGACGTTTCCCCGAAGTATCCGTACACTGGACGTTTGTTATTGCGTAAAGTCGAGCCGTTTTTCGGAGCACAAGTTACGTAAAACGTTCCATTCTAATCAATAAAAGGTTTACGCAGCTCGGAACAATCGCAGAAAACACTCGTAACGTTGTGAGCAATCGGTCAACGTCCATCAAACATCCGTTTGGAACGTAAACCCGGCAAAAACATTAACCAACGTGGAATTTCGACGACTAAACCTCGAAACTCCGTGCACCAAGGGAATCTTTGGATAATCATGGCAAGCTACGGAATCCCACACAAGATATTCCGTGAGATTCAGATGTTACACGAAGACAGTAAACGTGTAGTGTTGGGTGAAGGGGTGATTCAATGTAAAACCTGGACTTGAAACAAGGAGAGGTAATGTACGTGTTTCTATCTTGATGGTAGTCGACTGAATAATGATGACAAAAGCTCAAGTAAACAAGGGGATAAGATGAAATTTCAGGTAGAAGCTTGAGGACTTGGACTTGTACTTTGCAGACTTTGATGCCTTCAAGCAAAAGACACATACAAATAAAGACAACAAAGATGAATCGATTTGTGTGTGTGTGTGTGTGTGTGTGTGTGTGTGTGTGTGTGTGTGTGTGTGTGTGTGCGTGTGTGAGAGAGAGAGAGAGAGAGAGAGTGTGTGTGTGTGTGTGTGTGTGCGTGCGTGCGTGCGTGCGTGTTTGCGGGAGTGCGTGTTTGCGAGTGTGCCGTTCTGTCTGCATGTCTGTGCGCGTGCGCTTGCTCGTGCTCGTGCGTGTGCGTGTGTGTACACATTTTACCTTTACCAACACCATGATGGAGGGGGATAATTGATCTTCTTCTTCTAGGTGGAGTACTGACATAATGTGTGCTTCGCAAAAGAGGGAAGCTAACACAGACATCTTTAAAATGCAGTGTGAATAATTTACAGTGCAGTATTACAATTAGTTATTTCCTTTTTTAATATGGATTTATACAAATCAAAAATTTACCAATAAGAATAAGGGCCTATATACGATAGTCGGTTTTGCGCCTACCCCAGAATGAAGGCTCTTGTTTTAGTTTGGACCTACCAATATGGCACGAGGCTGAGCTACGCTGCAATCAAAATAAGGACCGGTATGACAGGGCTGAAATTAGGCTTTGAGAAGGGCCTGTCCGTCAGAGACGCATGGGAAGAGTTATTAGCGAAGGAGGTGAGTTTGTCACTTCGAAAGATCACGGTCTCGTCCAGAGAATAGGCCCTACGTCATACAGTGGCAGTTTGTTATTTCAAAGGAGCACTGTCTCGTGCAGAGAAAGCACCCTACAATGGCGGCAAAAATACTGTTTGCAGGTCAACTTTTAATTGTGTAGCCGCTGTTCGCAAGTTTTTGTTGTGCGTGCGTGCGTGCGTGCATGCGTGTAAGTGCGTGCATTTGTGTGTGTGTGTGCACGCGCGCGCGCGTGAGAGCGTGCATGTATGCGTGTGTGCATGCGTGCGTATGTGAGTACCGCCATGTTTGCTAGTTGTATATTTGCGAGTTGACACTAATGCCGCATCCTCTGTCGTGGTTACAGAAGAAAAATATGCCTGCTGCTCTCCATGGCGGATTCCAGATGAATGGAGGGCTATGGCATTGGTTAAATGTGCAAAAGGTATAACATGGCCTTTAAAGCGGTCACATGCATGTGGTACCTTGCAATAGTGCCGTCCCAGTGAACTGCTCTGGGTAGAAGTGTTAGCATAAAATACTGCAGTTGTTAAATAATGCAGTTCCGGCCCTTAAACGCGCATGTCCGGAAATATAAGTTCGCTGTGTAATGAAATAGTCTGCCCTATTCTAAAAATATGGGTAATGTTATACTTAACTGGCCAACACAAGGTCCATACTATTGATCCTAAGTCCCATGCTTCAACTCAGGGGAGTACCTACCCGGCGGATGCTGCTAATAATTTAGGCCAAATTTAATTTAAGTAAAATATCGCCAAAATATGAATCTAATCGCGGTCTTCAAGCCTTATTGTGAATATTGGCGATGAAACGGGTGTAAAATTATTAGAATGTTGTCCATCGGAGACATTTGGAAGAAGAGTATATGTGGAAATATTTATGCAAGCCAATTAAGGTGTCGTAAATTGTATTCAGCACAAATTATCTACAAACTGCCAAAACACATGAAACCATTTATATTTCGCGGGAGAATATTTACTTACACAGCGAACTTCTATTTCCGGACATGCGCATTAAGGGCCGGAACTGTATTATTTAGCAACTGCAGTATTTTATGCTACAGCGTATCTGAAAACCACAAATGAATAGATAGAGAGCGTTTGCATATATATTATTTAGGACCTGAATAAACCATAGAATCAAACAAAAACAACAAGTAGAACAGTTGTTCATATCAGATACAATTACACACACACACACACACACACACACACACACACACACACACACACACACACACACACACACACACACACACACACACACACACACACACACACACACACACACACACACACACACACATATGTACATGTATGTATATATATATATATATATATATGTACATATGTTGGTCGCTGTCAACTCCAAAATGACTCCAGAGAAACACGTCGACGCCGATGACATATTGAATGATTGGCATTGTTTTTGTTGGAATATAAAAACTATGGTACTATCATGTTCCTTTTTCACTAGGTTGGTCTGGCTATACATTTTGAAGTTTAGTTTTAATGAAACGTTTAGATAACAGAAACTTACTGAAGCCGAGAAACATTCAATAATGAAACCATTTTGTTTGCACCATAAATCCAACTGCTATTACCATGAGCAGTATAAATACAGTATACATAACACAAGCAATGTAAGATATTATAATATCAGACGTGGTTATGTACTTTCTTATTTATAATATTTAATTTTAGTTTGAAAAATGTAGATCTATAAAGAGCATAATAACATTATTGTCAACAAAATATTTAAATATATTGCATATGTGTAAAAACATGTTTTATTTTGTACTGGGAGTGTAATAATTATTTGTTCTGCCCATCATTTATAGTAAAAGATATTGAATTTGTTTCTGTTGAAATCCTGTTACGATGACAAATAAAATGGCCATTGTATGATGGAAATAAAGTTATAAAATTACAAAACGTTAAAAGTAACGCATATTTTAAAACACTGTTTTCAGTCATCATTGGTGTATTTAACTCAAGAAGGTCCCTAAAACAGTTTGAATGTTATGGAACATTTATATTTATGAATTTTCAAAATTATTGTAAAAACAACTTTGTCGACACCTTTTTATACACTACTCCCAGTATAGTTCACTTAACACAAATTTGTTTCAACAAAACCTCTACCTTTGTGTGTAAGTCTATTGCCGTTCTTATACTACTTTGTTAACCAAGTACAAATGGTTGGATCGCGTCTCTATTCACTTACATATATTTAAATGGATCGTACTTCTCAGTTCGTTGTCATATATCACCAGCAACAGCACATACTATATGTTAAATAATACTCCGGTTTAATATTATATAGTACGGAGGTGGGCTGGTGATGAATTTGAGTGAGTTGTTTAACATGATTTTGATGATTGTTATGATTGTAATCATAGAATAATGATAATGAAATGGAATCACTGGAAGACGGCTGTTCGCCAAGTGACATCCATGCAATGTAACACATTTCCATGTATATGACATGTATGTGTTAACTGTATGTTACGTTGTTACGTTGTAATTAAAGTTACTTACTTACTAACAAATGTTCAAGAATGTGCTGCAGAACATAATCCAAACATGATGAGCATAAAGGCCCTGGCCCTATTACACTGCTCGACGGCAACGGCAAACCGCGACGGCAAACGACAACATAAAAACCGCTCTATATTGAATTACCGAGACGAGTACACTGCTCGACGGCAAACCGCTCGACAGCAAAACTGCTCGACGGCAAACCGTCCAGAATTGAAACAGAAGCGATTTTTTATAAAATGCCGCGCGACAAATTTCTCTTTAACCAATCAGCGTTGTTGTTTTGGTATGACGTCAAAGTGCACATGTCAGATTGCATGTGTTCCAATATAGCGATGTACACTTTAAAATAAAGGAAAACGGATTCGAATTAGCAGCGCCGTCTGTTGTTAACAGTGGTTGATAACCTTGAATTAGGAGCGCTGCCTGTTGATAGCCCTGACAAAATTCATGATGTCGGCAGAAAAACGTATAGTAGAGGTAGAGAGACGGGAATTGCTATATGCTCCATCCCATCCTGATTACAAAGAGGCAAAGAAGAAGTTGGCCGTGTGGGAAAACATTGGGGCCAACCTATACATGATTGGTAGTGATAATTAATAGAAATAATGCAACACAAGTTTCGATGTCAGTATAAATATAGTCAGCTGTTGTTTTGCGGATTGCCTCCTCTACCATACTTAGTAGTACAGCAAACTGCTCTTGTGACATATGAAAGTAGATAAAAAAAAACGATCATCGTAACTGTCCAGTTCACGGACAAGCCTACGGAATTCCCCATAGTTATTTCTCTTCTGGAGAGTTTTGTGTACCCAGACACGTCGCTTTCGTCGTCGATTGTTGCGTTGTTTATGCCTCCTGGCTAACAACAGTAGGAGTAGTGCTTCCTCCTCTCCATTGTTTCTTTTGCCCGCCATATTTTACAGCATCTACAAGCTGGTCACGTGACACATTTGCATATGCCGTTGAATATTGCCGTTGAATATTGTGTACTGGGCTCTACTCGCGGTTTGCCGCTTTGCCGTCGAGGTTTTGCCGTTGCCGTCGAGCAGTGTAACAGGGCCTTAGAAAGCATAAATGTTATTATGTACTCGTATTGTGCAACATAATGACGGGATGATGTGCATTTGGATGCACTAATCGATCGATTGCACAAATCCATTTGAAACATGTAGTGATGTACATATTCCCAGCAGAAGCCACACGGAACTAATGTGGCAGAACAAAGTCAGACATCTTCTTCACTACTGTGTCAGTTAACATATTGTCCTATTAATAGCATTGCTATACATTTTGATTATCAAAGCTATCAGATGCACACATCCGCTTGAAACTCGAAATGAGGTACAACTTCCTAGTAGATGTCGCACAGAACAGATTGGGGCAGAAGAAAGTCAGGCACCATCTTATGTCAGGTGACCCATTGTCCAATTAATGGCACTATTAAATAAAGCTCTTCAATTTCCTCTTTCCATCAGCTCAGCTATTCTTAGTGTTCCTGCAAATAAACAACGTTGAATTATGGAAACAGCCTAAATATGAGTTAACTAATTCAACACTGTGCAGATTAATTCAGTTTAGATATTAGATTATGGAACTTATTACCACGTGTACTGCTGGCTAAATGGAAACGAAATACAAGAGAACCTTCTTATGCTGATTCAATCAGACTAAAATCCAAATCCATTACTTTTGCCAACTTTTGATTTGCTTCTACATAATTATACATATATATGCATTGGTCATATACAGTGCACTCCAAATAACTCGAACTGAAATAAGTGAATGTTCGCTAAATTAAATCAATCTTTTCCTTGGTCCTGGCCAAAGGTCCCAATAAGGGGACCTTCTGATAACTTTCTAGTTATCAGAAATTCCACTTACCAGTATTGTCATGGGTCCCTGGAGGTTCGACCTTATCCAGAGTGCACTGTATGTTTTCCTTTATTCTTGTTCTAATAATTCATGCTGTATATGATTATACATATGGGCCATTCTCGCGAAAAATGTACAGTAACGGTAAAGTAGCATGTCCAAAATAAATGTTAAATTTTTTTAGTGAGTGCTATTATTATCAAATGTGCCATTCACATGAAGCAGCGCAACTTGATCTGATCTATTATTAGATTAAAAAATATATATTCATGGATAAAAAAAACTTATGTATACTAGAGTGCAGAAGTGCTGGTGTCAAAAATTCGTGCATTACAAAATTCCGTGGCAACTCGGTATTGTGTACTTTTTAACAAACTTAAAACGTTTACATTGAATGATGACATGCCAGCCAGGTTTACTAACAATCGTAGCTGTAGCATTAGAAACAGTCTGTGAATGTACGAATCTCGTTGCACACAAGCACACAAGCACGGATACGCACGCACATATGCGCACACACACACCCGCACGCACGCACACACACATACATACGCACGTACGCCCGCCCGCACGCGCGCGCGCGCACACACACACACACACACTACTTCGAATAACTTTTTAGTGACATTCTAATACAGTGTTACTCTCCCTTGCACATGCGCATAACACTCGAAATTGCTGTCCGTTCCGTGCAGCTTCACTCATGAAAAATAGCTAAATACATGGAAATACTTTCAAGTGGTGTTGTTCCTCTCTTAGATTCTGGTGTGCGAGTCACGTCGAAGTACTTCTAGAAATCTATGAACATACGTTGCTAATGCAAATGGCCAAACTATATTGTCACAGCATTCGTTTATACAACTACAGTAGTATTATATTATTGTATTGTTCGTGTAGACTCTGATGAGATCGGCCGTGGCGGGTATCTTTGTGGGTCTGGCTGTCGCCCTTCCCATCTTTATCATAGCGACGGGGAACATCATCACTGGGCTACTGGCGACATGTTCCGTCGTCTTCAACACGCTCTGCGTTATCGCTGTCATCCCATTGGGAGGATGGAAACTCGGGGTAAGGATCTGCATTCCTGTCGCATTCAGAAAAACCAAGACGTCGAGTCGAGCACGACGTGTTGCTCTCCTCTTTGTCCGCGAAGTCCAAAGTGAGGTTCGCAATGACACGGATTCTTGATTTCTGGTTCCGTCCCCCGTAAGTGATCACGTACTGCGGTCTCCACTGTCCGTCTCGCTTCCACTTCCCTCTCACTCACTCAGTCACTCACTCACTCACTCACTCAGTCATTCACTCACGCACTCATTCACTCTCACTCTCTCTATTTATTGTTGTTTGTTTAACAACTAACTGACATACATGCACTAATGAATGATTACCTGACAACATACAGTGGGGGGGGGGGATATTTATGTACGAATAGTCTTCGCGTATTAATTGCAGCGTGGCTGAATGCTTCCCATAGATGTCGAGATGGTGTTCGATTGAACAGGTCTGCCAGGGAGTAAAGCTTTGAGCACTCCCTAGGACTGGATACTGCGCTATAAAAACTTATCTTTTTATTATAGTATTTCGATCGGGGGGAGTTAAGATACTATGGGTGCCGAATTACTATCTTACACAGGCATTAAAGCGAACATATCTGTTCCGTTACGGGGATAAAAAAATTCAGGCACTTGCGGTTAGCATCACCTACTCCCGTTACAGAGAACATTGACATTTATTATTATTTGAATATTTCAAATTCAATGTGAACATTTCATGAGCAAAACGGTCAAGCTGCGGACTATTCTAGCATTAATAACATAAAAATAATTAATAATTGAGAAAGAGACAATGTTGTTTTATCATTCACGTCGTACTTTGGCAGGTGACGGAATCGATAAATCTCACGCTGATCGTCGGGTTATCCGTGGACTATGTTGTGCATCTGGCGCAGGGATACAGCCGGTCGTCGCACATTAGTCGACTAGGACGACTCCACGACTCGCTCTCGGAGCTCGGGCTGTCAGTGTTGTCTGGCGCGCTTACGACAATCGGCGGCTCCTCCTTCCTCCTGCTCGCTAAGATCACCTACTTCGTGCAGTTCGGTCTTATCATGTTCGCAACCATTCTCTTCTCCATCATCTTCGCTCTCGGCTTCTTGTCGACGCTACTCGGTTTCATTGGTCCTGAAGGCGACAGCGGCGCAATCAATTTGGGCTCGCTGTGGAATGCTGTCACATTTAACACCTACAAGAAAGAAACCATTCATCCTACGTGTAAGTCAGCGTCACAGGATGACTCTACTCGCAGACATTAGCGCCGTCGTTCAGTCCGTATTGTAATACGGACAAGACTGTACGGCGACCCATGTTTTCAGACGGCCTGTACTGTAAACGGTCCAGAATGTAAGACGGCACAGGTCATAAAACGAATTTATGACCGTCCTGCATATTTACACTTTATATGTGTACCTGTCATTACATGTTACGACATTTGTGGGTGACTGTCGTTTACAATGTTCTTGCGTGTTTCAGACCATTGTGGCGTAATTGTCATATTGAATTTCGAAACATTAAAATGTGCAGTTTACTTTGATCATGAGCGTGATCGTTGCCAAAAGGTGTTTATAAATTGTCGTAAAATTTTTGTTTGGTGACTTGTAACATCGTGTTAAGTGACTATCTAAATTAGATTATATATATATATATATATATATGTATATATATGCGTGCGTGTGTCTTGACAGGGTGATATCGATATCACCCTGTCAAGACGCACGCACGCACGCACGCACGCACGCACGCGCGCATACACACAACACACACACAGACACACACAAACACACAAACACACAAACACACACACACACACACACACAAACACACACACACACACACACACACACACACACAACACACACACACACACACACACACACACACACACACACACACACACACACACACACACACACACACACACACACACACACACACACACACACACACACAAACACACACACACACAAACACACACACACACACACACACACACACACACACACACACACAAATACGGTTGCATCAGCTGCCTATATATGTACACTGTAATAGCGCACGCTACGAAAATAATAAAAGGTATAACTCGGGAACAGTTCAGGACGATTGGAGGGTAAATTTGTATTAAAGGTGGTAGTGCCCCTAGTTCGTAGTTTGTACGTAAGAAATGTAGTCATCTGACAAACGAATGCAGGAGGACGCCACCTCGTGATATATGATAGAAAATCCAGCCGAAATAAATGGACGTGCCAGGGCACCTAGTCGATATTGTTATAGATTGTACTATAGCTGGATACTGTTATAACGGGTTGGTTATAACTCGCCGTGCTGCCATGCTATTTTACCATTTCGTAATAAAGGGGTCATCACTTCTTGTTGAAGCTAGAAGCACATGTTGTGTTTAGGTGTCAGGATACTGTTGGACTTCCTGCTTGGTTACGAAAAAGTGCAATTTATTTTTTAGAAATGATTTTTTTACAAAATTCACCTGCTCTGACATAAGTGCATTTGAGTAGTCAGATTTCCCGGTGTGATTGTAGAAGCTGTTGACAATAAAATGGTGCATTAGTAGCTGATTTTACTAAGCGGAAGGGTATTTGGCAGCAATTTGGCTAGTTGACCCTTTAGCCGGATTACTGCCTGCATCCATTCGTAAATATTGACGGGTGTCACACATACAGGCATTTTACGAGAGCTAGAAATATTAGATTAATCTCGACCAGCATGTCAATGCGATGATAATAACAGCAGGTGAGAAGTTTAAGAAACTTTGCAGGTCACGTTTTCTTATAATCACACAAACATGGTCGCCAATGGGAAAACTAGCAGTGTGCTGAGCCCTTTAGCACGAACATAATATGGAGTCAGAAGTGGCATTCATTATCTAATAATGAATATTAGAGGTTGAGTTGGTATATTTATGAGGTAGGGCAGGTGATTGGGCACTTGTGTAGAATCCGGACCCACCTCGATTTTTCCGTTATAACTTGAGTTTTGCCTAACTTTGATACATCAGTGCTTTAGTTCCATTATTCAACATATTATCCCTGGCATATTTACGTTTAAGAATATTGCATGTTAGCGCACCTTTGAGGCGTAAATAGCGCCCCGGTTTGCATCAACATACGCCGCTATATCGCTCATTTTCCGAGCGCGATGCGGTAACGCACGACCGCAGCGGTGCAGACTAGCGCAAACCGGGTCACTATTTGGGCTTCAAAGTGCGCTAAGACACAACATTTTCGTAATATAAATATGCCTGGGATGATGTTGAATGTTGGAACTAACGCTATGATGTATCAACATTTTTAGGCAAAACTCAAGTTATAACGGCGAAATCGAGGTGGGTCCGGATTCTACACAAGTGCCGGTGATTGTCTACAAATAGTCTGATAGTTTAGGCTATGTGACTGGAAAAATTGAATTTTTCAAACCACCCAGTCACACTGCATTTGATACAACCAACCTAGATGGAGCATTGAAGAGCTGGGAACAGCAGTTTAGAACACTCTTCACTGCTCCATTCTGCTGGACCTGAAGCACAAGAAGTGTTGAACCAGTTCGTATTCAAGCCAGCAGGACCTGACAATAACACACCAGCAGAACAGAATAATGACTGGGAAACAGTTCTTTTAAAAATCCGCAATACTGTCAACCACGGAAGAATACAGTCTACGAGAGGAATTTTTTCTGGGGAAGACACCAAGGGCATGGTGAGGTAGTGGACCAGAGGGTCAAGGACCTACGAAGTAAAGTCAAATTGTGTGAATTTGGTGATCAGGAAGACTTCGTGATCAGGGACAACATTGTGTTTAGGGTGAATGACGGAAGTGTAAAGGAACGACTTCTGAGAGAGTCGGAGCTTACGCTGAGTAAGGCAATAGACGTTTGTCGAACAGCCGAGACAACAAAGGCACAATTAAAGGTCAAGACAGCTGTAGGAAAGTTAGATGCCAAAGTGAATACTGCCAGACAGGACAAGCCAAAATGGAAGACAACAAGTAAGGGCTTCCGGTCACAGGGCAAGGGTTCATCACTTCATGGGTCGCCAGTAAAGGTGCTATACGTAGCCATGGAGCTCCATCTAAACAAGGTCGTACCGAGTGAATCATTGACTGTAAGTCGTGTGGTAGTCAACACCCTCTAAGGTTCAAGATTCAAGGGATGGAATCACTTTGTCGTGATGCATGGCAAGCGTACAGCTACAGGAGATAAGCATGTACAGGTGGTCTATGAAGAAAACGAGGACGATGAAAGTCTGCTTCTGGGGGCTCTTTTTCTAGATGTATATGCACACAATCAGTCTGATGAAGACTGGACAACAGAAATGATGGTAGGCAACCAGAGAGTAAGGTCCACGTTGGACACTGGTGCTCAAGCAAACGTACTTCCTTTGTCAATGTATGACAAAATTATGCCAAAAATACCGATGCAGCCCACACAGACGGTATTGTCAGCATTCGTCAGTAGTGTCAAAGTCAGGCCAGCGGACACTGTAACACTACAGTGCATTCCAGAGAATTAAGAGAAACCAATGTTCATTGAATTCTATGTGGCTAAGAGACCACTGCTTGGGTGTGAAACATGCGCGAAGTTGGGACTTGTGAAACGCACCAATGACGTATCACGTGAGAAACCGCTGACCAAAGACCTGTTGACGTCAGAGTACAAAGAAGTGTTCACTGGGATTGGTGAACTTGAACAACCATATCACATTGAGGTACGTGATGATGTAGAGCCAGTGATCCAAGCAACAAGGTAGATTCCATATGCACGATTGGAGATTTTGAAAGCGGCTCTAGACAAATTGGAGAAAGATGGAATTATCGCAGATGTTGATCGGCCGCAAAACAATATATAACTTCTTGTGCGTCCAGGTCTTTGGAAACCAAGCTTACACGCGCATCAAGGCAATCGGATTGCCAGAACGAATATTAAAGGAAATAAAAATAAGGCATTAGCTAAAATCCGTTTTCCACGTGTACACAAAGTTTAACATTGTATGTAACATTCGAGAACATTAAAAAATACATAAAAATACATTTATAGCATAAATTCAATTTTAAACCCGTCTGTGTAGCGATTCCCGCGGAAAATTTAAATTTAATGAGCTAGCCGATTACGTGGTATCGTGAGGTCACTTATGACACACACTCGCAAACATTATGTTGTATCCAGCTACAGAACGTAACGTGTATAATCTCATAATATCATCAGGATATCGATATATGAAGGAGTTGTGTACTATTTATCATAACAACTTAAATCAGTCGGTGAGTTTCCGTTGGTCCCGCTAGCTCAGTTGGTAAATGCGTTGGTGTCTTGTCATCTATTTTATAATCGGGCGACGCCGGTTCAATCCTGACACCAAATCATTGATTTTCTTTACACTTCGTTATATGTAATTACCATACTTTCATTTTTGTGGCGAATAAATAATTACTACAAAAATATAAAATATTTACAAACAGTGTATTATAGTATACAAAACGATTTGGTTTATATTATTTCGTGAAAACATAAACAAAAAAAGTGTTAAGAAAATCAATGGTTTGGTGTCAGGATTGAACCGGCGTCGGCCGATTGTAAAATGAATGAATAGAAACCAACGCGTTTACCAACTGAGCTAGCGAGACCAATGGAAACTGACTGACTGATTTAAGTTGTTATGATAAATTGTACAACTCCTTCATATATCGATATTCTAGTGATATTATGAGATTATACACGTTATTTTCTGTAGCTGGATATAATAGATGTTTGCTATGTATGTTTATTGGTGTAGCTTATCTCCCGTTGGTTGCATTCAATATAATTATTCTGAAAACGAGCCCAAGCTCGACGAAACCTAGTCGACTTGTAGACCCATTCGCATTCATTGTTTTGAATAAAATTGATATTATGTGGAACCGTAAGATAACTGCTTGTTCCTCTGTGATAACTAGTGTTTGCATTACATCGGAATATCGCACAATAACTCATTTTGACGCTCGTTTCGACCCGAAAGCTATCCTTGTAAACATGCTCTGAATGCACGGAAAGCGTCGGCCTGGTGCGAGTGTGGGTCATGTGACGTCACATCTCGGCATCCCAAAAAGCCCGCCAAAAATATGCATATTCGAAAATGTCGGGCTGCACAGCATAAAATGTGGAATTTCTAGTTCATTGAATTTTTTTGATTTTTTTGGCTTGGTGGACATGGAAATATATAGCAGGATGTAATATAATATGTATTCAAGCAATAGGTGTTTTTATTCCCTTTAAAACAAAATTGACAAAGTATTATCCCACAAGATGATTACACATATATGAGAGCTATAATGTTGAACTCCCAAAAAACCAAAGGGGTCCTTATCCACTTGCCTTGTGTAGTAGGTTTTGCTTTGAAACACCTTATGCTTTTGGTGGAACTATTGCTAAATATTTTAAAATTGATTTTTTGACACATTGACAGGAGTTCTAGTGACTAGTGTCAACCGAATTCCTAACTGGAATTATACGTAGACACAGTAAGCTAACTGTTGAAAACGACGATCGCATATTATTATGTAGAACTACATCTAGACATCTATAACGCGCTATTATGTCACCCATGTGTCTCAGTAATGTTGACAAATCACCTTCGTCCTACCATTCTGTCGTGCTGCATGGCGACACACCGTGGGAACAAAGCGAAGGCTCGGCGCACTCCCGATGTAAATTGCTTCACGCACGACAAGTTTTAACTAGATCGCCATGCAAAGCACCAATGTTTCAAAGAACCAATGACAAGGAAGCCAGTGGTTTATTGAGAGTCCCATACAATTAAAACAAAGCGTCATCGATGTTTTACCGACCGCTTCTATTGTGTAGCAATTACACAGTCGGTAAATTTCTAAATCAATCTGTTTAATAAACCTACCCAATGACCCGTTGCTGTTTTCCTTACATAAATGCGTGATATCGTCGATACTCTCGGACGTATGAAAGGTATAAAACCTACTCATTTAAATATGATTCTAAGAAAACAAAAACGTAAGGCGTGCTCCGTTTTATCTCTACCATTTAATATGAATTTATTAAATGCCATTTAATTATTTTTTAACCATAATATTATATGTAGTTTGTATTATCAGATACGTGTGGCGAACAACTATGATTTGCTTGCTTACACATTTACTTATTTGTTTACTTAATTATTTATTTAATTAATTAGAACTACTAACTTGCATACTTGCTTCCTTATTTGCTCGTTTGCTTTACATATTCTCACCTTATCCTAGCTGGTGCATAAAGCCCGTAATCACACCATATACAATTCAAGGCCTTACTCGCAGTTCTAAATAATAAAAAATAAAACTAACAGTACAATAAGAAGAAGAATTTTTTTAGTATTGCGCCAAAACCAAATTTGTTCGTAGCTCTTCACAACATATAATAAAAATAATAATAAAATGTTGCAAATTCTACTCGTATTGCGAAATATTAACAATAAATGCAGCAATGCATTGGTGTTGTGTTTCTAAATAATGAAATAACTAAATGAATATATTAGCTGCTAGTAATAAGAATTATTAAAACATTAATACAGCCCAAATATTGATATAGCGGTAATACAATTAAATAAATGAATGTAAGAATAATAATAACAACAAATCATTTAGTAAAACATTAACAATATATAATGTAAGTGATAACATTTATTGGCAAAATAACGTTAAATCATGAATAAGATTTCTGGACTAGTCACAACTCATAATGTGGAGGATAATGTCTTCTGAAATATACACAAGCATTAAATCCTAAAGAAACTACCTCCTCAATTTTACTTTTATGATGAACGCTAGCTCCTTTGATCTCAGTTATTATTTCGCGTTTCGACTACAACATCGAACAAACGATTACGTTGTGTTGACCAGATCAAAATTCTGCGAACAAGAACAAAATGGTTCGGCTCTAACCTACACTATAATGGGTAACCATCACAATATAGAAATTCCTGTAATACAAGGCTATTTGTATTTTCTCAAGTTACTCGACCTAACGATCAAACTTAAATGTTGTTGTGAACAATATATAAAACATGGTTCATAAAATACACATAAATCGCAGTTATGACAGCAGGCATGAAAACATCGGCGTCCGATCGGTCGTCGGGTAAAGTTGGAGTGTACACGTACAAAGCCCACAAGTCATGCAAGTGTGACTATGTTATTTGAAATTATCAAAATGTAAAGTCACAAACAGTAATATGGAGCTAGGGAAATAAAGTAACACATCTACGAAGATACACCCAGAGAAATATCATAAATAAACAGGAATGTTCAAATTAAATATTTGCAACAGTACCTCGGATCAAAGAAGAGACATATTGTTTACAGTGGCGCGCGAGAAGAGATGATGCTATTATACCACGATATCTATGTGAAATGTAACTTTATTTGCGACTTGACTTTATTGCCCAATGTGCAGAGAAAGTTCCAAATGCTCGTTTGGTCACGCACAGTTGCACAATATGAACGCTTTATCGTAAAACCATCTTATGTATTGTACTTAATTGTATTTATTCATGTACATACCTATGGCTACGTGGTAATTTAAACGACATGTACATGGATATAATTATCTATTCTAATATCTTGATCGCCCAAATATGCTTTAATGAACGCTCAGTTAGTTGCTGTGGTTTAATTCAATTTGTGGAGCTCTGCTGCGCAACGGTAAGAGCTTCGGACTCTCGATTGAGAGAAGCGGGGTTCGAATGCTGTGCGGCGGTGTCGAACCTTGGGCAAGTTCGTTTACACTGCACTGCATCAGTTCACTCAGCTGCATGAATGAGAACCTGGTTATAGACAGCGGTGAATATTTGTGTACGAATAATCATCGCGTATCAATTGCAGCGTGGCTGAATGCTTCCAAGAGATGGTATCCGATTTAACAGGTCTGCCAGGGAGTAAAGTGTAAAACGATTTGAGCAGTCCTCGGGACTGGATACTGCGCTATATAAGAACTTACCTTTTTAGCAAGATATTCCACTACACGACCCCCCGCCCCACCCTCTCGGTCTGCGGCCCACTTTTAGAGCGATAATGAATTTAACAGCAGCCGTAAATCACCGCTACTCCTGTTACGTAAAAGTACAATTTGTGACACGCGGACAATCGATCGTCACCCTGATGAGAACAATTTAGTGCAGCTGCCAAGTTGCACCCACGTTAGCAGCTGGCATGACCGCGCCCTGCCAGAAAGTCGAGTGGCCTCGCTTAGTCTGGAGCGTCGTGACATCTGCTTCCGGGGCATGCGTTCGTTACTTCCGATTCTGCATGCCAGTTCGGTTGTGACAACTGGCAAAGAGACGTCTCCGCGATTCAATCATGGCCGCGTCGTGTAATCTCAGACGTCGTGATGAAGATAGGTTGCCAGTACCCAAAATTACATGTTGACATTCCAAAATAGCCCAGGTAAATTACCGTAAATATATGTTCATGCGTACTTGAATTACGCAAAAAAAACATTTATTTGTTTCTATATACGGCCGTCCGCGAAAACGTATAATATATATATATATATATATATATATATATGTGTGTATATGTATATATAATCGGCCCACGGTAGCCCGTTCTCGTATATTTCTTGAATACATATTTATTCAGGTAACATTCCTAATTTCTTCACTTTATTTGGCGTACTTCAATAAGGCATTGGCTTACAACACAACGTCCTTTTGAACGATGGATCATGTTAAAAAGGTCAAAATTCTCAGCGATGGTCAAATTGATAAAGATTGTGTCACAAACTAATGCTGTCTCCGATAAACAAACGTATACATGAATTTGACCATATGCTCATGCCGGATACGTCCAATATGAAGACAATGCATTGTTGGTAGTTGTTCAGCAATACATAGAACTATCGATGCACCGCGATAGTCGATGTGACGATAGTGTACGTATCGATACTATATTTAACCATCGATAGTTCACACAACTATCTATTGTAACTCTAGTTGGCAAAAATATCAGCTACATGTGCCATATATGCGTTTTCAAATTCGTTTAATTATTTTACTGTTTAATTGTATAATCGCATAAAGTGATAGACAGTGAATAGTGTAAACACAGTTGACAAAACTATTTTAAATAGCTAATTAGATTATTATTATTAAATAAATTCTGATATGGCGCCTTGCAAGCGGCAAGTCAAGGCAAAGAGACACTTGGTGTGCGACGACTGCCACAGTTGGGTAGATTTTGCCTTATCCGGCTGTACGAAGTCATGGACAGAAACCAAGGAAGAGGGATTCACCTTTCAGTGCGTGGGGTGTTGGAAGGTGAAATGTCTGGAGAAAGAGGTAGCTAGGTTGGTAGATATTGTGAAGGGGATGGAGATGAGAATCAGCAAGGAGACAGATGGAATGGAGAGAGACGACAGGGATAAAGTTGGGAATACTGTGAAACTGAAGGAGCAGAGTAGTGGCAACAAGACCGAGGAAAGGAGACTGAGAGGAGGGAAGGTGATCGGAGGGGAAGAAAGTGGAGGATCGACGGCAGGAAATGTGACAGGTGTGAAGGTGGCAGGAGAGAAAGTGACCGTAGAGAAAGAGGTAGGAGGGAAAAAGAGACGGGAGAGGAGAGAAGGAAATGCAATGGGAGGAAAGATGACGGGAAGAAAGGAAGTGAGAGTACATGTGACAGAAGAGAAGTCGGGAGGGACGATGACAGGAAGAAAGGTGACAAGAGAAACAGCGTCAGGAAAGAATGGAACGGACGAAGATTGTGACGGGAGAGCAGAAGACAGGGGAACAAGATTACAACCAGACAGATGCAAACCGTAGAAAGAGCTACACTGAGGCAGTGATTGAGGGGGCAATGAGGAAAGAGAGGGTGTTTATGGGCGATTCGATTATGAGAAAGACAGATAAGACTCTAAGCGAGGGGGAGGACGTCGTTGTTTGTCTACCGGGGGCTAGGATAGAACATGTAACTGAAAGGGTAGAGAAGGTACTGGGGCATGGCAAGGGAGGGTCTATACTAGTACATGTAGGGACAAATAACGCAGAGAGGGAGGGAACAACTGGGATAGTTCAGAAGTACAGACAGTTAGTGAAGAAGTTAAAGAAGACAAGAGTAGAACAGATTATCCTCTCAGGAATTTTGCCAGTAATGGGAGGAAGGGGGCCGACATATAGAAACTGCAAGAGGATGGCGATCAACGCACTAGTTGAGCAGATGTGTAAAGAAGAGGGGGTGGGATTCGTAGATTTATGGGGATACTTTGTTGGGAGGGAAGATATGTACATGAGAGATGGCCTACATCTAAGTGGAAAGGGGGCAGCAGTTTTCTCAGAGAACTTGCTGCAATCTGTTGACAGTGGGACAGGCTGCATCTATTTAAACTAGATTTGCAGGGGGGATTCACAGAGAAGCCTGAAACTGGAGGCATAGATAAAGACAGCAGAAATAAATCGGCAAAGAACAGCCTGGAAAACTGTTCTGAATCAGGATATAAATGCATTTGTTTAAATGCAAGGAGCATAGTAAACAAAAGAAGTGAACTAAACATTATGGTAGAAGATATTGACCCTCACATAATAGGTATAACCGAATCGTGGGCCACCACTGATATATCAGATGCCGAATTGGGACTAACAGGATATGTAATGTTTAGGAAAGATAGAATAGGAAGAAAGGGAGGTGGAGTTATTTTATATATTAAAGAATCTATCCAGGCTTATGAAATAAAATTAGAAAGAGAAGCAGATTGCGAAGAAGCTGTTTGGTGTAACATAGTTACAGGAAACTCAACGTTAACAGTTGGGTTAGTTTATCGAAGTCCAAACATAAGCATAGAAGAGAATGAAAAAATACAAAACGCTATAAGGGAAGTAAGCAAACGGAACTGTATTATTATGGGGGACTTTAACCATGGGCATATACAATGGAAATCTCTACAGAGTATGGGGAGTGAGGACCACAAGTTTTTAGTTTTAGTACAAGATAGTTTCCTTTCTCAACATGTGCTAGAACCAACCAGGGGAGAGAATGTGTTAGACTTAGTTTTGTCCTCACAGAAAGAATTAGTTGACAATGTCAAGATATGTGAGCCACTGGGGAGTAGTGATCACAACCAGATACATTTTACCATCAAAGTAAAATCAGAAAGGAATAGTAAAAAGCAGTATAGGAGAAATTTCCACAAAGGAAGGTATAAGGACATGAGGAAATATTTAGCAAAGATAGACTGGAATAACACACTGAAGAATAAGACAGCAACCGAATGCTGGAATATCTTAAATAGTGAAATTAAGTGCATAGTCGATAAATTTGTACCTTTCAAAAAACAAGGGAAACGGTCTAAAAAGAAACACTTATCGAAAGAAGCCATTAGAAAAATTAAGTATAAACAAATGATGTGGAAGTCATATAGATGTACTGGAAATGATGAAGACTACAACATTTATAAAGAAGCACTTAATCAAGCTACAGCTGAAATTAGAAATTCAAAGAGAAGCTATGAAAAAAAATTAGCTAGTAATATAAAACATGACAGTAAGAGTTTTTATGCGTATATTCGAAGCAAACAGAAAGTTCAGGATAAGGTCGGTCCTCTAGAAGATAGTGCTGGAAATACAATATCAGAGGGATTCTTAATGGCAGAAGACCTGAATGAGTATTTTAGTTCAGTGTTTACCAGGGAAGATATTAGTTCACTGCCAGTACCAGAGGCTAAGTTCAAGGGGGCAGATTCAGACTATTTAGGACAGTTAGTTGTAACCTCGGAAATGGTAGCTAAGAAAATAAGGGCTATGAAGGATAATAAATCACCTGGAGTGGACGGGATTCCGCCCAAACTACTATTGGAAATTGTAGAACAAATTAGCGTACCGCTTGCAACAGTTTTCAATTGTCATTAGAAGAGGGAGTGGTTCCTTTAGAATGGAAAGAGGCAAACATTATACCGTTATTTAAAAAAGGTTCGAGAAACAAGTCAGAGAACTATAGACCAGTGAGTTTAACATCAGTGATTTGCAAATTATTAGAAAGACTAATTAAAGATCACATGGTGGATTTCTTGTTAAACATAACTTGATAAACCCATCTCAACATGGGTTTTTAAAAGCGAGGTCATGCTTAACAAATATGTTATGTTTTTTGGAAGACATCACTAGGTGGGTAGATGAGGGATCACCAGTAGATATCATCTATTTAGATTTTCAAAAAGCTTTCGACAAAGTACCACATCAAAGATTACTCCTTATGCTAAAGGCCCATGGCATAGGAAATGGTATAATAAACTGGATAGAAAAATGGCTGAATGACAGAAGACAACGTGTAGTAGTTGATGGGGAGGCTTCAAACTGAAATCGGTATTGAGTGGGGTACCACAGGGATCAGTACTAGGACCTATATTATTCTTAATATATATCAACGATTTGGACGATGATATAACAAGCAAGGTGTTAAAATTTGCGGATGATACAAAAGTGTTTAGAAGGATTAAAAGTGATGGAGACAGACAGCATTTACAAGATGATCTTGATAGGTTGGATCAAATGGTCTGAAAAGTGGCAAATGCTGTTCAATTTTGGGAAATGTAAATGCCTCCACACAGGTCATGGGAATGAAGAGGTAAAATATAAAATGGGGGGTACTGTTCTAAGTACTACTGTAAAAGAAAAGGACTTGGGGTTAACCATTAGTGCTGATATGAAGGTTTCAGAGCAGTGCGGAATTGCAGCGTCAAAGGGAAATCAAATCCTTGGATTAATTAGGCGAAATATAGCGTATAAGAAAAAAGAATTAATAGTACCGCTGTACAAAACAATAGTGAGGCCTCATTTAGAATATTGTATACAAGCATGGAGGCCATATCGCAAGAAGGACATAGATATGCTAGAAAGAGTACAGAGGAGAGCGACTAAAATGATACCAAATCTGAGGGATCTTAGTTACGAAATACGCCTAAAAGAATGTGGTTTAACAACAGTAGAGACCAGGAGATTGAGAGGAGATCACATAGAAGTGTTTAAAATATTGAATGGTTATGAAAATATTGATAGAAACATTTTTTTCTCAGTTAAGAAAAATAGAAGGACCAGAGGACATGAAGCTACATTAGTAAAGGAGCAGTGTAGATTAGATATAAGAAAGTTCTCATTCTCACAAAGGACTGTAAATGAATGGAACAGATTATCTCCTGATTGTGTTGGTGCTAGTAGCGTGAATATGTTTAAAAATAAAATCGACACACACCTTAAAAAGGCGGGATACATGTAGATAAAAAGTATTGGACTCTCGATAAGCCAAAAGGCTTCCTTGTCCACCTGCCATCCAGAGTAATTTTCTGGATGGCAATCTTGTTAAATCTTAAATCTAAACTGTGTGTGTGTGTGTGTGTGTGTGTGTGTGTGTGTGTGTGTGTGTGTGTGTGTGTGTGTGTGTGTGTGTGTGTGTGTGTGTGTGTGTGTGTGTGTGTGTGTGTGTGTGTGTGTGTGTGTGTGTGTGTGTGTGTGTGTGTGTGTGTGTGTGTATCGTACGAAATTGTACAGCTCTCTAAACACAATTAGGCAGCATCTATATCATCTTTGTGTTATTTTCATGTGTGCATGTGTGTGTGTGTGTGTGTGTGTGTGTGTGTGTGTGTGTGTGTGTGTGTGTGTGTGTGTGTGTGTGTGTGTGTGTGTGTGTGGTGTGTGTGTGTGTGTGTGTGTGTGTGTGTGTGTGTGTGTGTGTGTGTGTGTGTGTGTGTGTGTGTGTGTGTGTGTGTGTGTGTGTGTGTGTGTGTGTGTGTGTGTGTGTGTGTGTGTGTGTGTATTGTACTATAGACGATGACATGTGAAGTATGTATTATCCTGCACTTGTGCACTCGTAACCTCTTGTGTAATGCATTTGTCTTTGTAAACACACATTGATCTATTTTGAGTTAAACGTATGTGATGCGTAAATAAATTTAAACGCAGTCGTCGCGACTTCGCGTATGCGAGAAGAACAATACGTCATCCACGGCGCCTCGTCTTGCTACCTGTGCTCTCCGCGAACACACGATCGTCTGGGACGATATCAAAGGCCGGTACAACAACACCACCTGTGTATTGGCCGGGATTACTGTAATTACTATAACAAAGACTCGCATCCTCGGATCAGTGCACACGTACGGGCTTCCCAAACATCTGTAATACGCTCCGTTAGATGACGAACGCATAACTGTTCGTCGATGTGGCCGCAGCTGCGCAGATTGCGTAAACCATCTTTGAACACATTAGGCGATGCACAGACGGTGTAGCGGACAATACACTGAAGCCGGACTGGACGCTTCTTTGAAAAATGCCGCCACCGCTACTGTAGCCTGTTTCAGACTTTGGTCAATGCGAATACGCGCCCGGAACAAAGAATGACTGGGTCGGGTCATTGTCAACATTCGAGTTCTTATGATAGCAATTAGCATTATGTGACCTACGCATTGCATAAGTGTGTTCTTCCAGGCTTATAAGCAAGGTGATGACGTAACAGATTGCAACAAGGTTCTACAGGTTTGCCATCCAAAATTCCAAAACATAATATCGATATGTCACGTGGACAAGAAAGCACTGAAAGATAGCATGACATTATCGAAATGATGACTTATCATAAACGTTTCAAAATGAAGTAGAACCAGTTCGAAATCACGTTAATATATTTTATAAAGAATATGTACACTTATTTTATGTAAACTATTTCTGATAGTAATTCAACTCTAACGTTTTACTCGTCGTGCGTGTTTTCTGTTTTCAACCAGGGGAGACTGTCTATGTAACATGTTTACCCAGCGATACAAGTCAAAGTTTTGTGTAAGTGAAGAGGCTGTTTTATTAGCTTAGTCCGTAGATTAAGCAAACGAATCCATTTTATTAGACAGCAAGAAATCAACTTACTTTGGAGCAATTGTTCACGCACTGATATCATGTGATATCAGCGCGTGAACAAGATCCGTTGTAGACGGGTCGAAAGGTCGCATATGTTTCAACAGTTACTCCAAAGTAAGTTTGTTTCTTGCTATTTAATGGAATCATGGAGCCATGAACAATATATTTCATATCCTTTTTATTGTTTTCAATTATATTATTTTAAACATTTAGCCTGAATGTGAATGCTTCATTTGAACAATGTTTCTGCTTATTGCAAACAGTAACATTTCCTGACCACTGTAGCGATTATATAGTACCGGGATTGATATTGTGCAGCGCGGTGGCTTAGTTGGGAAGACATCGGACTCTCAATCAATCGATTGAATATATTTGCCAGGGAATGAAGTGCATAGCTCTCGAAACAGTCATACGGCCTGAAAATGGTGATATATAAGAACTTACATTTTTACTGTTATAATATTCGGACATGAAATTGTTGGTAAATCTCAAAATCTGTATGCAGTATTAAGTCAACAACAGATAATTAATGCATGTACCACGTGACACCGACGCCTATTCTCCGTGTTCCCTAATTATCCTAGTTACACCTTCCCATACCCTGCTGGCAAAAGGCACAGCGGGGACACTTTAAATTGGCGTCTATAACTTCGGTAATTTTTATATAGTGATGTATCATTACCAAGCAATTTAACTGGAAAGTAGTTAACAATCTTGTTTCGTTGTTGTTTTGTGCCAATAATAATTAGATCAGTTTTATTTGGATTTAGTTTCAATTTACTTGCTTCCATCCACAGCAAGATGACAGTGAGACAGTCATTTAAGGTTGATAGAGATGTCTGAGTGTCAGTTGGTGAAAGTGATATATACACCTGTGTGTCGTTAGCATACAAATGATTATTAATATTATGATTAGTTATGACTCGACAAAGATATATAGTGTATAAGCTAAACAGAACAGGGCCAATGATAGAACCTTGTGGGACACCAAATGGAAGATGTTCTGGACAAGACAGTGGGCCAGATATGTTAATGCTTTGGTATCGGTCTGAAAAATATGAACTAAACCACTAAAGAGCCATGCCAGATATATCAAATGTATATTAAGGCGATGTAACAAAATGCAGCTGATAGATCTAGTAAGGTGAGAGCAGTCAATTTGCTATTATCCATATTGCATGCAATGCCATTGTGTATTTTAATAAAAGCCGTCTCAGTTGAATGAAATCGCTTATATGCAGATTGTAGATCATTTGATAAATGCTGTGAATAAATGTGTTTATGGAGTCGATTTGCAACAACCTTCTGCGATACTTTCGACAGAAAATTTAGATTTGAGATAGGACGGTAATTTTTAAGGTCATTTTTGCACAGACTTTTTAATAAGAGGATTGACAAGAGCTTGCTTGAATTCGTGTGGAACAACACCATCATGCATTGACATATTTATAATATTTGTAATAGGATAAACCAGTTGATCAATGCAACTCTTCAGTAGAACTGTTGGAAAAGGGTCAAGACCACACGATTTGTTAGGACACTTTTGTATGATAGTGCGAACTTCGCTTGTAGTTACAGGTGTAAAACATTGCAGTGTATTATCAACAATCGGTTGTTTAGTAAACTTGTAATCAACGTCATTAATAACAAAACGTGATCGAATGTAAGCAATCTTATCCGTGAAATATGTTGAAAACATGCTGCATAATGTATCCAATGAAGAGGTATCAGGCAATACGTTTGGTTTCTCCCGATGAAGGACACTATTGATAGATTTCCACATTTGGGAAGGTTTATCAGAATTTTTTTATATTAAATTCGTATAATAGTCTGATTTTGCTTTTGACGTCATGTAGTTGCACAGATGTGACTGCTTAGTATAGCGGATCCGATTAAGGGATGGACGGGTACGTCGCCAAATTCTTTCAAGATATCGACGGCGACGTTTTGCTTGTACCATGTCTAGTGATATCCATGGTGACGGTGGACGAACTTTTACTTGTTTTGTTTGTTTGGGGGCATGTATATCAAGAAGATTACTTAGTGTAACGTAGTACTGGTTTACTAGCTCACACAGTGTAGTTTTGGGATTAATTAAGAGATCTGAATTTGCAAGGTCCTCGCGAAGAATGTCTATATTAATGTCGTGTATCGGTCGGAAAGTAATACATTGTTGTGCTGGTCTGGACTCGACTCTGAGACACAGATCAATAATTACAGTATGATGACTGATAATCCATCAGTAACAGATACCGCCTTGATGTTATTGGAGTTTAACCTAGTGATGAACAAGTCGAGCCAATGTCCATGGATATGAGTAGGGAATGTGACATGCTGTTGTAAGTCAAATGTTTGAAGTGCATCCATGAATAACCTAGTGTTAAGGAACGGTAAATCAGCATGGATATTGAAATCACCTAGAATATGTGATTCTTCATGTAATTGTAATGTTGTTTCAAGAAAATCTTGAAATTCATCAAACAATTTACTTGTGTTTCCAGGAGGACAATATATGCAAATAAAAGTAGCAGACATAGATGAACCTTTTATAAGAATACATAATGCCTCGAAGATGTTGTATACAGGTGAATGGAGGATTTCTACCTTTAACAAATCAGAAACTATAAATGCGACACCACCACCCCTACCTGACTGGCGTGGATGATGGTGTAGAGAAAAGCCAGGAGGAGTGATGTCAGCAAGACAGGAGACAGTATCATTTTTTGTCAACCATGTCTCAGTCATTGCTAAAATATAAATATGTTTTGATGCTACTAAATCAGAAAGGGCAGCAGATTTGTGACGAACAGATCTAAGATTGGTAGTCGCAAAGCGTATATTATGAAACGTTTTTGGACCAGGATTAATTGACACATCACCTGTCAGAAAGAGAATAATAGATAATTTAAAAGATGGATTACAACCTGATTTTTTAACTAAGTTTTTGTGCGTACATAGACCAAGACAGGAATATGTAAAGAAGGGGTTTTGGCAAAACTGATATGTGCTTTATTTTGAACGAATAACTAGATTGATTATAGGTATGGTAAATTTCATCTTCACTAGAGTAACGTTTGTCTTGAAAAATACAGGTAGACACAAGAAACATATCCTGACCATGAAGAGAAAACACATTTTGTATAAATACTTAAATCAATGTCGACTTAAAAGGCTTATTGAGATATATAATTAATACATGACACTGAAAATAACGAATTAAAAAGAGGTTGCAAAGACCAAGACTAAGTGCTAAAATTAATCTTCGTTTACATAACTGGGGTATTTTACTGATGGGAAAGTTTTATTATTCTAGCTTTCAAAGTTAGGCTTCAGGCTCACAAAAATGTTTGAAATTGCACCCCTCCTGACGCTCTCCAAAATACCCCTACCTGACGGCTTTCCAAAAACCTCCATTTGCCCCACTTCATGCTCACAAACTCGCCAAAAACCTCAAATTGCATCCAAAAAGGCACACCTACACTAAATATTGGAGGCTAAGCCTATCTCCAGCCCCCTCAACTCCGCCTGGTTCCGACACCTTTGAGAGCAGAAACCCCAGATGGCTGCAAGTAGACAAGAAAACCTTTGGCTTATCGATAGGGTATCTTGTTTGTATATGTATCTCTTTGTTTCTTTCATATTCACTTTCAAACTGCAGTTTCTCCCTTACAAAATGAACAACTAGTATAAGGCTAATGTTTGTCATTTAAATGAAAGTGTTGATTAATCGGTCGGTGTCTTTGTGATAAAAATAGTTTTGCGGGAATATTCAAACCATAATTGTGTGTACAATGCTTCTACAAAAATCTTACAAAGAGTTTAACATATATCTGTATAACAGTCATTCTAATAAATAACATGTTTCATCAACATGAGTTCGTAATGTTTAACATGATTTATAAATATGTACATCGATAGTGGACAGAGGGGCCATTGGGTTATAAAGAATTGTGTATATATCCTTCTAAGATTAACTCGCCTTTCTGATATGCTTGTCAAGTTTCCCTAGATTAACACAAGTAGTATTGTAACTGTTGGTTACAAATAGTCTTGCAAAAAGATCGTTATTATAACGTCATTTAGTAGAACAATAAAATAGTACACATGTATATTTGGCTCAGTAGTTGTATTGTTACCACATGCTGTTAATACGGAATCTTACGCAGATAAAGCGACCACGTCATATGTCATAATTATCTAATATTTCATACACAAGCTGGCGCCACACTTCACACAGACTGTAGCCGTCATATGACAACCTAGAACCTGTCACCATGGCAACCGTGGGGTAACCGCAACCCCTCGTAGCACCTGCCCCTCGTCCCTTGTCCCGCACGAAAGTCCCGTACGATTTGAATTTTTAAAAACTTTACCGCAAACCGTTAGACAATGAACGGCGCCAACGAAGCGTGACACGCGACCACCGAGCACGCTCGCCGGCGATACGATCCATAGATAACGCTGGGTGCTTGTTGGGGGGCTGAGACAGCAGAGGAAACTTGCCCGATGAACCAATAAAAGGTTTGAAAGGACCCGACAAAGAACCCGACTGTGTATGCGGGCGTCATGATTGGCGTCTCTTTTATTGGTCCTCACGGAAACCCTTTGTCGCGACGCTTGCCATAAGAGAGTAGACTTGCACCTGCAAATTGGGCATATTCATCAACATGGCTGAGTGTCAATGAAGAGGCGGAGGCATTGGAGCGTGCGATGTTTTGACCCGCAGATACATCGGTGATAAACCACTTACAGCTTTCCATCATCCTTAAAAAGGCACCGGTTGTTAATGCTTTTAAAATGAAGCAGAAACTGACTAACTAACACGGTATAATTACACTGAATACTGGTAATCGATATATACATATATATAACGCGCTCATGTTCCCAGGCAACACCTCGCGTGTTCAATAAACGTTATTAAATAAAGACTTACATTAAAAGAGTGCCCTACCTGACTATAGATAGACTGATTGTGATCACTGCTATCGTCCACCATCGAACACATTAGTGAAGACGTTTCACTACACAACCGAAGTTTAAATACAATAAAAAGAATAGCTTAATATATTCATTGTCTTAACCGTATGAGTTTTCTATTGATACCGGATAATAATATTATATGTTGCTGTTTTACGTTGCCTACAGTGCGTTAGCCTTTGGAAGTATATATTACTATAGTATATATGATCAGTCTATGAAATTAATGGGCCGCACACTTTGTAATGTATATGTTTGGAATTATGTTCGTTGGACTTTTGTAAAATGAGTTTGTAATGGGTTATCTTTGAACCAGTTTAGTTCCATTTGGCCATAGTATCCTACAAACAGCCACTTCTCTCAATCTTTCGTCTTTCTTTGACCTTCTCATATCCTCTCCACGCGATGGGCTGCTGTTGACAGTACTACAACATTGTTGGTGCCCGGTAGTTGTAGCTAACACATAACGCAACTCTCAACTGGTCGTAATTTCACGGGGCAGTTATTAAAGTGTCTATAGAATTGTTACTATACGTAGATTGTATTAATCAGTTGTGACAATGTGGTATACATGCTGGCTCGTATATTAAGGTAGAAAAGTTGACGAAACAAAAGTGCACTCATATATTTAAGATATATGTATATATATATATATATATATATATTCCGCTAATGATTATAAGTACGACATGGATGGAACATTTGTAGAATGCAAAATGTGAATGTGTTACTTAATTCCTTGTGCAAGTATAATATCGAGCTTGTTGCTATATATAGCTCATGTTCAGGGGGGGTGTGACCAATAATTTTCGTTCAAACTCCTGAACCAATAACCGGTTTACCCCCATAACCGTCTTTGGATTCAAAAACGTTGATCTTTTCTATAGATGCGCATATGCCACACAGTTCGTAAGTGCGGTCATTCGAGACGGCGTCACGCATGCCTGACTAATCTTGATTAGACATTCGTGGGTGATCATGTCATTTGGACAGGGTAGCTACACAAATATACTATTTGGTTATTTGTAGATGTAACGACTATCTGGTCTATGGTATAATTATTTCGCCACCAAATATTCAAATAAAAGGTCACGAACCCGTGAGTACCATAGCATATAACAATTCCTGATCATATTTATTTACACGAATAGTGGGTAATATCAATACAAAATACTCGGTTGGCAGATTATATGTTTCAATACTGGTTACATGTATTTCATATGACATGTACGCGACCCAAACATTGTGTGCGATTAAAATCGGACGCCGCGTACTTGTCGTTGGTTATGTCAACAAAGAGGTCGTGAACAGTATTAGCATTATTACGCGGCCGCGTATCCAGGTGGCTCAATGGTAGCGTCCATCTGTCACCAGCGAGACGCTGGCCGGCCGACGGGGACGCGCTGGCACTAACGGGACACGCGTCTCTCTTTGTCCGCGTCGCCACATGACAGTTATAATTACGGCCGACGCAGGGTCTTTGTCTCGTGCCCCACACAAAGGGTGTGTCCGCGCAACAATGGGGCGTGTGCCGGGTATAAATACGCGTGCCGAGCGTCGGTTAAGTCCAACAGCTGATCGCGAGCCGCGGAGATGACGCCGAAGCTCAGCGCCCGGCCGCTGGCGACGGATTAGCAGCCGAGGCCGCAAGATGCGACGGAGTATCGACCGCGCTCGCGACACGGCATCCGCCATATGCATAAAGACGGCTGACAAACCGCCGTGTCATAATATGAAGATCGACGTGCCGTTTCTCATCAACAACGTACACGGCAGCAGCAGAAGCGACGGACGCCTGCCGCTGAAGGACGCCTGTCCGGAACGCTGGACGTGGAGCGGCGTGGACAAGTCTCCCGAGGTGCAGCTGACGGGCCGGCGTCGACGGACGGCGGTCTTCCACCCAAACTGGAGCAACGGCACGGCGGGCGTGCGGGGCTCCGTGTCCCTGAGCGACGGCGGCGGGGCGCGCTACTGGGAGGTTCATCTATCGCGGCGCATCTTCGGCACCAGCATGATGTTCGGAGTCGGCACCCGCCGAGCGCGCCTGCACGCCGACGCCTTCGTGAATCTGCTCGGGGAGAACGCGTATAGCTGGGGGCTCTCGCACAAGGGCTTGCTCTGGCACGATGGCACGTCGCGGCCCTACACGAAGCCGTTCCGCGAGAACGAGGCGACAACCATCGGGTTGTTGTTCGATCCGGGCCGAGGAACCCTCACCTACTTCAAGGACGGACGCTCGCTCGGCGTCGCCTTCACCGGACTTGGCTTAGTCACCGAGGACCTCTTCCCGATCGTCTGCTCCACGGCCGCCAAGACGGAAATGACGTTGACTCTGGCACTGCGAACGTTCGACAGTCTGCAAGACCGCTGTCGGGCCGCCGTCGCCCGCCTCGTCGGCCGAGAGAATGACATCGACAAACTTCCGATTCCGAACCAGATCAAAACATACGTCAAAGAGGTACTTGCGTAGACGCAAACAAATGCATCTACGCTACAATGTACTACGCTCAATACAAATGCAGTTTACTAATTTAGTGCTAATGCGATACACACTTACACAAACAATAGTTGTGTGCACGTAATTTGGTATCACGCAGTATGGCTATCAATATTCAGACGAACTGATAATCACATTGCTGCTCATTCGGAACCATTGTACTGCGAAAGAAAATCGTCAGTTCTTGGTTCCACGCCATCTCGCATAAATTACCCGCGACGGAAGCCTGAGTTCTCGCGATAAATCCACCCGAACACTAAGAACATGACAGGCGACATTTGGTCGGGGCTTCAGATTAAATGTCAGTTGCAGTCGCAACCTGTAACAAAGACAGATAACGGACGCGGAACGGGATTCCTTTGTCAGCGGCGACAGCGTCCCATTGTTCGCACACCTGACGAGAGACGGGAACAATAGATTTAAAGGGCGACGGGCTTTTAAAAATGGCCGCCTACCGTTAATAGATTCGTCCAACGGATCCGATCCATTCCAGTTGCGTACGCCAGGTGCAATGCATCTAAGTAAGTACGGCGACACGCATTCGTGTATCTTGTACGTCACAGCAGTAGGAGAGTGTGTTTTCTTGTTTATGATGTAGACTTGCATCCACTGCAAACTGTTTTTGGTGGATCGATGCATGTGTTGGTTAACAATGCGAACTGTCTCGGGATGTGTCATATCCCATAGTTTTGTACACAGTATTTATTTAATTAGTTAGATGTTACAATCAGTTATACTATTATATTATGTCCATGATAAATTGCACTGAAGGAATCGTGAATTTTGCATAATACTAAACACGACAGACTGAGAGAGTGTCTAGGCTAAATTTCGGAGCCATTATGGCTTTACCAGAAATCGGTCGTGTACATAAACGTATGCTTATGTGTGTGTGTGTGTGTGTGTGTGTGTGTGTGTGTGTGTGTGTGTGTTTGCGTGTGTGCGTGTGTGCGTGTGCGCGTGTGTGCGTGAGTGCGTGTGTGCGTGTGCGTGTGTGTACGTGTGCGTGTGTGTACTTATGTATTTATTATATGTATTTATGCATTGAATGCATTCAGGGTGTCACCCAAAACGATGAGTCAATCTAGTCCAAGATGTATATGGCTTTAAACATTCGTGATACATGTTTGTATATATTTGTACGTAGATATAGAATCACGGTTGTCGTGAATACAGAGGTCGGATCTGTGCAATATTCCCATGGCGTTCAGTCAAGCCGACCCAGCAACGCTCTTGTGTTCTCCCGGTTTCGACGGCGACCATAGTTATTGATCTCTTCTGTGTGCGTGCGTATGTGCGTGCGTGTGTGTATTTGTGAGTGGGATAGTGCGTGCATGCTTGTAAGAACGATTTACGAGTGATGCTGTGAATTGTAGCGCAACGACGCGTAAATACCAAACGTTTTCAATGTTAAACATGCACTCGCATTAATTAGGGCAGCTATTGATTCCCGGGCACCGTCTGGCAACCATCCGCGAACAACGAATTCGAGACGGACGAACGAACATAGCGCCGTTGAATTCGACATCGAAGCAATCGTTATTGAGTGTATTCGCTTGCGCGCTGTGTGAGCCGGAAGTCGAATTGTATATTTGTGTTGACCTGTGTGTGTATTTATTTTGTCTCTCCTAAAGGGTATATGCAACGTCTCTGCTATATCGCGTGAATGGTAATACTCCAACACCAGCTGTTGGCGCGGCAGCAGCGTGTATGCACAGCGAATTTCCTGCACAACACTTGTAATAAAGGGCGCAGATAACAGCGACGTCGTTAATGGCAACGCGTGCTTCTGCGAATTTGCATTTAGTAATATCGATGTGGATGGCATTCCACTGTTTTGTTAATTTCATGACACACACACACACGTTGTTTGGTATTTCTGCATGCTATGTTTATCTCTTCGATTATGTTTTGACAAGATGACCGTTTCTGTAGCTTGATGACTTGATATGTTATAGTATTTAGACAGTTGGAGACGAATCTCGTATTGACAGACTATGCACGACATCCTGCTCTGCGATCACGAATGTAAGGTTAATTACTTGATGTTACATTAATGTACTTACTAATGTGTTTAAATTATATGTAGTAGACTTGTAAATTAATTAATTTAAATTATATAGATACTATTTAACCTTAATTTATTTGCATTATATAGAAATGTCTTCTGTATATTATGCTTTGTATGAAATGATATGTTGAAGTCTTGTAATAAATGTTTGAAATGAATCTTTGGTCTTATCGACTATGTCCGCCATTATCCTTTCGGGACACCAATTCACAATTGTATACTATACTGGCTCCATTCATGGACCAACAACACAGCAGTTACACACATTATTTTAATCCTTTATACACTGGGCTCATTGAAAATGATATCCTCTGGTTTTATGTTTACCTTTTGTCAAACTGTTAATTCCTTATATCAGATGTTCCTCTGTTGTCCCTTTTAAGCGGATACTGCTTGCACCCGGAGTGTGTATAATAAGAGTCCACTGTAGTTAACTTGTCACCCGTAAGACGTAAATTGCATAAATCAACTTTATAACAAACCCGGCGATAAATGATGCATAAAGGTGCCTCATCATATGTTTTTTGGCGCTCGTCTCATTTCAAAGTAATTTAGCGAAAAAGCAAATCTGTTTAGTATCTACTACAATAAGCCTGCTCGTTATGCAGTTTTAATGAAACGAAATCAATTGATAGAATATTAACTTATTTAATGTTAGACCATGCATTATTTGAAATTATTATCAAAATGGGAATGTTTACGTGAATGCGCAATACGATTATGCACGCGTTTCTGACTTTCTGTGTTGATGTTGTTGACTTTCATTGCTCTCTCAAAGCCACGTGGCCGACATTAGGTTTGAAGGCTGATTGGTGATCTTGCAATTGGCGTTAGCAAATTACCAGATGTACGTGTAATGACCTAAGTCAATCCTTCGACTTTTTTAACAAATGTAAACCGTTTAGATGGGTGACTTCGTCTGTTCTTGTAACTGGCCAAAACCAGTTGACATGATGCCTTCAACCCAGTGAATTTGTCGGTAACATGTTTTCTGAACAAAAAAGTCGGCAACATCAACATGGAAATGCATGCATAATCGCATCGCGCTTTCATGAGAGGATTCCAATTTTGGGAATCACTTGAATAGCCTACCGAACCACAATTGTAAAATCTCAATTGACCGTTGTGTATTTATGAAAATCGTCGAGTAGGCCTACAGCTGTCGACAATTTCAACATCCGTCGCCAGGGGCGTATACAGGATCTTTCATTGGAGGAAGAGAACAAAATGCGTGACCCTGTGTAAATGCCCCAGTCCGGCCCAGCACACAGCTGTCACCAAGGGAACACAATATGCTGCGTTAGATTCCGTAGGTCCTATTCGTCAATTCTCCGGAAATCGCTCCTATTGAGTGTTTGGTCAGCTGGAAACAATACAATTTCTCTGTCATCCGAAGACTGCTCTTTTAATTTTGCTTGCCCGTCTTAAGTATTTAAGTATTGCACATTCACGTAAAGATTACCACTTTGATAATCATTTGAAACGATGCTTGGTCTAACATTAAATAAGTTAATATGTTATATGTTGATTTTGTTTCACCAAAACTGCATAACCGAGCAAGCATGTTGTAGTAGATGCTAAATAGGTTTGCTTTTTCGCAAGATTATTTTGAAATGAGTCAAGCGCAAAAAAACAAAAAATTCCGATTAGGCACCTTTATGCGTCACTTATCGTCGGGTTTGTTAGAAGTTGATTTATTCAATCTACGTCTTACAGGTGATAAGTTAGATATCCACAAATCTGTTGACACAAAATTAGTACTGCGTACCGATTTAGTGATTGCCTAACCCCGGCGTTAAGATGCAACCCAGAGTTCGAATTTCCGAGGATTTAGGCGCGGCGTAGATGTTTTCTGAATATCCGTACGATTATCACTTACACTTGCGCGTGCGCGAGCGTGTGCGTGCGAGTGTACGAGTGTGCGCGTGTGCGCGTGTGCGCGTGTGCGCGTGTGCGCGTGTGCGCGTGTGCGTGTGTGCTTGCGCGCACGCGAAAGAGAAAAAAGAGAAAGAGAGAGACAGTATGTGTGTATATGTGTAGCGTGGCTTGCCGTGGCGAGGCGTGTGTTGGAATACATCAACCATCTCGTCGGAATACACCAACAACTTGGTCAGAATACACCAACAACTTGGTCAGAATACACCAACCGCATGATCGGAACACACCAACCGCTTGGTCGGAATACATCAACCGTCTGGTCAGAATACACCAACCGTCTAGTCGGAATACACAAACCGCCTGCTCAGAACACACCAACCCTTGGTCGGAATACACCAACCGCCTGGTCAGAGTACACCAACAACTTGGTCGGAATACACCAACCGCCTGATCAGAATACACCAACCGCCTGGTCAAAATACACCAACAGCCTGGTCGGAATACACCAACCGCCTGGTCAGAATACATCAACAGCTTGGTAGGAATACACCAACCACCTGGTCGGAATACACCAACCACCTGGTCGGAATACACCAACCGCCTGGTCAGAATACACAAACCGCCTGGTCATAAATCAGAATACACCAACAGCCTGTTCGGAATACACCAACCGCCTGACCAGAATACATCAACTGCCTGGTTGGAATACACAGACCGCCTGGTCAGAATACACCAGCCGCCTGGTTGGAATACACAAACTGCCTGGCCGGAATACATAAACCACCTGGTCTGAATACACCAACTGCCTGGTCAAAATACATCAATCGCCTGGTCGGAATACACCAACGGCCTGGTCGGAATACACCAACCGTCTGGTCGGAATACACCAACAACTTGGTTGGAATACACCAAGTGCCTTGTGGGAATACTTGTTGAAATGCAATGTGCTGCTTTAGCCTCTGCATCGCCAACTCTGTGGACCTCACTCGCTTCAGTGGGTATATATCACTATTTCACTACTGATATGCCTCCAGGGAGGACTGCATGTGCACCTGTCATTGACGGAAGGATCCCTTGTGTACGAAGGTAGGGTGCGACAAGTGACGTGCAGCATCTTTTAACTTTAGTTTCTTTTGGAAAGAAAAACATTATAGGATTTGACGAGAACGCTACTGCATGTCGGTGACAAGACATACATCAAAATGTATTTTTATTAAAACAGAATTGTACTTTTGTAATTTTGCACACAGGTTGGAATTGTGTGACTGATTTTTAGCATTGGTTTCAATTGAGTACAACAGTACTGATGTGTAAGATAAGTAAGATACATAACAATAATAATAATCCTCAGAAACCAACAAACAAGAACCGCTGGGCACACATCATAGAATCTAAACCGCGACGCGCAACATTTACCACTGGAGTAAGCGATCGCCGATGATTTAGGCTGGGAATGTAGTTTCAAATAAATGTAAATTGGAACAGTAATTTGTGTTATTCTATCGACGATAGCATGACAGACTAATGGGTAATCAACGTTAGCCCTATTTGGCCTTCTCCATTGTGGTAGGGCGTATAGTAAATGTATACGCTACTAGCTATACTTGCCAACTTTTGTTTAATTCTTGGATATTCACCAGCTGTTCAGCACGCATCCCGTGTCGCGCTGTCTCATCGTTCTGCCTCCCACGATGACACCGGAAGACGGGGAGGGATGCTATTGGAGATTTTATGCGAAAGTCCGGGAGATTTTCCGGTATTCCGGGAGGCCGTGAGAAAGGTACACCCAAAATCTAGGAGACTCCCGGAAATTCCGGGAGAGTTGACAGGTATATATATATATGCCACTAAGAGTATAGTTCAGACACAGTTCAAGAGCGACTGCCCGGGCGCCTACGTTTAGACAACAAGGACATTAATTACTCTTATCAGTACAGATGTTTTATAATGGCTTCCCTAATCACGTCTCTAGTGTCGTGTGTAGTGACTCTAAAAATAGACGTGGCCGTGGGAATAATTAACAGGCGAAGCCCCAGTCGGAACCACTACGGATAAATGACACTGCAAGAATGTTTTATTATTATTGAACCCTTAGAACTGGAGACGTTGCCTTGGGACGTTGTCGTAGAGTTTTTCCGTTCGTACCGTATTTATTGCAAAATCATCTTACATATGCATTATAAACTATATATATTGTAACATATCGATTGCCCAAGCGTGGTTTAGTGAACAGTGTTGTTGTTGTTGTTGTTGTTGTTGTTGTTGTGGTTGAGCTAAGTAAGTGTTTCGGGAGGTAACAGTTTGTTGCTATCGCAGCGCGCCATATCGAAGGCGTGGCCTCGGGCACGAAGTCATGATGACAGAGTAGTGACGTCAGAAGCTCCGCCCCAGGTCACGACCTTCCTCGGAATTATCCGACCTCGCTATTCGTGGATTTGAGCGCGATGGTTTTGATAAACATGGAACTCTTGAATTCAAAAGTTGTTTCTGTTTCGTTAAAAAATTGAGCAGTCATGTGTTGTCTAACTAAGACTAACTGAGAAACACACACACACACACACACACACACACACACACACACACACACACACACACACACACACACACACACACACACACACACACACACACACACACACACAAACACACACACACACACACACACAATGTTTTTGTGAGTTAAAATTACTAGTAACCCGGTGTAGTCTGTTGTTAATTTAGACTGGATATGTAGGTTGTGCAATGGAAACGCACATTTGTCAAACCTAGAGGTAAACGTTACGGATTAAAACCACTGAAAATTGTATTAATTTAAACGTATGAGCTCCATACGTAGGTATATCGGAACACCATTGCTTCTCAACATCCCTGCCCGGCTGACCTGCCGCAGTACGGATTCTATTCAGAGTGTTCTTCTACTGTCTGCAGTGTACTGTGAATCCAGTGCATTGGCATAGGAACTTGGCGGATATTCGGGGGCGCGGTTCACAAAAAAATCATCAGTTTTAACAAGATTTAACAAGATTGCCATCCAGAGAATTAACTCTAGATGGCAGGTGGACAAGGAAGCCCTTTGGCTTATCGAGAGTCCAACCCTTTTATCTACATATATCCAGCCCTTCTGAGGTATGTGTCGATTTTATTTTTAAACATATTCACACTACTAGCACCCACACAATCATCAGATAATCCGTTCCATTCATTCGCAGTCCTTTGTGAAAATGAGAAGTTTCTTACGTCTAATCTACACTGCTCCTTTACTAATGTAACTTCATGTCCTCTAGTCTTTCTATCTTTTTTAACTGAAAAAAACATATTTCTATCAATATTTTCATAACCATTCAATATTTAAAACACTTCTATCTGATCTCCTCTCAAACTCCTGGTCTCTAGTGTTGTTAAACCACATTCTTTTAGGCTTTTTTCATAACTAAGATCCCTCAGTTTTGGTATAATTTTAGTCTCTCTCCTCTGTACTCTTTCTAGCATACTTATGTCCTTCTTGCGGTATGGCCTCCACGCTTGTATACAATATTCTAAATGAGGCCTAACTATTGTTTTGTACAGCGGTATTATTAGTTCTTTTTCTTTACATGCTATATTTCGCCTAATCAATCAAAGGATTTGATTTCCTTTTGAAGCTGCAATTCCACACTGCTCTGAAACCTTCATGTCAGCACTAATTGTCAGCCTTAAGTATTTTTCTTTTACAGTAGTATTTAGTACAGTTCCCCCCATTGTATATTCTACATATTCGTTCCCATGTCCTGTGTGAAGGCATTTACATTTCCCAAAATTGAAATTTGCCACTTTTCAGACCATTTGATCAACCTGTCAAGATCATCTTGTAAATGCTGTCTATCTCCATAACTTTTAATTCTTCTAAACACCTTTGTATCATCTGCAAGTTTCAACACCTTGCTAGCTATATCATCGTCCAAATCGTTTATATATATATATTAAGAATAATATAGGTCCCAGTACTGATCCCTGTGGAACCCCACTCAAAACTGATTTCCTCCCCATCAACAACTACCCGTTGTCTTTTTCTATCCAGTTAATTATACCATTTCCTATGCCATGGGCCTTTAGTTTAAGCAGTAATCTTTGATGTGGCACTTTGTCGAAAGCTTTTTGAAAATCTAAGTAGATGATATATGTACTGGTGATCCATCATCTACCCACTTAGTGATATTTTCCAAAAAACATAACATATTTTTTAAGCATGACCTCGCTTTTAGAAACCCATGTTGAGATGGGTTTATCAAGTTATGTTTAACAAGAAAATCCACCATGTGATCTTTAATTAGTCTTTCTAATAATTTACAAATCACCGATGTTAAACTAACTGGTCTATAATTATTTGACTTGTTTCTCGAACCTTTTTTGAATAACGGTATAATGTTTGCTTCTTTCCATTCTAAAGGAACCACTCCCTCTTCTAATGACAAGTTGAAAACTGTTGCAAGCGGTATGCTAATTTGTTCTACAATTTCCAATAGTAGTTTGCGTGGAATACCATCCACTCCAGGTGATTTATTATCCTTCATAGCCCTAATTTTTTAGCTACTATTTCTGGGGTTACAATTAACTGTCTTAAATAGTCTAATTCTGCCCCCCTTGAACTTAGCCTCTGGTACTGGCAGTGAACTAGTGTCTTCTCTGGTAAACACTGAACTAAAATACTCATTCAGGTCTTCTGCCATTAAGAATCCTTCTGATATTATAGTTCCAGCACTATCTTCTAGAGGACCGACCTTATCCTGAACTTTCTGTTTGCTTCGAACATACGCATAAAAACTCTTGCTGCCATGTTTTATATTACAAGCTAATTTATGTTCATAGCTTCTCTTTGAATTTCTAATTTCAGCTGTAGCTTGGTTTAGTGCTTCTTTATAAATGTTGTAGTCTTCGTTATTTCCAGTACTTCTATATGACTTCCACATCATTTGTTTATACTTAACTTTTCTAATGGCTTCTTTCGATAAGTGTTTCTTTTTGGACCGTTTCCCGTGTTTTTCTTAAGGGAACAAATTTGACGATGATGCATTCAATTTCACTCTTTAAGATATTAAAGAGTGAAATTATTATTCTTATTCTTCAGTGTGTTATTCCAGTCTATATTTGCTAAATATTTCCTTGTGTCCTTATATTTTCCTTTGTGGAAAATTCTCATGTACTGCTTTTTACTATTCCTTTCTGATTTTACTTTGATGGTAAAATGTATCTGGTTGTGATCACTATTCCCCAGTGACTCACATATCCTGCATTGTCAACTAATTCATTCTGTGAGGACAAAACTATGTCTAACATATTGTCTCCCCTGGTTGGTTCTAGCACATGTTGAGAAAGGAAACTATCTTGTACTAAAACTAAAAACTTGTAGACCTCACTACCCATACTCTGTAGAGATTTCCATTTTATATGCCCATGGTTGAAATCCCCCATAATAACACAGTCCCGTTTGCTCACTTCCCTTATAGCGTTTTGTATTTTTTCATTCTCTTCTATGCTTATGTTTGGACTTTGATAAACTAATCCAACCGTTAACGTTGAGTTTCCTGTAATTATGTTACACCAAACAGCTTCTTCGCAATCTGCTTCTCTGTCTAATTTTATTTCATAAGCCTGGATAGATTCTTTAATATATAAAATAACTCCACCTCCCCTTCTTCCTATTCTGTCTTTCCTAAACATTACATATCCTGTCAGTCCCAATTCAGTATCTGATACATCGGTGGTTACCCATGATTCGGTTATACCTATTATGTGAGGGTCAATATCTTCTACCATAATGTTTAGTTCATTTCTTTACTATACTCCTTGCATTTAAACAAACACATTTATATCCAGCATCAGAACAGTGTTCCAGACTGTTCTTGGCTGAATTAGTTTTGCTGTCTTTATCTATGCCTCCAGTTTCAGGCTTCTCTGCGAGTCCCCCCTGCGAATTTAGTTAAAATAGATGCAACCTGTCCCACTGTCAACAGATCTCAGCAGATTCTCTCAGAATACTGCTGCCCCCTTTCCACTTAGATGGAGGCCATCTCTCATGTACATATCTTCTCTCCCAACAAAGTACCCCCATAAATCTATGAATCCCACGCCCTCTTCTTCACACATCTGCTCAACTAGTGCGTTGATCGCCACCCTCTTACAGTTTCTGTATGATGCCCCCCTTCCTCCCATTACTGGCAACATTCCTGAGAGAACAACCTGTTCCACTCTTGTCTTCTTTAGCTTCCTTACTAGATGTCTGTACTTCTGAACTATCCCAGTTGTTCCCTCCTTGTCTGCATTGTTTGTTCCTACGTGTTCTAGTATAGACCCTCCCTTGCCATGCCCCAATACCTTCTCTACCCTTTCGGTCACATGCTCTATCCTAGCCCCCGGTAGACATACAACAACGTCCTTCCCCTCGCATATAGTCTTGTCTGTTTTTCTCAGAATTGAATCGCCCATAAACACCCTCTCTTTTCTCCTTGCCCCCTCAATCACTGCCTCGGAGTAGCTCCTCCGGTTTGCATATGTCTGGTTGTTGTCTTTTCTTCTTGCCGTTTTCTCTCATGTCACTTTTTTTTCCATTCCCTTCTTTCCTGTCGCGTTTTCTCTTGTCCCCTTTCCTCCTGTCATCTTCTCTTCTAGCACATTTACTTTCACTTCCTTTCGTCCCTTCATCTTTCCTCCCATCACATTTTCTTCTCTCCTCTCCCGTCCCTTTCCCCCGGCTACCTCCTTCACTACGGTCACTTTCTCTCCTGTCACCTTCACGCCTCTCATGTTTTCTGTTTTTTTTGCTGAACACTCTGTCTTCTTCCATCAGTCTTCTGTCTCACAGTCTTACCAACTGCCTCTGTGGTATTTACCTCTTCACCACCTGTATCACTGTCGCGTCTCTCCTCGTTCTCAACAGTCTGACTACCTGTTGATCTATCCCCACTGACCCGTTTTCTTTTCCTCTGCCGAACACTTTTCCTCCGTCCCTCTGTCTTCTCAATTTCTTGTTCCTTCACACCGGTCACCTTTCCTCCTCTCAGTCTCCATACTTCAGTCTCCGTGTCACAACTCTGCTCTTTCTGTGTTGTAGAATTCTCAACTCTCTCCGCATCATCCCTCTCTGCTCCATCTATTTCTATGTTGAGTCTCACCTCCATCTCCTTCACTATATCCGTCAACTTACACACCTCCTTCATCAGACATTCCACCCTCAAACACCCCATACACCGAAAGGTGAATCCGTCATCTTTGGTCTCTGCCCATGATTTTGGACAGCCAGACAACACAAAATCCACCCAGCTCTGGCAGTCGTTGCAAACTAAGTGTCGTTTTGCCCTGAGTTGCCCCTTGCCAGGTGCCAGTTGTATCCCATCTCCTCGAGGCTCTCCAAAACCTTAATTTATATCCCCTTGTGGCTCTCCAAATTCGTTCAATTACTCCCCCCCCCTGAAATCACCAATTATTCAAACTGCAGTCGCCTTGACACGCACCGAAACATCAGAATGAACCACTTCCATAAATATGGGGGGGGGGGTAAACCTATGTCCAGCCCCACCAAAAGAATTGGGGAGCTGAGCCCCCCAAGCCCCCCAGTCCAGACGCCTTAACAGTGTACAGCTAATGCGCGTGAATTGCACCGATCTGCCCTCATTTTTGCAGATAGAGTCGGTCCGACATCCTGTAACAGAGGCGGTGAAACAGAGCGACCGCAGAAACCCGGGCTGACCACATTAAGAAGGACGTATAAGAAATGCGGAGGAGGATGAAAGCGGACGGAAAAACTGGCGATAGAGATCAATTGGCAAGAATAACAGCCATGCCAATCCTGCTGTATAAAAACCCAGCCTAAACTCTTTACAGAGAAAAGCGTGCAGTCGTGCAAACAATGTTGGTACTCGCAATACCCCTCGAGTTGATTGACTTCTGCCTCATTTCTGACTCTCAAATCAGATGAACTGGCAAAAAGAGGATTCAAACCGATAATTGTCAAGACACATTAACAGTAATGCCACTTTTAAACGATAATCCTAAATAAAATATGTGGGGTTTTTTTCTGTCTTATTATTATTTTTTTTATGTATATAATTGAAGGTAATATAAGGATGGCCGGGGCGTCACGCACTATTTTTCTATCCAGTGGCCACAACTATATACGCGATTTCACACAATGGATTATTGTGTTTTAAAGTCCTTAAAGATATATATTTGGTTGAAATACAATTTCCAAAACCTATCAAGAACAGTGATTAATACTTTAGTTTTGCTAAACAAAATGTGGGGCACCATGCTCAGTAGTGGGGCGCTGTGCTCATATATATTTGTAATTCGGTGGTGTGGAGTAAATGTGTTATATGCATAGGCGCCGGAACGAAATTAATTTTGGAGGGGCTGAACGGAGCTTGAGCACAATTCCGCTTTCCGGGGTCGGCTCGACAGATGACATCGGGGTGTATATGCATGTGCAAGGCATAAACCCTTCCGCGATGGTCAAGCGCCGTAGTTAGGTCGTAACCACGCTAGTCGGATGCATGAGTGTTATTTGGGCTCCGTTTTCGGGGGTTTCCAGCCCAGCCGCGACGCATCTCTGCGACCAAGAACCACTAGGTGTAAAGGCTTAGTCAGTAGTTGCAAATCGATAAAAATGGCGGCTGATAGTTTGGATGAGACGGTCGACTCAGACTAAAAATGAGGCGAACTGGAATATTTCGGAACTAATCAGCTAGACATCTACGACGACAGGGAATTGTATTCCGAGTTTAGATTTCGACATCGCGATACTCTATTGATTGTGGACAAGCTCAGCGAAGACCTAGACTAAAATACCCCGAAACACAACCCACACTGACAAGGCTCTCGACCGCTGACATCCCAAGGCCTAGTACGCCACGGTTCAGCTATTTCCGCAACTCGGTGGCTGAAACTACATCGATATTGACAGTCCACGTCGAAGACTGTCCAGTACTAACTTTAGTGTGTATCAGTGTTCTTTCAACTTATTAAGCTTTAATCAAATAATGATAAAAATGTGCATATAATTATGACTTGTTTACTAAATGCCAATTAATTTGATTGCTGTATCGGACTACAAAACAGTATTGCGATATATCCCACAAACGGATCTGATTTATATATTGGCATAATAGATCATGAGTCATACAATAGTACACATCCTGCTAGGATATACCAATCAAAATATTACAATATTTTTGTAAGTTCAATACAATTTTTTTTTTTGCTGTCTCGACCGTGTTACAACGGTATGAGCTGATGCTGTGTATAGCTGATATCTATGATAACCAAAAATGTGAGTAGAATATTGCCAGTTGTGTTCATTCCCATCTAAAATCCACGAAAATTAAGAAAAGTGATGTTGCCATTTTTTACGATGGTGTGGTGTGAATTTAGGAGGTCATAGACAAGGGTGTGAAATATCTCCAAATACAAACATTTATTGTTCATAATAATAAAAATGCCAACAGGAGTGGATCTCTGCCGACATTACCAACAAAGTTCAAGTGAGGAAGGAAAAGAAAGGCGCAGTTAACAACAGCCGAACTAGAGCAACGAAAGCAGAAGCCCCGGAACAGTATGCAAAGGCAAATAGAGCGGGCAAGGAAAGCGTAAAACAGACAAGTAAAACGTCATCGACGGCCTTGCCAAGGAAGCAGAGGCATGACACAACAAGAAAGTGAAAGTACGCAGATAGGCCAATCAAAGACAAGAACGGTAACGTTTGATTAGAAATATATGGGGTCAAGAAGAAATACCCACTGAATGGAAAGAAGGACACCTGGTGAAACTCCCAAAGAAATGAGACCTGCGGGAGTGTAAGAACTACAGAAGGATAATGCTCCTGTCAATGCCCGGAAAGATCATCAACAGAGTCATCATGGATAGATTGAAAACAGCAGTGAACGCCAGACTCAGAGAACGGGACTCATCCTTGTACACAAATTGTGTAGAGTACGAAAAGGCATACAAAATAACTATGAAAGCATAGGATGTAAGGTCATTCGTGCAGGACAACTCAGATTCATTTATTGTGAAGACAGGAGTGAGGCAAGGTTGCCTTCTATCAACATTCCTCTTCCTGCTTGTCATAGATTGGATTGTGAAAAAGACAACAGAAAACAGAAGAAATGGTATCCAGTGGACACTTTGGAGCCAGTTGGAGGACCTGGACTTTGCAGATGACCTCACTCTCCTGTCCCACAGTCACCAACAGATGACCTCGCTCTCCTGTCCCACAGTCACCAACAGATGACCTCGCTCTCCTGACCCACAGTCACCGACAGATGACCTCGTTCTCCTTTCCCATAGTCACCAACAGATGACCTCGCTCTCCTGACCCACAGTCACCAACAGATGACCTCGCTCTCCTGTCCCACAGTCACCAACAGATGACCTCGCTCTCCTGTCCCACAGTCACCAACAGATGACCTCGCTCTCCTGACCCACAGTCACCAACAGATGACCTCTCTCTCCTTTCCCACAGTCACCAACAGATGACCTCGCTCTCCTTTCCCACAGTCACCAACAGATGACCTCGCTCTCCTGACCCACACTCACCAACAGACGACCTCGCTCTCCTGTCCCACAGTCACCAACAGATGACCTCGCTCTCCTGACTCACAGTCACCAACAGATGACCTCGCTCTCCTGACCCACAGTCACCAACAGATGACCTCGCTCTCCTGTCCCACAGTCACCAACAGATGCAGGAGAAAACAGAGCTTCTAAATACAGTGTCAACACGGATAGGACTCAAAATCAACAGAAGCAAAACAAACATCATGAAAGCCATCACTAAGAATAACAGCCCAGTCATATTGGGAGGGGAACCACTGGAAGAAACCGATTCCTTCACATACCTGGGAAGCGTAATTAACAAGAGTGCAGGCACAGAAGAAGACGTCAAAGCACGGATACAAAAAGCAAGACTAACATCTCATCTGAGAATCATTTGGAAGACAAAACAAATCAAGCTAAACACAAAATTTAGGATATTAAACTCAAATGTCAAATCTGTGTTACTCTATGGCTTGGAGACATGGCGAATTACTCAGAAAACACTAAAAAGATTACAGACCTTCATCAACAAATGCCTGCGCAGAATCATACACCTAAAGTGGTCAGACAAGGACCGGCACTACACTACGGGAATGCACCAAACAATTACTAATAGAAAATGAAATAAAGATGAGAAAATGGAGGACATACACTGAGGAAACCTGCAACAAACATCACACGACAAGCAATTACATGGAACCCCCAGGGAAGAGAAGAAGAGGAAGGTCGAGAAACATTTGGCAGAGAGACACGGAAAGCGAAATAAAGCAGATGGGAAAAAACTGGAAATTAATTGAGGAAATGGCATCAAACCGACAACAGTGGAGAACCATGGTCGATGGCCTATGCTCCCAGCGAACAAACATGCCAAAGTAAGGAATATAATAAGGTAATTTCTTTTGCACCTAAATCCTCAGAAATCAAGTTCAGAGGCGCATCAGTACAAAAGGGTTAGTCACTCTCAAAAGCAATAAGCCATGTTAAAGTCGTTAACAGATGGATCGATACGCCAGGGTACTAAGGTGGATTTAACAAGATTTAACAAGATTGCCATCCAGAAAATTACTCTGGATGGCAGGTGGACAAGGAAGCCTTTTGGCTTATCCAGAGTCCAATACTTTTTATCTACATGTATCCCGCCTTTTTTAGGTGTGTGTCGATTTTATTTTTAAACATATTCACGCTACTAGCACCAACACAATCAGGAGATAATCTGTTCCATTCATTTACAGTCCTTTGTGAGAATGAGAACTTTCTTATATCTAATCTACACTGCTCCTTTACTAATGTAGCTTCATGTCCTCTGGTCCTTCTATCTTTCTTAACTGAGAAAAAAATGTTTCTATCAATATTTTCATAACCATTCAATATTTTAAACACTTCTATGTGATCTCCTCTCAATCTCCTGGTCTCTAGTGTTGTTAAACCACATTCTTTTAGGCGTATTTCGTAACTAAGATCCCTCAGATTTGGTATCATTTTAGTCGCTCTCCTCTGTACTCTTTCTAGCATATCTATGTCCTTCTTGCGATATGGCCTCCATGCTTGTATACAATATTCTAAATGAGGCCTCACTATTGTTTTGTACAGCGGTACTATTAATTCTTTTTTCTTATACGCTATATTTCGCCTAATTAATCCAAGGATTTGATTTCCCTTTGACGCTGCAATTCCGCACTGCTCTGAAACCTTCATATCAGCTCTAATGGTTAACCCTAAGTCCTTTTCTTTTACAGAAGTACTTAGAACAGTACCCCCCATTTTATATTTTACCTCTTCATTCCCATGACCTGTGTGGAGGCATTTACATTTCCCAAAATTGAACAGCATTTGCCACTTTTCAGATCATCTTGTAAATGCTGTCTGTCTCCATCACTTTTAATCCTTCTAAACACTTTTGTATCATCCGCAAATTTTAACACCTTGCTTGTTATATCATCGTCCAAATCGTTGATATATATTAAGAATAATATAGGTCCTAGTACTGATCCTGTGGTACCCCACTCAATACCGATTTCCAGTTTGAAGCCTCCCCATCAACTACTACACGTTGTCTTCTGTCATTCAGCCATTTTTCTATCCAGTTTATTATACCATTTCCTATGCCATGGGCCTTTAGCTTAAGGAGTAATCTTTGATGTGGTACTTTTTCGAAAGCTTTTTGAAAATCTAAATAGATGATATCTACTGGTGATCCCTCATCTACCCACCTAGTGATGTCTTCCAAAAAACATAACATATTTGTTAAGCATGACCTCGCTTTTAAAAACCCATGTTGAGATGGGTTTATCAAGTTATGTTTAACAAGAAAATCCACCATGTGATCTTTAATTAGTCTTTCTAATAATTTGCAAATCACTGATGTTAAACTCACTGGTCTATAGTTCTCTGACTTGTTTCTCGAACCTTTTTTAAATAACGGTATAATGTTTGCCTCTTTCCATTCTAAAGGAACCACTCCCTCTTCTAATGACAAATTGAAAACTGTTGCAAGCGGTACGCTAATTTGTTCTACAATTTCCAATAGTAGTTTGGGCGGAATCCCGTCCACTCCAGGTGATTTATTATCCTTCATAGCCCTTATTTTCTTAGCTACCATTTCCGAGGTTACAACTAACTGTCCTAAATAGTCTGAATCTGCCCCTTGAACTTAGCCTCTGGTACTGGCAGTGAACTAATATCTTCCTGGTAAACACTGAACTAAAATACTCATTCAGGTCTTCTGCCATTAAGAATCCCTCTGATATTGTATTTCCAGCACTATCTTCTAGAGGACCGACCTTATCCTGAACTTTCTGTTTGTTTCGAATATACGCATAAAAACTCTTACTGTCATGTTTTATATTACTAGCTAATTTTTTTTCATAGCTTCTCTTTGAATTTCTAATTTCAGCTGTAGCTTGATTAAATGCTTCTTTATAAATGTTGTAGTCTTCATCATTTCCAGTACATCTATATGACTTCCACATCATTTGTTTATACTTAATTTTTCTAATGGCTTCTTTCGATAAGTGTTTCTTTTTAGACCGTTTCCCTTGTTTTTTGAAAGGTACAAATTTATCGACTATGCACTTAATTTCACTATTTAAGATATTCCAGCATTCGGTTGCTGTCTTATTCTTCAGTGTGTTATTCCAGTCTATCTTTGCTAAATATTTCCTCATGTCCTTATACCTTCCTTTGTGGAAATTTCTCCTATACTGCTTTTTACTATTCCTTTCTGATTTTACTTTGATGGTAAAATGTATCTGGTTGTGATCACTACTCCCCAGTGGCTCACATATCTTGACATTGTCAACTAATTCTTTCTGTGAGGACAAAACTAAGTTTAACACATTCTCTCCCCTGGTTGGTTCTAGCACATGTTGAGAAAGGAAACTATCTTGTACTAAAACTAAAAACTTGTGGTCCTCACTCCACATACTCTGTAGAGATTTCCATTGTATATGTCCATGGTTAAAGTCCCCCATAATAATACAGTTCCGTTTGCTTACTTCCCTTATAGCGTTTTGTATTTTTTCATTCTCTTCTATGCTTATGTTTGGACTTCGATAAACTAACCCAACTGTTAACGTTGAGTTTCCTGTAACTATGTTACACCAAACAGCTTCTTCGCAATCTGCTTCTCTTTCTAATTTTATTTCATAAGCCTGGATAGATTCTTTAATATATAAAATAACTCCACCTCCCTTTCTTCCTATTCTATCTTTCCTAAACATTACATATCCTGTTAGTCCCAATTCGGCATCTGATATATCAGTGGTGGCCCACGATTCGGTTATACCTATTATGTGAGGGTCAATATCTTCTACCATAATGTTTAGTTCACTTCTTTTGTTTACTATGCTCCTTGCATTTAAACAAATGCATTTATATCCTGATTCAGAACAGTTTTCCAGGCTGTTCTTTGCCGATTTATTTCTGCTGTCTTTATCTATGCCTCCAGTTTCAGGCTTCTCTGTGAATCCCCCCTGCGAATCTAGTTTAAATAGATGCAGCCTGTCCCACTGTCAACAGATTGCAGCAAGTTCTCTGAGAAAACTGCTGCCCCCTTTCCACTTAGATGTAGGCCATCTCTCATGTACATATCTTCCCTCCCAACAAAGTATCCCCATAAATCTACGAATCCCACCCCCTCTTCTTTACACATCTGCTCAACTAGTGCGTTGATCGCCATCCTCTTGCAGTTTCTATATGTCGGCCCCCTTCCTCCCATTACTGGCAAAATTCCTGAGAGGATAATCTGTTCTACTCTTGTCTTCTTTAACTTCTTCACTAACTGTCTGTACTTCTGAACTATCCCAGTTGTTCCCTCCCTCTCTGCGTTATTTGTCCCTACATGTACTAGTATAGACCCTCCCTTGCCATGCCCCAGTACCTTCTCTACCCTTTCAGTTACATGTTCTATCCTAGCCCCCGGTAGACAAACAACGACGTCCTCCCCCTCGCTTAGAGTCTTATCTGTCTTTCTCATAATCGAATCTCCCATAAACACCCTCTCTTTCCTCATTGCCCCCTCAATCACTGCCTCAGTGTAGCTCTTTCTACGGTTTGCATCTGTCTGGTTGTAATCTTGTTCCCCTGTCTTCTGCTCTCCCGTCACAATCTCGTCCGTTCCATTCTTTCCTGACGCTGTTTCTCTTGTCACCTTTCTTCCTGTCATCGTCCCTCCCGACTTCTCTTCTGTCACATGTACTCTCACTTCCTTTCTTCCCGTCATCTTTCCTCCCATTGCATTTCCTTCTCTCCTCTCCCGTCTCTTTTTCCCTCCTACCTCTTTCTCTACGGTCACTTTCTCTCCTGCCACCTTCACACCTGTCACATTTCCTGCCGTCGATCCTCCACTTTCTTCCCCTCCGATCACCTTCCCTCCTCTCAGTCTCCTTTCCTCGGTCTTGTTGCCACTACTCTGCTCCTTCAGTTTCACAGTATTCCCAACTTTATCCCTGTCGTCTCTCTCCATTCCATCTGTCTCCTTGCTGATTCTCATCTCCATCCCCTTCACAATATCTACCAACCTAGCTACCTCTTTCTCCAGACATTTCACCTTCCAACACCCCACGCACTGAAAGGTGAATCCCTCTTCCTTGGTTTCTGTCCATGACTTCGTACAGCCGGATAAGGCAAAATCTACCCAACTGTGGCAGTCGTCGCACACCAAGTGTCTCTTTGCCTTGACTTGCCGCTTGCAAGGCGCCATATCAGAATTTATTTAATAATAATAATCTAATTAGCTATTTAAAATAGTTTTGTCAACTGTGTTTACACTATTCACTGTCTATGTAGTCTTTAAGAAGACTGTTTTCTGTGCACAAATGTTACACTTTTCGTAAGATTGCGTACGCTAGACTGCCTTATTTATTTAGGTTATACAGCGCCCTAGCGAATAAGAGAGACACTAGCTACATAAACTTAGTTCGCCCGATTATCGCAAATGCTTAATTTTAACAACAAAGCTACCTTATCAAAATGTCTAGCAGGTACTGACTTACACAGATATTATCTTATGTAGGTAGTTTATGGTTGTTACTTTATCACCTATATATTCTACCACATAACGAGGTTTGTTAAATCTTGTTTACAAACTTATCGTAGCCGTAAGCTAACGTACCCTATTATCACTCACTAGACTAAAGTGTCCTAAAATACTTTATCTAACTAACTTTAAGCACAACTGCTACTCAATATATGTTTACTGCTACTTTATGAATGATATTAAGGCAAGAATAATACTTATCAATCAATAATTCCACTTGCTTATGAACTTTGATACACCACCAATTTCAACGATCTATCTCCGCCAAATATAGCCTCGAATACACAAGGTTATAAAGGTAACCCTTAAATGACAGCAACATCGTGTAATGTTTTCAACTGATCTAACACTAAGAGGGAGCATATTCCAGAGAGTTGGCACAGTAACAGAAAATGCTCTAGTTTCAATATTACTATTGACTCATGGACAAAAAGTAAATCAGAACTAGATGATCGAAGCAGGAGAGGCTTTTTTTTACACGAGTACGCAATGCCAATGACTCATTAAAATTGTGTTTTGTTTATATTTTAGTAATATGATATAAAGTCGTTCTAAACGTTACTGGTAGAGTTATTATATCATACATAACTCCAAAATAGAGCCAGCGTAAAGTTTTGGTCTGCATCATTTACGAAATTGCATAACGTCATTGATGATGTGTGTAGTTGAACAAGTTCAATATTAGTATTCCTGCAAGTCAGTTGGTTTAGCCATGACAGTCACACAATGCTTCAAATACAAACCTATAGCATAAAATCCTGTAAAATAATGCAGTTCCGGCCCTTAATGTTTGGAAATGAAAGTTTGCAGTGTAAGGAAATATTCTTTAGTTTAGATTAACATTTTGGCAATCTTTTACTTAACTGGCCTATATTATTAGCAGCATCCATCGGGGTAGGTACTCCCATGGGTTGAAGCATAGGTTTGGGACTTAGTGTCATTAGGGTGAACTCGGTTTGGGCCATTTAAATAAAATATTATGCGTACTTCTTTAGAATAGGGCAGACTACCCCGTGGTATTCCCTAACACAGCGAACTTCTATTTCCAGACATGTGCATTGAAGAGCTGGAACTGCATTATTTTACAATTGCACGATTTTATGCTACATGGCTTCACATTGGAAGTTTTTAAGTTAGTGCCGTTTGAAAACATACACGTGGGCCATGTAGAATCTACAGGTACTTCACTAAAATGTCACAGGGTCTAAAGAATGAACAAATCGAAACGCAATGCAACAAAACGGTTGAAACATTTACTTCGTATCAACCAACACCAACTAACATTGTTCCTACAACTCTCCTCTGTCTACAAACAAACAGTGCCTCCACAAACGTTGGCACGTCTATTTGCTGGGCTCATTGTGTAATGATTCGGCCATGAAGAGTTTGCCGAAACTCTGCGTGCTGAACGAGTTGATCTGTGCAGCGTAGCTGTCGACCTGTCCCGCCCACAAGAGAGGGTCGAGACGGGGTGGAGCCTGCAGGGGCTTGAACAGCTTGTTTATGTCCTCATCAGGTAGAGGCGGCTCGTTACGCGACGCTCTGGCTGCATTCTCTTGTTGCTGAAACACCATGCGGTATCATTGGGGGACTGTGACATTATAGGAAGAATACAATGGTGTAGTAGGAAAATTATGTAATTGTTCCAAAGAAGTGCATAAGCAAATGATACTGTGTGCGTTTGTGTGTCAAGTCGAACTCTGCTTTAAGGTCACATCGATAATACATTACAGCCACCTCGCAATCAAGGTCACCCTACGACAGTCCCAAATTATTTTCATAAAAGTAAAGTACAGAAAACTCGTCCCATCAATAGGGTCAACTCGCCATGCTGGTTACTTTTGGCCAGTCTCAAGGATGAACTTAATTGTGAGGTTCCAATGTATATACATTACATACATTAATCATATCTAGGATAGTACAATAAGACAACAATAGACATACAAAGGAAACTATAAACTTATCATAATAGGTCAATGGAGTAAGATGAAACACTACCAGATAATGTTCACACATCTCTCACACCACGGATAGAAACATAACCATCATAATTAGAGCAGAGAGAATCACGTCTATAACAAACGTATCACAACTGTGAAAACACAGTGCAAGATACGTTTGCATAAATATCTAAATAAGTGATATTTTAAAGTCTAATCGTTATACTGCGTCTGATTGTTTAAACATATTTACATTAAATGCTGCTATTAGGACCTGTGACCCGACGACTTTGAACACAACTTCCTCTCAAGGTACAGTGACTGCTAAAACATCACTAACACCTACCCTCTTGAGTACGTGCTGTTGCTTCGCCTGCTGTTGCTTGGCAAACTGTCGCTGGTAGTTGAAGAACTTGTTTGCATCTTGGTTCAGACTGTCGATGCTATCAATCATCATCTGAAGGTTCTTCTCGAGCACCGATCTACATGTGCAAAATAATAACATACAGGATGTAAATTGCGCGATGTGTTCCCTAAGTGTTCTCTGGCACTTTACAATAGACGATTTCTCAAAGTCGATATACTGCCTGAATATTTCAGAGATGTTTTTAGAATGTAAACTCTAAGTGTAAGACAAGTAAAACAACTAGTGTAAGATTATGAATGTTTTATTTTGGTAGTATTACTACTAAAATTGTAGAAAGCAATATATCATGAACCAGTCCAGTTTATGGACACAATGTGACACATATATGCACTAATAAGAATAGTTTTTAAAGTATTAAAATAAACAAAATAATAAATATATTATATTAAGATTAATAAATAAAAATATAGTTAATATGTAACTAAATTATATGTTCAAAATGTGTCCTAAATCAGATTGTCAGTGGAAGTAAGCATAAACTGTTTTTAAGAATCTTGACTCAGTGTGTCTTGTACGTTCTGGCAAAGTGTACATCCGGTGCAACAGGACAGGTTGAGTATAATCGCGGACCAGAAGCAGCGTCTAAGGTGATTTGTGCTAGTAACATGTTTAACACTTTAATTGTTATAATACATAGTATAAATATACATGTAATAACTTGTGCAACTGTTTGCAAGAGAAAATAACATGAGCAATAAAACAGAGAAATATGGATCCTGCTTGTGTCACAATGGATGGACAATGAGTTACCAGTAGGTCATGTTGTTCACTGCGCCTGTACGCAATATGCAGACCTACTCATGGCATGTTTGGCCTGTTACACCAGACACCATGGAGGCTTGCCTGCCATACCGAATGTAAATCATGTTGTAAACTAGATAATGATCTTCACAGGCAGTAACCATGTACGATACAACCATTCTCATAAGCAGGTGTCGATACTGTTATCATCTACAGTGGTGTCACCTTGCAAACATATATTCCGCTCTTTGTCCCATTTACAAAAACTAATTAACAGTTGTGCCAATACGAAATCACACCATTTGGCTGCTTCAACTAACTGCTGCACAATCATCTGATTCTACTAGCTAAAGGTTCTGTGTATCAATGATACTGGTTGTTAAAAAAACATTACCTTTCTAAGTTGCCATTCTTGAAATACTAGTTTTTTACACAACGTCAAGTATGGGCGATACAATGGTGTAAGATAATTATCAAATGGCATATAAAGATAATGTTCAGTATTTTCTATCAAAAAAATTAACTTGCTATATGTCTTAAACCGAGACTGTCTCTTCATTAAAAAAAATTAATTATAATATTCTTTATACAGATGTTGAAGTATTCTGCCTGCCAAATTGCATTTATTAAGCCCAAAACTGCGTTCGCAAATTTTTGAATACTGGCCCGCAAAATGTAGACAAAGACATTATGATTCTAAAAATGCTTTATTGGCAATATTGTTGGGCCAACTGGATTAACCAGAGAATGTTCTACGCATTTGCATGGTTCCATATTGACGACAACTGATTCCGCAAACTTCCAGTCAATAATTCCCAGTTACAGAATTGACATCCTCACTTTAACAAGTTGTAGCAAATGTCATTACACCCTAGATTAGGTTGTACTCACGCAGTTGCAAGGTCGAGGTAGTTGTACTTATTCTGGTTGGGTGCAACGTCGTCGAGCTCACACAACGTAGCATTGACGAGATGCGAATTCTTGATAACTACCGGGACCTCATCAAACAGCTTCTCGAAGCTCACTCCCGACTTCTTCATGCTGCAAAAATGACAGAACGTTAGACCGTGGCTTTGTCCCACTCTCACTGAGCTAAGACATTGTAGACAATTACCATCATCATCAATGATCCCTCATAGCGACAACGATCTTTCCAAGGATTGTTGGTGTCATTTGGTCTGTGTTTGTAGATGGCGTATCAGTCCAATCTTTGCATGTCACAGTTTCCCACAGTGAGAACATGTATAACCGGAATTTGGTGGTTTTTGTAGATTTTCAATGGCTCTAAACATCCTAGCCTCATGCATTTTGGCTGCGGTTGTTAGTTGGTTGGCTTCGAAGAATGACTTTGTGCTGTTTTAAGTAACAATATTGTATAGCAGTATTATACTTGTTTTTTTATTTCGATTTGTTTAAACACTATCGTGGCAAAGCACAAAGCTCTTAGATGATTACACATTTAATTTGTTGCATCTTCCCATTTCGCATCTACAATGCCAATATCAACAACCTGGCTGTAGGGTCTACATAAAAGTGGATCCAGCACCGTACCTCTCGGGTGAAAAGTCTCCCTCCTTATACAAGTTCATGACGGCCGGCGTGAGTCTCAGCGCTCGCAATGTCAGGTGACCCTTCGCTGTTCGCAGTGGGTCTACAGTCAAGCACAGACAACTGTGTTAATCACATGCCACCAGTTCTTACAACAAAATATATTTAAAGTGAACACACCATGGCGATGATTGGAAAATAACAAGAGAAAGTACAAGATTGCGAGGAGAAAAAATGGGCGAATGGAATTGCGGGAGTGAAGAGAACAGACAAGTGAAGAAGGCAGGAGTTGAGAGGATAATTGTTTGCAAAAAATGTCAAGAAGTGAGGAGTCAGTTAAAGTGGGCGGGACATCTAGAATGAACAGGACAGCCAGTGTAGAGAGCAGATACCCTCAAAGTTGATGGTAAGAATGAAAGACAAGGGAAGTGAGGAGTCAGTTAAAGTGGGCGGGACATCTAGAATGAACAGGACAGCCAGTGTAGAGAGCAGATACCCTCAGAGTTGATGGTAAGAATAAAAGACAAGGGAAGTGAGGAGTCAATTAAAGTGGGCGGGACATCTAGAATGAACAGGACAGCTAGTGTAGGGAGCAGATACCCTCAGAATTGATGGTAAGAATGAAAGACAAGGGAAGTGAAGAGTCAGTTAAAGTGGGCGGGACATCTAGAATGAACAGGACAGCCAGTGTAGGGAGCAGATACCCTCAGAATTGATGGTAAGAATGAAAGACAAGGGAAGTGAGGAGTCAGTTAAAGTGGGCGGGACATCTAGAATGAACAGGACAGCCAGTGTAGAGAGCATATACCCTCAGAGTTGATGGTAAGAATGAAAGACAAGGGAAGTGAGGAGTCAGCTAAAGTGGGCGGGACATCTAGAATGAACAGGACAGCCAGTGTAGGGAGCAGATACCCTCAGAGTTGATGGTAAGAATGAAAGACAAGGGAAGTGAGGAGTCAGTTAAAGTGGGCGGGACATCTAGAATGAACAGGACAGCCAGTGTAGGGAGCAGATACCCTCAGAGTTGATGGTAAGAATGAAAGACAAGGGAAGTGAGGAGTCAGTTAAAGTGAGCGGGACATCTAGAATGAACAGGACAGCCAGTGTAGAGAGCAGATACCCTCAGAGTTTATGGTAAGAATGAAAGACAAGGGAAGTGAGGAGTCAGTTAAAGTGGGCGGGACATCTAGAATGAACAGGACAGCCAGTGTAGGGAGCAGATACCCTCAAAGTTGATGGTAAGAATGAAAGACAAGGGAAGTGAGGAGTCAGTTAAAGTGGGCAGGACATCTAGAATGAACAGGACAGCCAGTGTAGGGAGCAGATACCCTCAAAGTTGATGGTAAGAATGAAAGACAAGGGAAGTGAGGTGTCAGTTAAAGTGGGCGGGACATCTAGAATGAACAGGACAGACAGTGTAGGGAGCAGATACCCTCAAAGTTGATGGTAAGAATGAAAGACAAGGGAAGTGAAGAGAGACGGTGGAGATGACAGTGCAGGAGCATTGATTGGAAACAAAAAAGAACAAATGTAGAACCAGTATGGAGACAAGTCTTTTGTCTTTCATTATACAACCAAGATCATTTTGTTTATTATTCTGTCGTAGTTTTTTTAGAATGAGACCTCCGCTCAATGAGTCCACGACAGGATTTTTCAATTTCCCTGCATGGGAACTTTGACTTCTCCTGGCATAGACACCAGACAGAATGGACCAACGGCTTATACTGTGTCTTCCGAAAGATACAGGCAATGTAGGGTGAACAAAATTGCCCATGTTTTGACACAGTCCACTGCCCGGTCAGCACCAGGATCTGAACCCAGGTTCCTCCAAATGACACTAGAGCACTCTAACCACTCGACCACTGTGCTCCATACACGCATTAAAGCATCAACTGTGATTTGTAAGCATCGCACCATCTATACAATTATAGATACAGCTATACTCATAAAATGAGGCCTCGGAAGAGATTCACATAAAATTATCCAGAGCTATGGTATTAATAATCAATTAATAAAAACTGTTGAATAGTTAAAAAAAATTCCAAGTACTGCACAATAAAAATGTTACAATCATTGTACATTAAAATAAAAAACATCACCAAGCCTCACCAAAACACCAAATACTCCCCACATTCTAAACAACTTTTAAACATAAAAATACTGGTATTTATTCTTAAAATAGCCATTGAGAATCACTGACCGTATATGAGCACTATCGACTCCTCTATGGAGCTCTGGTAGTTGAACTGCGAGTCGAGGAAGTTCTTGTTGATGAATGAGCCATAATATGTGCTCTGGTACCAGCCGACGTGAAGATGGTCAACATTGACATGTCGAAGGTTCCGCATCATCTCCATCTGATACGTGACTAGAGAAACAGACAACAACAGTAAGTTAGGGTCAAATATGTATATATTTGTATTGAAAATGATTACTTATTCCATGTCGTATTTAGTCGAGTACACGTCAATTACAGTGACTTGTCTTTGGTGAACATCTGACTTGCTAGATTGTGCTAGAACATGCAGTTTTGGATCTTAGTCGATATTATAAATGCATGTAGACCTATAAAACGTTACCAAGACTTTTAGGCAGATAAACAATTAATTGGTCACATAAGTTTGCAAAATATGTAAATGTAAGGGGAGGGAGATATGGTTATCAGCACACATTGTGGGGAAAATAAAATGCTGTTGTACTGTGACATCGTCTAGCGAGTTAAACAATGCATTAGCACAAACTGACCCTAATAGCCATTTTGGATTGTAAAAATCACAAGTTAGGTAGGGGACCGGGGGTTTGAGCCAATGCTAAATGCATAGTTTTTTTGACTTTGCAAACTTCTGAGACCGTCCCTAAGTTTAACACAATCAGGCATGGAGTCAATTCCATCCTGTAATTGACGATCAATTCTAAATGAGGAATTTATTTTCAAAAGTTTGTTGGAACTGAATTATTTGGAATTGGTGTTTTACAGTGCTCAGCAGACACGAACCAATGAACGTATTCACTAACAACATAATCATATTTGATTAAATACATGATTGTGCACACCTGTTTTCAAGTATAACTAAAAATGTGCTAAAACGAATCAGAAGATTTTTTAGAAGTTGAAATTTATAATTTGGAACTGTTTTAAAAAAATGACAAATTGGAATTGACCCGATGACTGAACACGACTGATATTTAAGTTGGACACACATCCTAAATGACTCCTCTCACCCTCGTCGAAGTCATCGTCCTCAGTGCGCCGTGGGAAGGGGAAGCAGTTTGTCACCTCCAGTCGGTTGTTCTCCACAAGACCAAGGAGGACCCCCTGCACCAGGTCCATGCCACCCGCCCCTTCCTCCTGGCAGTGCTTGATCATTTTCAGCACCACCTGGTGACAACAATTGCAATGATGCCTGGTATCATAGCCTAGGTAGGCTGTTATGTGGTGTGGTGGAGTAACATTCCTTGTCAAAAATGTAGTTATGACGGCAAAATGAAGGTGGACGCATATCCTACACAAGTGCCAGTTTGGATATGGATTTATTAGTTTTATTGTATAATCAACATGGCCATTGTAATGACTGTTCTGTCACTGACACTGGATTGGGAGTCGGCAGTTTGGCCTTTACGGGGGTGACATAGTCGCACACACCCTGTTCTTTATTATTTGGTGAACATCACGATTCTTTGTTCAACTAAGTCAACAAAATGTATCAACTTTGCAGCGGTCTATGCAACTTGCACCCGAATATACGGAACAATCTGGACAGTTAAGTGGCCAGATATCTGGTTCTGCCGTGTCACTGCCGCTAGCACTGCCGGTGCCTACAGTTTCACGTTAGCTGGAGCCCAAATCATAAGTAATAAATTTCAACTGTCCACATATACCGATACATGTATGTATTGGGCAGCTAAACTGAATCGATGTACTGTTTATTTGCATATACAATTACTCACCAGCCCATCTAGTTGCACAAACTCCACTGCGCTATCACTATGACCCGCCATTTTGTTGCCGTGAAAGACCACGTGATTTAATATTCTTTCACATGTAAATAGGAACTACATAATTTCAGTGTCACCAATAAAAGTAAATTACGTTTTAATACTATTTACAAGCAATGCATTGAGAATTAAATATTCGAGCGGATAATTGATATATTTCAACATCTCGGGCGTCGACAGTCTCTTCCAAACGATATTTTCAATATGGCTGCGCCCAGTTGACAAGCACATGTTTACATGGCGATGTTTATATTCCATAAACTGTAAGAAAACATGTTTTTCACCATATGCATCAGGTAATGTTTATCATTATTAACCGTTTCAACAGTCGAACAGCATAACCACCGCGTTTGTTATTTTATGTTGTTGACAATATCGTTCTATAGGCTATGCCTAATGCCTATCCCTATGCCTATGCCATGGCCATGGTATGGCTATGGCTCTGTGACCTGTCACTGCAAGTGTCAGTGTGTCACGGTCTGAGTTGAGTCTTGACTTGACTTGAGACTGAGTAGTTTCTCCACATAGGCTTAGCCCCTTCTGGGGCTAATCTAGGAGTATTTGTGCAGTACGCATTGCGGGTGTGTGAAAATGAATTTAAAAATAAATAAAACTAATTGCGTAAACCAAGTGCTATTAAGAATCCGTGCAGTTTAAAAACACACTGCACATAGTGGCAGTACATGTATCTAGACTCTAGAGTCTGACAAGTCGCAACGACAACTGAGAGGATCTTGCTGGAGACCGATCCACATGGAGGCAGAAACTACACAAGGGTCTCAAAAGAGGAGAGGATACTCTCCGCAGGCTAGCAGAAGACAAACGCAACCGCAAAAAAACACCCAGGCTGAGAACAGAGCCGAGAGCGACTTCAAGTGCAGTATGTGCAATAAAGACTGCCACTCAAGAATTGGTCTCTACAGCCACAACAGATGCTGCCCAGCTAACAACTGATCTTCGACACCAGGGCACAGATCCATAGTCTTACGAGATTCCAGGATGCCTACTACTATTACACTTGTTACCCACAAAATCTTAATGGTATAATTCATCGGTGTTGTGCACAATTTCATATCGATAATTTGAATTTTTCAGGCAGTGAAATGCAGTCATGAAAGTGAAACGACAGAAACACGTTCAACGGATTTTGACTTTCTACAAGAGTGGCTTTGGCATCGGTGCTCCATACAGTGTTCTCATTGATGGCACGTTCTGTAAATCGGCGTTGCAATTCCGTATCAACATCAGCGAGCAGCTGCCAAAATATCTCGTCAGCGAGACAAAGCTGTATACTACAAAATGCATCCTTGCAGAGTGCGAAGCTTTGGGTGGGTATCATGTAAATCTATGACTAGCTGTATTTAATATAAACTATATAACTTTGAACATGTTTAAGATAGCACCATGTCATTGGCATCATAGGGAAGTAACTTTTTTCCTCCTTCACAAGTTCACATGGCACCATTGACTAGGAGACGATAGTGCAATGAGCTTCGTTTCGTGGTTTTAGGGTAATAGGAGCCTAAAGAATACCAGTGATGATAACTGCATCTGTATTGCAGTTGTGTTATTATTACTCTGCTTTGTATTTATGTAAGAATTAACAACATATCATTTATATAATCATTTTGGGCTATAAAAAAATATTGCTATAACTTTTTTATGATTCATGAAGACGTTTCTACAAAGAAGGTTCCTTGCAGCATGTTGAAATTAATAACGTGTAATGAGTCGTATATATTGAACAATTGTCACTTTGTGTGATGGAGATCAATTGTAATACAGAAATACTTGAATTTATAGAAACAATATTAGGATATCTCAATTTAATATGAAATCTCCCTCTTTTCTGTAAACATGTGGGAGATAAATTGTTTGTTCTACCTATGGCACATGTTGCAATTAATCAAATTGTTCCACATTGCAAATGTTTTGTTTCCTGCTTTTTTATTTGGAAAGTTGGGAAATTGCCACTCAAAGAGGAATGACTGAAAATGTTTCACAACCAATTTTTGTACCAATATTGTACCGATACTGATATTTTTCAACTTTGAACATCTATGGCTGCAGTTGAATACATTTGTTATCATCTGTAGCCTGGAAATTTCATTTACAAAATTCACCCCATTTTGGTTGAGGTAACCTATGATTAACAGGAAACATGTTCAGTGGGAATATTAAGCCCCAGCTCCATTATTGTAAAGCCCCCTAAAATAATTTTTATTTAATTATTTAAAAAAACAGTACGTGGATCATAAAATTGGACCCTTTTAATTTAATATTTCAGAGTATCACTATCAGAGATATTTTCCATTAATAACAATAATCTATGACACATAAGCGCATGTATATGTGTGACTACACACCTGTAAGTGGCATGTGGGGAATAAAACATCAAGACCATTGGTGACATCTTTTGACAGGTCCTCTGTTGTATGGTCCTTTGACGGTCCTCCGGCAATTCAATGTTCACCAATGTTCCCACAAGGCCACACTGCCAGCCACAAAATGCATCATGCATGCATGTCGAACTCCGTCAGACAAAAGCAGATTCTTCATTGCAACTCAGGTTTGTGTAACTTTGCTGTGTTATATGTTTTAGCCTAGTTTATTTAAATTTCCATCTGTTTAATTTATTTTTAAACTGAAAAGCCATTTCGGTTTACAAGTGTTCTTATTTATTTGGTTTATATTAATTAACTTATTAGGCTGACAAACCAAGAACTTTATGGGTATGTAGACAAACCCACAAACAAGATTCCCTTGAGATGCCTCCAGTTAGCTAGTCATTAGTAGCTACTAGCTACATATGCAAGACATCATTTTGAAACAGAAGCAACGTACTTATTGTTTAACGTGCCATGTCGATGTCTAAAATGTTTTGTTTAATGTTATATTTATGTAGCTGTATAAACTTCCACTGTAAATATGTACATATGTATGTGCCTTTACATTAACGTTTATTGATTCCTAGCTGGCATGATCTTTTTAGTAGGCTTCTTCTTTCCTTCTGTCTAGGTAGTGTTGAAGTCATTATGACATGTTACAATCCTTTGGCTACACCCAATGCACCATCGCCATTTTGTGTGACACAGTTATGGCACGGTCATACTTGTTATGTCCTAAAACATGTCTCTATAAATGTATTATTACACAGTGTGGATCACTCGTGTATGTATGTTTGTACCTGTGGTATATATGTTTGTACCTGTGGTATGTATGTTTGTACCTGTGGTGTGTATGTCCTAGCATATATCTTTGTCAGTTTTACATGAGTGGGACTGAACTTTCGTAGGTTTACTAGCGAGCCCTTTAGGGTGGTTTGAAGAGTTTTTTAGAGTTTTATAATTTCACCCATCGGGCTCCGGTGGGTGGGATCTTGGGAGCGGCTAATTGCATGAGCAACCACCAGCGGATTAGTTCATGCTAACTTCCACTTTGGCATTGTAACTTGTCATTATATATAGTAACATTGTAATTATCTAATATAATCATATAATCTCTTTTATGTATCAGCACCTTTAACAGAAAAAATAGTAATAGGTGTCTGTTCTCGCCAGGCAGTGCCGGGGTAACTCCGCCAGTGTGACATGTTTCAATTTGTCACACCATTTAAAAATTATACTTTTATCTATCAACAGGATCCAGAATTGACGGAACAGATCCACGCCATCACAGGAGTGCCGTTGCTGTTCATGTCCCACAATGCAATTAACCTTGAGAATCCGTCGGAAGCCTCGAGGAAGGTTGCTGCTGGAGTCCTAGACAAGAAGCTGGCGCCATCTGACGACCAGCATAAAACCCTCATGGCACTTAAACATGATGCATTCGGGGAGAAACCGGAAAAGAAACGAAAGCGCAAGGGGCCAAAAGGGCCGAACCCGCTCTCGTGTTTGAAGAAGAAGAGGAAAGTCGTCCCAGCGACTGAACAATCGAAGAAAACAAAACGGAAGGCAAGGAAACGTAAAAGGAACAGACATGTCGTTGCCACGGAGACAGTCCCAGCGACATAGTGATGATTTGGAATTGGATAGTTCAGGTCCGTTTATTTTTTTGGAAATTAACTTCTGTCTTAAGAGATTTTTATTCGAGTCTCATTTCGAAAGAAAACAGTTCAAGTGCAGTATTCATACTAGTATTTCTATTATTCAGGTATTTGCTGCTGCATTGATTGTTGCAGGATCCACGTGAGAATTTATTACGTAGAATTCACCCGAATTTGTAATATATATATTATACATATCCCACAAGTTTTCAGAAAAAATATCTCTCATTGTGTGCAATTGTAGGCCAATTTGATACATTTTTCCACAGCAATACTTGCTGTTTTCTCCCTCTGCCTAACTGCCGAAGTTAATTAAATACAGGAACAGCACTGCCAGCAGCAAAGCATTTTTAGTGGTAAACTATGTATGTTTACAAAAGAAAATATTGCATTTTAAGTGTACTTTCTAGAAACTACAACTGATTTAGAGGTTGGTTGTGATATCTCCTAGTTATGATTATGAGGATGTATATTAGTTGAATGTATAAAAAATGCAGTTAAAAAAGTAATTACAATTTAGTTTCCTGTCCAATTCTTTTTGTAGGGTTATCACGCACATGACATTTTGGAAATAATTTGTTGTTTGGGAGCATGCAGCTCCAGCATTTAGAGAGTTTTACATAAACTCATATTTGTCTTTTGCAGGACACAAATGGGAACCCTTTTTATTACCTTGTTCCGCTGTAGATTGCATACGTTCGTAGTTAGGGAATTTGATGAGAGTAGTGGATAAAGTTAATTCCCACTTCTACATCAGTCCAGCCGACACATGTAGCACTCCACTAACGGAATGACCCATCTGCTATTTTGTCGTATTGCCATTAAAGCTTGTTTTGAAAGTGGATGGTTTGTTTAACAATTTAAACATGCTCCGGGGTCGTTTTTCTAAATTGAAAACGTAGTTAGGGTTTACTAAACATAATTTGGCGGGCAGTATACCTCCAACAGTATTTAGTATAGTCTCAAGAACATTATATTAATTAATTAATGAAAAACTAGGAACAGACTGCCTCCCTTCAAGTCCCGAAGCAATTCGCTCATAACAACGCCCCGGTGCACGTGGCGACGACGTCGTAGAGGCTCTACGTCGCCGTCCTCCAGCGGCTGGCTCGGCGTGGCTCCTCACGAGAGGCAAGTCTTGCCACAGGGCGAACCCGTCGCACCGCCTCCGACGGTGGCTTACTTTTACCCTTTCTGATTGTCCCCGCTAATTACCATTGTGTCGACGAGCGATAGCCTCCGGTTAAACCGACAAAAAAATGTGTTGTGATCATTAGTGGCGATGAAATAATTACATTAGTCGTGCGCGAGCTGGTTTCCTCAAAGCGCACCTGGTGGCGTGAAATGGAGTTTGACGGCGGGTGGCTAACACCGGCGGATATGACGCAGTCGGGACGCTGATCGGCGGAAGCGTTGCGTCTGATTTGAGCGGAGGCGTCGGAACCGGAGGGGGGCTGCGCCCTCAGGGGCGGATCCAGAAACGATTGTCTAAGGGGACCAAAAAACTTCATATTACACCCCTTGAGGCTCGCAAAAAACACGTGCCCCAAAGCCCTCTGGATCCGCCTATATATGCCATATGGTTGATAGGGGCTGGAGACAGGATTAGACCCCCAATATTTAGGGAATGGGGATAAATTTACGAACCATCCAAAAGGGCCCACTTGCATGCCCACTAAAGGTCAACCCTATACAAGCGAAACTGACTAAGATATATATGCTGGACGTACAGACACAATTCGGTAGGAAAAAGACCCATGCATACTATTGTTACAATCATAGATTTCTTCTCTCGAGTCGCTACTCTTTCCCCTGCATTAGCAAAACAGACTTATATAGTGCTAATTACATTTAATAAATGAGGAAACAAGTCCGATTGCACGTGATACCTGACTGACTCTATAAGATTATCAAATCTACTCGCCTACAAACGCTCATGAATAATCCAGGACTTTTATGGTCTGAGATGGAACAAATTGCAATACAAGCTATTTCAAGTGTTTTGATTACATTGAAGGCACCTATAAAACATCAAAAGTATACAGCAAAGAAAATTGGGAAGTGACTAAAAACAAGGAATCCATATTTACCCCCTAGTTAAATGCCATTGATACCTAAAACCGTGGTATTTACACAAACAGCCCAGGACTGTACATCAAATCTAGATATGCTGTGGCAAGCGCCGTTCATGTTCGGGTCATCAAGGCCCTCGTGGTCTGGAATGATGCAGTTTGTTTTAGAAAAATGTATATTTTCTAAGTACTACAAAATGTGAATATATCTAAACAAACGACAGAGCGTGACAACTGCCGGCAAACTCGGGGGTCATAATATTATATGTACATACATTATATATAATCAAAAGCCAGAGCCTGATCTATGCATGGCAAACCCAGAGCATGCACGCGAAGACGTCTTGTAGAATACCACTTCCACTACGCCTTGTCTACTGCGCCTAAACTTCAATTTGATCATTTATGTTCAGTCAAATCGATTGTAACCCTTTCCCTCACAATATTGTAATATTGAAAAACAACGATGTTCGCGTATTTATACGTATTTGGGATACAAAATATGATAAAAATTAAGCAGGTGTTTTCCGCATGGAGACGAGTTCTCTTGGGAGAATAGGTCACCCGATGGCTGGATCTTGTTTGAAGGAGTCGCGATTCTAAAGTTCATCTATGCATCAAAAACATTAGAGCACATCCTGAGAGGAAAGGCTATTTCCAGAGCGGTACGAGCACACCTCTTGTTAGGTGTATTTCTGAATGGACTCGTACTCTCCATATCCTTTGATACCCCCTTCCTAATACACACGAATAGCAATAGATGGTGACGTCGATTCAGACACACACACACACACACACACACACACACACACACACACACACACACACACACACACACACACACACACACACACACACACACACACACACACACACATTATTGCTGGTGCTGGCGGACAGAAGTCAACCTGAAACCAACCATGCGGAGCATCATGGCCCGTGTGCCTACCAGCGTCACTGTCGATGAGGATTTCGTGAAGGCCGATTTTGCGCAGAAAATTACGGCGTCCATGACGGGTAAATCTGTCATGCAGTATCCATTCAAGCTGCCATACTACAGTCAAAATAAACCGTGATTGTTGGCGGTAACCAGATTAAGATGAACCAAGAGATCCTCTCCTAGCGTCGTCTAATTGTCGTAGCAAGTTCGATTGAGCCACCGACCGGCTCTGTTTGAATATAAATGCTGCGAAAACCCCATAAATATATTATATTTGCTGAAGTCATCTGGTGTATGTCCGACATTGCAAGTCCAATCGGTGAAGTTCAGTATGTGTTGGATGGTTGGGCTTTGTCCCATTGCATCCCTTGGCCAAGTAGAATTCCCAGATATCGAGAGTTACGCAAGCTGTACTGTGACTACATGACATGGAAGTTTGATCAATTCATCATTGTCTTTGATGGATATCACAATCCATCCACTAAGCATACGCACATGAGAGACAAGTGGGAGAAAAAGCTGATGCGGACGTTACGTTCACCGATGATATGAGGATGACGGTAAATATGGGTGTCTTCTTTGCAGACAAAATAACGAGCGCACTTTCATCAATTTGTTGAGCGGGTACTTGTAGCACAGGATGTCAAACCAAACCAGCCCCGGATGATGCAAATTAGCTGATTTTGCAGACAGCAGTAAAGTCTGCAACGACGGAGAACACTGTTCTAGTGGGGGGCGACTCGTATCTGGTTGTCCTCCTCTGCTGCCATGCTCACCCAAATGGCTGTTGTTCATACACAGCGAGGTAAAGTCAACCACAAAGAAGGACTGTGTGAGGAACATAGAGTCCGTAACAGACAAGCTAGGCAAAGATATGTGTAACAATAACATTTTCACACATGCTTCACACAACCTTCCCCGCTATGCGGCCTTAGAAAAGTGAAATTTCGGAAGAAAATTGGCTTCTGCCTGCACCATAGGCAAGCTGAAAAGTTTTGGACGCATGATGCTTCAACAAAGCATTTTGTGGCAGAAGATGAGATAGTGATTGTATGCCTTTACAACGGAAACCTGAAGACAGCATGAGGTACGGAAACCTGCAGACAGTATGAGGTACGAAAACCTGCAGACAGCATGAGGTACGGAAACCTGCAGACAGCATGAGGTACGGAAACCTGCAGACAGCATGAGGTACGGAAACCTGCAGACAGCATGAGGTACGGAAACCTGCAGACAGCATGAGGTACGGAAACCTGCAGACAGTATGAGGTACGAAAACCTGCAGACAACATGAGGTACGGAAACCTGCAGATAGCATGAGGTACGGAAACCTGCAGATAACATGAGGTACGGAAACCTGCAGACAGTATGAGGTACGGAAACCTGCAGACAGCATGGGGTACGGAAACCTGCAGACAGCATGAGGTACGGAAATCTAAAGACAGCCTGAGGTACAGAAGGTTTTGTGAGAAGGTGACAGTCAAGATTTCGCATGTTCAAACAAATAGCTTGCTTAAGACATTTGCAGCAGCACGCTGTCACGGCATGCGGGTGTACCAGCACGCTGTCACGGCATGCGGGTGTACCAGCACGCTGTCACGGCATGCGGGTGTACCAGCAAGTGCAGGAGTGGATGTGTGTAAGCTTCTTGAGACCAGAAGGTTTGGGATGGAAGACGAGCGACGGTTATCTTCTTCCCGTCATGACAGACCTGCCTCCAGCACCTGTCAGAATTGTTGTGAATGTTTTAGTAATTAGGTAAGTTCTTATTATAACATATTAGTCAGAATTGTTGTGAATGTTTTAGTAATTAGCATAACATATTACCAGTTGTGGTATTAACGAGTACGTAATACAGCGATTTTATCTCAAAAGAAGTGTTTATGTGGAGCGCTGTGGCATTGGATTCTCAATTGAGAGAACTCAGTTTCGAATCCTGTGTGCTGCCGTGTCGAACCTTGGGCAAGTTCGTTCACTCTACGTTGCTCGAATTCACTCAGTTGTATGACTGAGTACCTGGCTATAAACATTGATGGCTATTTGTGTACGAATACTCTTCGCAAATTAATTGCAGGGTGGCTAAATGCTTCCGAGAAAAGTACTGATGGTGTTCGATTGAACAGGTCTGTCAGGGAGTGAAAGGCAAAACGCTCTGAGCAGTCCAAAGGACTGTGTACTGCGTTGTGTAAGAACTTACATTTTTGTGCTCTAGAGATTCATGTATGTACATGTTTTGACATCTCATTATGAAAGTGTTCATTATAAGTATTATACGCAATGCTAAAATGCATTTGTGTTATGTTAGGTCAATGCTCATGACAGTAGCCTTTTTTATTATGGTAACTCGCGGAATTGATTAATTGAAATGTGACGACCATCACCCCAGTATGTCAATAAATACAAAATCTTCCCCTCAACAGCAAGTAATCCTATACATAAATGTGCTCATTTTCACTATGACTTACTTTAACCGTTAGTCATTATTTACCCTAGCCTGTTACAGTATACTACTGTACATAGCTATTTACTGTATTCACACAGGTACTTGAGTTAGCATTGTCACACTATGAATAAAGTGATATTCTCCTTAATTATTTATTAATCATGTTATATCACTATCACATATCGTACCCTTTCTACGCAACACCCATCCTATTTGTTTAGTCTCCTTCGTTTTTCCGATATCCCCAGGAATCTCAGATCATCTGTTTCACAACGACTTTTTGTTCCGAAAACCAAACTTAATATCTTCAAACGTGCTTTTTCTGTAGCTGCACCCACAATCTGGAATCAACTCCCTATCGCTTTAAAATCATCTGAGACTATAAATACCTTCCGTAAAAAACTAAGGACTTATTTATTTGAAATTGCATTCCCACCCTAACCTCCGGCAGTCCCTTGCTCTAATGACGACTCTTGCTTGTCCCTGTTAACGATTTTGCCCAATGATTTTTGTATGTTGCGCCTCTGAGCTCAGATTCCTGGGGATTTAGGCGCTATAGAAGTTTGTCATTATTATTATTATATGGGTGAGGATACGGCAATTTCCCCTCAATTAAGTTTATTAGCTAGATTCATGTTGACATTATATGAAGGGGTCATTATAATTATTATGCACAATGTGCCCTTGTTAAATGTACTTGCGCTGTGTTACAAGTACGGTAGACGCTCATGAGAGTAACATACTTATAATTATGCTAAACATAATCATGCTATAGGCCCTACACGAAATTGCACAGGAAAAAGCTACTAAGGGGCCCCGACATATGCGTACTTTTTACACTGTTCCCCAATTTTTAGAGCTGTATACTTTAGATATGTTATCTAGGATATATGCCTGCTTTCAAAACTGCAAGAATTGCTTCTGTTGTAATCTGTTCCAACATGACCCTATTTTGGCCATAAAGTCCTGAACTAACGGCACCTATTGGAACAGTGCTGCCGCCTGGCGAATTTAATGTAACCATTAAACATTTTGTCCGCGTCTCTAAATGCTGTTGTGAAGAGGACATTATGTATATATATATATATATATACTATGATAATTGCACTTGCACACACGCATGCACGCACGCACGCACGTATTCTCTTACATGCACAAAAACAGGCTCCAGAGAAGGATAAAATAAATCCTCAGCACAATATCCTAGTAGGATTTTGCCGAGTAATTATCCAGGTCCAGAAAGCTCCAGGGCTGTTCTAAGCTTGTTGTACGCTGTTGTGACGTTACCATTGACTTATCGACACTTAGTAGAGTATATTACTAATAGTTCCCAAAAAGAGACAGCATCCCTTTTAAGACTACGTTGAATAAACTGTTGTCAGTCAGTCAGCCAGCCAACTGCCGGTCAGTCAGTCAGTCAGTCAGTCAGTCACTCAAAGTCAGTCAATTGTTCGTTCAAAATGTATTCACATCCCCACACGGCCATTTATTCAGTTATTCAATGACAAGGTCAACAACTTACGCTCACGAACACACACTGTTTAACACGTGGAATTCAACCAATTATATATAATTGTTCGTGTGCTTTAAAACTTTCACCACTTACGCTTTCACTGCGCATTTCTGCCTAATCTACCTGACGTTGATCAAGTTCCGTGATTATAGGCCGCTGTGCAACGCTTTCTGTCAACGCCCTTCAATTGATAATTACTCCTAATGGCTACTATCTAGCAAATAACGTCCGAAAGCCAAATACTTACGCCCCTACGTACAAACCGCGGTGCTGTTCAAACGTTCGCTATGTCTGTAACTTGTTGATTTCGCAGGAGATTTCGGTTTTGATTGAGGGAATTAAGTCCCAGTGTCCCCGCCAACACAGGGGGAAAACACAGGGGTAATCAGCATGCGGGTGCCGGTACTAATGTACAACAACATGAAAACTGTACAACCACAATAACTGGGCGTGTGCGTGCGTATATGTGTGTGCCTATGTTCGTTGTGCGTGCGTGCGTGCGTGCGTGCGTGGGTGTGTGTGTGTGTGTGTGTGTGTGTGTGTGTGTGTGTGTGTGTGTGTGTGTGTGTGTGTGTGTGTGTGTGTGTGTGTGTGTGTGTGTGTGTGTGTGTGTAGAAAACCAAATTCGAAATACAGACTAACCATTCGGAAAACTTATTAAAATGTGAAACATTTTCCTATTGTTTCATTCGAATATAGATTATACAGAAATGCGGTTGTTACGCATTAAGCTCTTTGTTATTTGTTAAGTATTAAACTATTTATTACATAACTCTCTCACACGTTTTGTCACAAAATGATGGTAACTAAGCAACTATCAGAGAGTCGAACAATTCAAGATAACGGTGAAACTGTACTATACATTGTACTAAATTAAACACAACTGGACGGTCAATGTGTTCGAACATGTACCCTTTAAAATACTATTCTATGATATAAACAAATCAGACTATGAACATGTCATTAACATCCGTGCACATGGAGACGCATCGGAATGTCGGAATCTAAGTCTTTCCGATCTTTCGCCACAACCAAGAAATCCTTAATGATGCACGCGCGTGCATACGCTCATACTATGGCAAGCATTGCTGTGCGCGCACGCATGCACGCACGCATGCACGCACACATGCACGCATGGGCACGCGAGTGTAACACCTTTCGCAGGCAGGCAAGACGGGCCGGAACTTCGGCGGACACGCACCAAGCGAGACGCGTACAAGTTCAGGAGGCCGCGCAAAGAAACCGAAAAAACGTATCAGGTTCGGTAGCGCGAATTCCGGTAATTTCCACGACGTCGCTTCCTGGCACGGCGGTTAGAGGGGGCTTCCGCGCAAAAAAACGTGCCCGAAGCCGTAAAAACGTAGTCGAATACCGCGCTCGTGCGCCGCCCAATTGCCGATTGGTTATCGCGCGTGTGAACGGCGCCGTTGGCCGAGTACCGGTGACGAGCGGCCGATGACGTCTCACCTGCAGCTGCAGGCCCATTTGGGAGCATTCAAGACCGCTGGAAAGCTTCGTTGCATGTGTTTCTTGTCAACTGTTTAGTGTATCAAAAATGTATTTCCACTTGTGTGGCTCATTTAAGTTGTGGACACTGCAGGGCCCAATAAGTACTGTTACTGACAATATTATAAACATGTTATAGTCTATGTCAACAATGTGACATTAGGAACTTGCTTTTAAAATACAGCAAAGTATAACTCTTCGACAACAACGTCCATGCACACAAATTTTGCAGACCTACGCATATTATGTTTTAATGGTTTTCATTTCAGAAGTTTCACTTTCCCTGTAAGAAAACTAATCACATTGATGTAATGAAATATTGCGTTTGTCGTGTTTTAATATTATCGCGTAAAACTCTTAAAGTTTCGATCATCCTTAGGTCATAAACCGCATTTGTAAAAGAAAGAGAACTCTTGCGACAGTGACGAGCATGCACGCGAGCACATAGCATGCGTGCCTCTATTCCACGGCGGACAACGGACGTCTTACCGCATAGCTGTCATGGCACGCCGCCGGGTTGCACGATACTCAACGCCATGAAAAACACGACCCGCGATAAGATGCGGCTGTTCCAATTAAAAGTAAACACGGGACGGTAACTATAGATGGTTTCTAAAAAAGGTGACTACATCGGTGCCACTGTCTTTCTTTCGGGAGCCATGCAAACTTCAAGCGTGGACGCTGCACTGAATGTAATTGACACATTGGTATACGCGTTGGTTCGTTATGTGGACCTCTCGAAATATAAAAATAATCCCGGCCTTTTAAAATGAGACCGTCTGTTCCTAGTTTTTAATTAATTAATTAATATAATGTTCTTAAGACTATAATAACTACGGTGAAGGTACACTGCTCGCCAAACAGTGTTTATAGTAAGCCCGTATAACAACGTTGGAGTTGGCGAGATCTTGTGCAAGCCTTATGTGCTACAAATAACTATCGCTGTTTTTTTTAAAACGAACTGCTATTTGGTAGCTTAGATCCCACTTGTCCAGGGAAGAAAATTAACTTAGAATGAGCTGAGTGGACCTCAGCGTCTCGGAGAAGTTGCACTAACAATATTCCAACTTTAGCGCATTAATACGTAGATGCATCATATTATGTATACATATATATATATGTATATATATATATATGTATATATATATATATGTATATATATATATATATATATATACGGTGAACGGGAACAGTCAACAGCTATAAGTTAATATTACAAGGTAATTTGCGTCGATTATAAAATCCATCGTTAAATGGTTTCTCAGATTCAACTTTTCACGATGGCAATCACCGTCTTATAGAATCACCGTCTTATAGAATCACTGTCTTATAGAATCACTGTCTTATAGAATCACCGTCTTATAGAATCACGTCCATATTGTTCCAAGCAATTTTGTGCGTGCAAGGATACAATTAAACGAAATATCACTTATACTTCTAATTCGAAGCGACGGCGTCACAAAGATGTGAAGGCGAACAATTCGGACCATTATTGCCTTTATGTTTTCTGATAATTGCTGATGTTGTTAAAGGAAATAAAAATAAGGCATTAGCTAAAATCCTTTTTCCATGTGTACACAAAGTTTAACATTGTATGTAACATTTGACAACATTAAACAAATACAGAAAAATACATGTGTAGCATAAATTCGATTTTAAGCTCGTCTGTGAAGCGATTCCCGCGGAAAATGAAATTTTAATGAGCTAGGCGATCACGTGGTATCGTGACGTCACTTATGACACACACTCGCATCAGGCCGACCCTTTCCATGCATTCAGAGCATGTTTACAAGGATAGCTTTTGGGTCGAAACGAGCGTCAGAACGAGTTATTGTGCAATATTCCGACGTAATACAAACACTAGTCATCATAGAGGAACAAATATTTATCTTACGGTTCCACATGAATCGAATTTTATTCAAAACAACGAATGCGAATGGGCCTACAAGTCGACTAGGACTAGTTTCGCCGAGCTTGGGCTCGTTTTCAGAATAAGTATATCGAATGCAACCAACGGGAGATAATCTACACCAATAAACATACATAGCAAACATATATTGTATCCAGCTACATAAAGTAACATGTATAATCTCATAATAGCACTAGAATATCGATATATGAAGGAGTTGTACAATTTATCATAACATCTTAAAACAGTCAGAGAGTTTCCGTTGGTCCCGCTAGCTCAGTGGGTAGGCGCGTTGGTTACTTGTCGTTTATTTTACAATCGGGCGACGCCGGTTCAGTCCTGACAGCATGCAAACCTTTGATTTTCTTTACACTTTTTTGTTTATGTTTTCACGAAGTAATATAAACAAAATCATTTTATACTATAATGCACTGTTTGTAATTTATTTTTTATTTTTTTAGTAATTATTTATTCGCCACAAAAATGAGAATATGGTCATTATATATAACGATGTTTCTAAATTTTATTTATCCAGACAGATCTCAATCTGTTTTCACATATATAATTACAATATATTACCGTACAATATATTTACAATTAATAAATTATATATCCATTACATTATATTTGTTTGGATAAATAAAATTTAGAAACATCATTATATAATGACCATATTTTCATTTTTGTGGCGAATAAATAGTTACTACAAAAAAGATTTATAAACAGTGCATTATAGTATAACATGATTTTGTTTATATTACTTCGTGAAAATATGAACAACAAAAATGTATAGAAAATTAAAGGTTTGCATGCTGTCAGAATTGAACCGGCGTCGCCCGATTATAAAATAAATTACAAGTAACCAACGCGCCTACCCACTGAGCTAGCGGAACCAACGGAAACTCTCTGACTGATTTAAGTTGTTATGATAAATTGTACAACTCCGTCATATATCGATATTCTAGTGATATTATGAGATTATACACGTTACTTTATGTAGCTGGATACAATATATATTTGCTATGTATGTTTATTGGTGTAGATTATCTCCCGTTGGTTGCATTCGATATAATTATTCTGAAAACGAGTCCAAGCTCGACGAAACCTAGTCGACTTGTAGGCCCATTCGCATTCGTTGTTTTGAATAAAATTCGATTCATGTGGAACCGTAAGATAACTGCTTGTTCCTCTATGATGACTAGTGTTTGTATTACGTCGGAATATTGCACAATAACTCGTTCTGACGCTCGTTTCGACCCAAAAGCTATACTTGTAAACATGCTCTGAATGCATGGAAAGGGTCGGCCTGATGCGAGTTTGAGTCATAAGTGATGTCACATCTCGGCATCCCAAAAAGCGCGCCAAAAATATGCATATTCGAAAATGTCCGGATGCACACCATAAAATGTGGAATTTCTAATTCATTGAATTTTTTTGATTTTTTTGGCTTGGTGGACGTGGAAATAGATAGCAGGATGTAATATAACATGAATTCGAGCAATAGATGTTTTTATTCCCTTTAACTTTAAAAGTAAAAGCAATTTAAGTATACCTCGTTCTGCATATGAGTTGAACGTATCGGTCGCTTTCTGGGGTTCATTGCAGTGGTTGAATGTGCATCTTTATATGCATAAGGCCAACGCACAGGCGGTAATCAATTCGCCCTGTCCTGTTCCCATCGATTGAGGTTGTATGGTTTAAATTGTTCTGATTAATTGTGTGGTTCGTTCGTTTCTCTGACAGAAAATAAGGCTATCGTTTCTACTCTTATACTGACCAAATATAGGCCTAATGTCCACCGCGGGTACACCCCCAATTGTGTTTTGCAATATGACGTGGGGGCTTAGCGCAGATCCGCGTGTAAACAGATTATAAGCGTGTATACATTTGCATACATTGGAAAACAACTGACCAAGAATAAGTTCACGTGTCGAAGAGTTTGCCCGCACGCTGAGTTTATGTCTAAAGCTCTTTATATACACACGTTATGGTGTCTTAAATCGATACAGGAGCCCATAGCGTTGACATATTTGAATCTGCGCGCACTGGGAACTTGGTTCGCACAAGACATGCCCGGGGGATACGTCGGTAACAAACCAGAACCCAAATATTGATACAATAAATTAGCTTGACAAAGCGAGGAGTCGCAGAGCGTATGTGAAACGTTGTCGCTAATAGTGGCGATTACAGAGTGCCGCGGGTGTTAAAGCCAAGAACCAGCCAATGAAACCGTGTCCGTCACTGGTGCTTTGGCCCGCAACGCCGGATGTTAATGCCCGATCGTTCCAGAAACGACCTTTATTTGCATTCTCCATCGCGGAAGCACGCAAACACCTGCGGAGACCGACAAAGCGCATTCGACGCGACACCGGAAACTTCGTGAATGGTTGTCCATCTAAATTAGTGATGAGAAGAGCGTATAGGCGGCCAGCTTATTTACCTTACAATGTAGGTTCATTAGACGTCAAGCAAACATCCCATAGAAGCATTCGATTATTTGATGTTCTGTATTTGCATGTTTAATCGCGGGTAATTACAGGGCAACCAGGCAGTTGACAGTTCATGCTCCAATGACGATGGTGACACGACCAGAGTCGGTGGGAAAGGTTCGCGTTTTAACATAAACAAAGTTTGAATTTGAATGCTATGTATACGACATGCAACGGCCAATACAGAAGAGATTGTATTGTCGTTAATATACTATTCGAATGACTTGTTGTTTTAAGCCATAATAATATTTCCCTAATTCCTATGTTTTCTTTGTGTTCTTATAGTATTTCTTTTATAGGGCCACTTGGTTACCGTCTGTGCGTTGGCCAGATGGTATGAACGAAATATTGTGAAATTACTCTGGATATATGCCTAATGTTTCTTGATTTTTCTAGTACTGAAAGTAAGTGATTATATGCGAAACATTGCCAGTGTGTCTATTTGTTTTATATTTCATGTTGTGTGTATACATTATTTAGGCCTAAATAATCACTGTGTATTTTATGGAAAGCTGACGACGTTATATCCAACGAATGTCTTATAAATATATATGTACTGTCGAACGAACAACAAACGTTGTTCTGAAGCAACTAACAAGTCAAGCATTACTATCATCAATAGAGAGATCACACACTGTTGTGTGGTAAACAAAAACACAACTTAATGCATTGTGGCAAGAATTACTAGACAATGTAACTTCTTCTATACAGAGAAGCCCAGAACACATTTTCATCTAAATTACCTAAACATCATTTTATAAAAACTATGGAATAATCTTGATTATAAGATACAAAACGTCAAATCCAGACAAAAATCAAATTGTTATTATCCAATCAATATCTAGACAACTATCTTAGCCACGTACATTGCCTAAATTCCAGATGTGCGGAGTGCAATTAAATATTTGTTTACTTTTTATATCTATGTTTGGATCCGCACAAATTTCTTATCATTGTTTTCTAACAGTAATTTCCTACAATAATTCGTTTCTTTCTCCATCGCATCCCCATTCCGTTGTCATACAGAAGATATCATACACTCGTGATAATCATCGTATACGTATGTGTAAACATATTTCGAAATATATGTTTATGGGATTACAGGACGACGGCATATAACCTGCCTTGTGACCACCAAGCAACACAACTTTATTGTTGTAATGGTTGTTTTGTGTATGTACACTGTCATGTTGTTGTTGTTGTTGTTGCAAAATAAATTGATTTGATTTGATTTAACATGCCATGGGGATTAGCTGCGACCGACGAATGTTATCTTAGCTATCTATGTGTTATCTATAAAATACAACAAGATGCTTGTTTCGGATTATCTCCGACACACAGGCATAATTCGTCGGTTTATTTTATCCCGCCGCCGGGCACAACAGGACCAAGTCGACAGACGAAAGTGAATCGTCCACGGTGACAATTCCCTTCTCCTTGTGTGATATTATCGAAACTGGATCGACACGTGTCTCAAACACAACACCATGCGCGAAATCCCCGGGGCCGGCAAAGCAAACAAACACGCCTGCCGGGAATCGTGTGAGAACCCGTCCCTAGAGGTGTTTGCCCCCGGGGTAGGAGCGGGGGATCGTATGGGCGCGATCAATAAAAAGCGGGACAGTCGTTGAAGGGGAATAATGATCATGGAAGCAACGCGGTGGTTCCCCGGCCATTAGCACGTCGCACCTGCTCGTTAAACCTCGCCCGGCGAGTCAATGTGTGCTCAACGATGTGTCTGACGTGACAGCTTCTTTTCTTCCACATAATCAAAAGTCCGCTGATGTCTGTTCATCTCGGAAATCACCAACGCCGATTGTTGCGCGCTGACTTTCCGCGTACAGACATCAATCAAGCGCCTGTTCAGCCATGCGTAACGTCAACCAAGAGCCGGTTCAGTCACGCGTCTCCGAGTAGGCTTCCGCGTCTTATCGTGTGTTTGTTTAATCAGTTAATTTGATTATTAAGTGATACATGGGTAGGACAAATAATAGCATACTGACATCCCAAGTTACAGAACAACTTCAATTTCGCGAAGTGGGAGGGAGGGAGGGAGGGAGGGAGGAGGGAGGGAGGAGGAGGGAGGGAGGGAGGGAGGGAGGGAGGGAGGGAGGGAGGGAGGGAGGGAGGGAGGAGGGAGGGAGGGACGGACGGACGGACGGACGGACGGACGGACGGACGGAGGAAGATGGAAGGGAGATGGAAGGGAGGGAGGGAGGGAGGGAGAGAGAGAGAGAGAGAGAGAGAGAGAGAGAGAGAGAGAGAGAGAGAGAGAGAGAGAGAGAGAGAGAGGCAGACAGACAGACAGACAGACAGACATACAGACAGACAAACAGACAGACAGACAGAGACAGAGACAGACTGCAATAATAATACACTCTTCCATAAATGACATGCCTCCAGTTAGTTACTAGTTAATCATACTGCTATTGCCACAAAGAAGAACCACAGTATAAATATTAATACGATGCCTGGTAGAAGTCCATTCGTTGCAATATGAGTGTTATTTTGTTTTGTGGTCAATCGGTTAAAAACGATAACTACAGTTAATATTTACAAAATATCAAACAAGGAAACAAAGTGTACAAATACTGCTGATTTTACTTATTAGATCAACATTTAATTTACTACAAACGACTGTTCCATGTAATGTTATGATAATAATAATATAATAAATGTTGCATGGTTTCTAATGGTGCACCAGGAAGCAGGTGTGCTACGTTTTATGCTTTGGTAAGATCTCCTTTTTGTGACGTCTACTATTCTCCTTTTTGAAACAATTACACCTATTACAAACTACAAATGATTACAAAGTGCGCAAAATGGAACAGTAAATTTACATCGTTATACACAAAAGACACCTACTGTGAAATCAAAGTAATGAAATCGTAGGCCTATATGTTAAAAGTTGTTTGACATCAATTTGACCACAAAACGCCCAGAAGGCAACACGAGTTGCGGTTCCGTGAAAATATATGAAATACCTATGACATACAAACGACTAGCCAAGACTCCTTCCTAGGTGAACAGAAAAAACATCAGAATACTATTGTATACCCTACTATGATCACAACACGATATTTATTTACAATCCACGAATATTTAAGTAATATGACAATTTGATATGATTATACAAATATGAAGCCTATGCCTAATAGGCGAATGCATTATATTATCAATCAAACTGTAAACTTTTGATTTTATGTAACGGAAACTAACACATTTTAACTCAATTCTGACGTTATTCAATACCATTTCATCCCTGTTTCAAACGCTTGTCCAACACCATAACGACCCTCAGTTGTACGGTTTCTACTATCTAGGCTATACGGCCAACAGAAACCACATTACACCAGGCTGAAAGGCCTTTGTCGACGCCTTTGTTGTAACGTGCGGGTAGCGGAGCTTTCGCCTATAATTAACTTCATAACACCCTCGCTTTTTACCCCGCCGGGTAATTGGCTCTTGACCGACCCACGGAACGGGTACTGTGTCTACATGAAACCCGAGGTCCAGCCGAGCCGCCACGCCTTCTCGCGGCGTCAACAAGGCGTCCTGAAAGCCATCACCACGGGAAGTCTTGCAGAAAACACGACTTTGTCCGCCCCTTGCCACTTTACACGTTTCGAGTGAACACAGAACTGCCATCCCACACTAAAAAAATATCCGTCAGAGGGGTGTTTGAAAAGGAGCCTCTTCACTGTGTACGTTTAAAAATAAAATCGAGTTTTCTGGTAAGGGTGGGTCACATATCAATGACAAATGGTTGCACCGTCGTAAGACTGACGGTTCCTTGTACACTTGCCGTCTGGTGATCTGTAAGACTGATGGTTCCTTGTACACTTGTGGTTTGGTGATCTATAAGACTGATGGTTCCTTGTACACTTTTCGTTTGGTGATCTGTAAGACTGACGGTTCCTTGTACACTTGCCATCTGGTGATCTGTAAGACTGATGGTTCATTGTACACTTGCCGTCTGGTGATCTGTAAGACTGGCGGTTCCTTGTACACTTGCCGTCTGGTGATCTGTAAGACTGACGGTTCCTTGTACACTTGCCGTCTGGTGATCTGTAAGACTGACGGTTCCTTGTACACTTGCCGTCTGGTGATCTGTAAGACTGACGGTTCCTTGCACACTTGCCGTCTGGTGATCTGTAAGACTGACGGTTCCTTGTACACTTGCCGTCTGGTGATCTGGAGCTCATTGGGTGCAATGGAAATATTGCTAAATATTGTAAAATTTTGCAAAATCTTGCTAAAACCCGTTAAATATTGTGCAAAATGGACGACGGGAATTAGAATTATGTTTAACATATAGGCGCCGGAATCGGGCAAGAGGAGGGCCCGGGCCCCCAATATTTTCTAGTGGGGGGTCTGGAGATAGGATTAGCCCCCAATATTTTGGAAAGGGGGCGTGCAGTTGGAGGTTTTTGTGAGTTTATAAAAACAGCATCCCCGTATTTTGATGTCATGGCCAATGTTTGCTTACCGTACAAAGACAGTCTACATTATCGCTAACGCAGAAAGCTATCTCCGTTTTTCCGGAGTCGAAGCTTAACCTCGTCCTTGTCTGTTCCCTTACCCGGGACCAATGTATCAAGTCGGGGATTGCGATTGTACCAGGGAGTTCGTTGAATCAGTTGCACTCCGTCCCACTTGTGGTCTTGATTGCGCAAACCAAGTCGATCGCACCCAAATCCCGTGAACTTGCGGTTAGCGTTGCATGTCTCCGTAACGGTGGTGTTTACAGCGTGAACACGTTTCGCGGGCACAACGTTCAACTTGCGAACACTGTTTTGGGCTTATTAAACGCAACTGATGAGACAATAGTGGAGTCTATCGCTTCAACATAATATATTACTATTATTATGGTGTACATTATGCTTTCTATATTAATAAACGATGAAGAGATAAGGGCGTTTTAATGGATGTGGCCCGGGATTTGGCATAATGCACAACGATTAAACTGAATGGCACAAGTCTGTGTTCCCATAATTCTAAGAAACGTTAACATTACTGCAAGATCGTAACCGATGTCGGTCCGTATTTTATAAAAGGTTCCTTTCGTCGCCGAGTCAAAACGACCAAGTCGTCCCCGGCGTGGCCCAGGGGACCGTGGAGGAAGGGTGTATTGGGACGGGCCCGAGCCAGCCAGAGAGCCGCGAGAGGCTGCGTGCGGGCGGGCGTGTCGCGGTGTCTCATCTCGGCGTGTGAGTGTGTCAACACCACCCTCCGTCGACAGCCTCCGGCTCTTTTCTGCTGTAACAGTTGCTTAGCGGGCCTTGTGCAACTGACAGGATAAATTAGTGAGCAACAGTTACGTAGATGAGAATGAGAGTGGCGGGAGAGGTTGGGAATGAAGAGAGAGAGGGAGAGAGATATATATATATATAAGTATAGAGAGAGAGAGAGAGAGAGAGAGAGAGAGAGAGAGAGAGAGAGAGAGAGAGAGAGAGAGAGAGAGAGAGAGAGAGAGAGAGAGAGAGAGAGAGAGAGAGTGAGAGGGAGAAAGAGAGAGAGAGACAGAGAGATAGATATATAGATAGATAGATAGAGAGAGAGAGAGAGAGAGAGAGAGAGAGAGAGAGAGAGAGAGAGAGAGAGAGAGGGAGGAAGGGGGATGGAATGGAGGGAGGAATATGGGGGGAGGGGGGGATGGAGGGAGGAAGAGGAGAAGGAGGAAAGACAGTGGACTGGAATGGATGGAAAGGAGGAAGGAATGGATGGATCATGGAAGGGTGGCATGGATGGACAGTCAGACATACAGACAGACACATATAGAGATACGTACAGAGACAACACACATGCACGAATTGATGGACAGGTGGGCAGGCGGGTAGGCATTGAGAAGGGCGGGAATGAAAATATAATGCATACAATAACATGTTGTCAAATTGAAAGCACATTTATTATTCAAACGATGAACATGTGGTCAATACTTCCATATTCTGACAAATCCTTATCGAGGAACATTTCCAAACATTGATTGGATTAAGTTATGGATCCAAAGCACATCTGTCCCCAAATAAACTGTTTAATATTAAAAAATAATTATTATTCGTCCGTTATTAAATAAATACTTCAAAAGAAACAATTAGTACACATATTCAAAGACTATTTAGAAATTGAATGGAAAATGCCAACAATAAAAAGTGCGCCCGATGTGGGGCTCGAACCCACGACCCTGGGATGTCTCGAGCCTCGATGGTTAGCTGATAAGAGTCCCATGCTCTACCGACTGAGCTAACCGGGCTTACGTCGTTTAATCAAATTGTTTCGGTTCTCGTTATATCAATCACTTTCCCCATATTTCCTAATTAATTGTAGTTTTTTATGCCACTTTTTCCAAATTTATGTAAAGTTTTGACGACCTGCATGTGTTTTAGCTGTAACAGGTCGAATGACCCATGACCTCCGACTCCGTGGCTGCCACGTCACGAGCACGGAGCAGTAGTACTTTTACCAAGAGGCAAGACCAAGTCACCAAGACCCACATTAACCAACCTACGGCTACGACTACGGCTACCACGTCCACGACTACGACTACTAGATAAAGCTCAATATGTGAACTGAAAATGTATCTAAATTCATTTAGCATTTGCACTAACAAGGTTGCGTCCGAAATCATGCTCATCGTCAGAAATGGTAACTACCGAGAGTAGTGCTGCCACCTGGTGAATGCAGTTTGACATTAAGCATAACGTGGATCAGTGTGTGGAAGTTCTTGTCGATAGTGGTTCCTCCTGCCGAATATACTATGAAATCGAGTTAACAAGGTTTTTACCAGAATTCTGTCTTCACTCGTCCCAGTTACCAAGTGATAATCTAGCTGACTCGACTGACGACATCGGAAGACGCGGAGGGTGGAATGCTGTTCAAAATGTTTCGTCGCTGCGCGGCTGCAATTTCACAATCTACGATTTCACCTTCTCACTGTCTCGATTACTCTGTCTCCGAACTCGCCTCGACTGTTGAGAACTTCAGCTTTCCATTGGTCTGGGGGATGCACTGTCACGACAGGGCCCATTCAAAAACTCCGAGTCTTTACGGGCACGAAAAATTCCAAAGGTCAATGGGACACAGGCCACCCAGACCCCCTGGATCCGCCTGTGACATTGAAATAATCATGCTTGAATATATCAAGTTTAACTCAATTGGCATTAACCAATACTGGTGTACGTAACGCACATGCGTACGAACTGGTCTATAATACCTATATGCCTGCAGCGAAGGATTCTGGACATCAACCCACTGACCACCTGTGTCCCCTGCAACAATCACGTACTCGTTGAACTTGGCGGGCGTTCATTCTGCGCAAGCATCAGTCGTCAATGCAAACAGCTTCTTTGGGACGATGGATCGTCTCTTCGTGTTCCTCTCAGCATCAACCGACCGGTGGGATGTATTCAAGCAACCGTCAAAAGGATCCGCGAAACCCGATGGACCTCGAGACACGATGCCGTAGACGCGGTGGCGTCGAGTCTCCAGTCTATCACCGCTGCATTGAGGCAACGCCGCGTATGTGATCACGATACGGCTGACACGCGTTCTGATGCCGTCATCCTCCTGTCATGTGTCTTACACCTTCATTTGCCTACCTGGCTTTCTGGCGTCCTGTCCTGAGAGATCAATGATGTTCAGATATTCCTGCAAAAGTCGGGGCTCGGTCTGGACAGGGCTCTTGTTCTCTTCTGCGAAGAGGAACACAAAAACGTCGTTGAAGAGGCAAAGCGAAGGCCACGGCGTTCTCCGAGGAAACGGGGGTAGCAACAGAAAGAAGGGTGCGGCGTAGAAGACGAATGGCGGGAGAAAACGCTGAGGATGTCGACTTGTCACTACAAGCGGAGGTGACGCGAGAGCAGCGTACATGCTGGGGATCCTAACACGTTCCACTATGTCGCTGTAAGGGACACAGTCCTGCCAGGTGATACTGATGTTGAGGCGACACTCCTGGCTCATATAGGTGGCCCACGATTCGCTGCCCTAGAAGAGAATGTTCAGCACACAGACCTGATAGACTCTCATCTTGGTGTTCTCGGTGAACATCTTGTTTTCCCATACTCTTTTGGTCAGCTTGACCAAAGTGACTGCGGCTTTTGAACTTATTAACATACAAAAGTAATTATCAATGCCAAATCCTTTTTAGCAGAAATGGTTCATCACCAGTTAGAATGCACTAGGTATACCTTACTAAAGTAAAGGCTACTTCACATATCTAGCGTTCGTGCGTGATTGCGTGCGTATGATTGGGGTTATCTGTCAGGCAGGGTCAAACTTGTTCTTGAAACAAAATCACATTTCATGGTCATCTTTAAGCAAAATAACTTCTTTCTAAGAAGTTTGTCTGCCTGTCTGCCTGCCTGGCTAACTGTCAGCCGTTTAAGGAGGCCAAGTGTTCTAGCGGATTGAGATGCAGTGGTGTTAACATGCTTTGTCCACGACAGTTTATAATCTATTGTGATGCCAAGATAGGGGTGTGAATTGACTTGGGAAACTGGTTGGTTTGAGATGGTATAAGTGAAGTGGCTTGGTTTGCGTTTATGGGTAATTCTGAGAAGTTGACACTTTTGGATATTGAAGTTCATTTGCCATTAGACTGTTCAGTCGGTTAGTTTGTTTAGGTCTGTTTGAAGGATGTTAAGGTATGGTCTATTTGAATTTCTCTATATAGGATCGAATCATCGGCGAAGAGTCTGATATTTGAGTGATTTAATTGGTGATGTAATTTATGTGCAGTAGGAAAAGGACAGGGCCAAGGACTGAGCCTTGGGGTACGCCGGAGATGACATTTGCAGGAGCTGAGTGGGAGCCATTTACCGATACAATCTGGGTGCGGTTTGATAGAAATTACTTTATCCATTGTAGTGTGTCACCTGTGATACCATAGTAGTTTCATTTATTGAGAAGTCGTTTGTGGGGAACCTTGTCGAAAGCTTTGGAAAAATCGAGAAGGATGAGTTGGGATAGGAAGTTGTTCTTTGGTGAAACCATATTTGAAGTGGTCGTTTAGTGTGTTTGCTTTGTCGCGATCAGTTATTTGCATCTTGTCATTTGCTTTTAGTGTTGGGATGCCAAGGTTTTCAGTTTTTGTTTGTTTAATGAAGGACCAGAGTCGCTTAGGGTTTGTGGTGAGGCTTTCACCTACGATGTTGTTGGTGTAGCTGTTGTAGGGTTTGGTTATTTCTTTGTTGACTTCTTTTCTTAGGTTGTTGAAGTGTTCCCAGTGTTTTTTTCTTAGCATTAGCATGAGTTTTGTCCCGTTTTCTTTGTAATCTGATTATGTTTTTTTTGTGATCCAGGGTAAATGCGGTTTTGATTTTGTCATGCGGCTAGGGATAGATTGTTCTATCAGTTGAGTGTAGTTTTGGTGAAAGAAGTTCCAATTTGTATCAATGTCTAGATTATCAGGATTTCAGGCAATGAACTTTTAAGCAAGAAGGGTACAGTTTGATTTGAGGGCTTCCCATTTAGCAGACTTATAGTTGTACACTTTATGTGCAGGTGAGGTTTTCTTCATGGGCTTCATATTAATGTGAAAAAGAACAGCTTGGATATGTGTGTACGAATACTCTTCGCGCTTTAACTGCCGAGTGGCTGAATGCATCCCAGAGAAGACTCAATGGTGTTCGATTAAACAAGATTGTGAGGGAGTAAAGGATAAAGTGCTTTGAACAGTCGGGTATTGCGATATATAAGAACTTACCTTCTCGGGCTCTAGAGATTCACGTATGTACATGCGTTGTGTTGGCCTTACACGGAAGGGTTCATTATCATTTTTATGTGCAATGATAACATTAATTTGTGTTATGTTACATATACGGTCAATGCTCATGACAGAAGGATATTCATATGATAATTCAGTTTATAAACACGTTATATGGGAGAGAATACGTCACTTTTTCCTCAATTAATCTTATTCGCTAGATTCGTGTATTTATATGTAGACCTTATATCAAGGGGTCATTATAATTATTATACACAATGTTCCCTGTTAGATGTACGAATATTGCAACACGTTAAGAACGTAGCTGTCGTACCTATACTACGAATTGTGGACTGTAAAATGATTCGATCTACAATTTAACAACTTACAAGCGTCAGAAGGTTTGTTATTGGCGTAATTTTTCTCGTTAGCTTGACGCGATTTAACTATAAGGTAGATTTCTTTTGACCTAGAGTCAAACCAGTAAATGGAATTGATACTACCTAATCATGCAGCGTCACACTACGTTTAGACCAATGTTTCTCGAACATTTTACGTATGACTGTACTTTGTTCAAGAGCAACTTTAATAAACGTTCAAAACTTCAGCCAATGTATATGAAGCATTCTCCTTTGTATGGTATATGTTTGACAACGTTTGCGGCAGTAGTTCATCTGTCGAGTCTACGTGCAGAAATGACCGCCCACAACCACCTTCGCCCGCGCGCACGCCCGTACGTACTAAACTAAACAGGTACGTCAGACACACAGGCCTACCATCGGAGTCGAGAACATCTGAACATGTTACTAAAGCCACAGCCGTGCAGCGATGTTCTCATGTGCAGCTGAGCATTACAATGTCACCATTCCTACACCAATCGAACGTTGTAGCGTCAACAAAAAGAGGTGCACTAAAATTGCAACAAGATGAAGAAAAAACTCCGAACTGACTGGGAAACATTTCTCTCCGACAAGTTTGCAGTGAGTGCCAGAGAAGCCCTTGTTACAGATGCACTGGTAGCCGAGCTCAGTCGCCGCCGTTCGACAGCTACCGTTGCTCCCACAGGGGTTACTGACACACACGGGGCAGTTGGACACACCCACCATGTCCATGACATCACCCCCAAGGTCCACAGGCACCCCACTGTTCGCAATCTTACTGATGCACCCTACAGAGAGACGTAGAGCAAGGCTCACTCGCAGCACAGGTGACAGTGAGAATAATCATCCAGGAAGAATATTCATAGTTTATTCTTAACTAGTTATTGTGTTAACATTTCCTGTCAGTTACTCATATGTTGGAATGTTGAACTCTCGACAAGGCGATGGCTTTCTTGTCCAACCTCCTTTTGGAGTCTTGTTATGCTTGGCCCACCCTCCTTTTGGGATCTTGTTATGCTTGGCCTACATTCCATTTTGGGTCTTGTTCTGCCTGGTCCACACTTTATAAGTAACCAAACAGCTTTAACCGATCATACCAACAGAAAGAACTACGCCCATATTCCAGAGAAATGTCCCGATAACAGAGGTCTGACTCTAATGTTCCAAGTAGGGCGTTGGATTATGCCCATTATAATTCCAAGTGGACATCCCAAATGCGAGTGATATGCCAGACTCACTTCTTCGCTTGTTCACGAAGGCGAGCGAGACATAGAGCGTGCTCTGCGCGAGCGTCGGATAAGATGACGTAAGACGGAAAAACAAAACAATGCAACGACGTCAGTTTATTAATTCGTTACGAATACGCAGTCCTCTATTTTAATCTGCTTTGCTTGCTGAATGGGTACAGTGAACAGTGTTTCTTGCTGTGAACACACACTAGAGATTTCTAAGCGAGGAGGCGCGAGAGAAAATATGACGCAGCAACGTCTTCTAATCAAATTTGGCGCCGTTTGCAGCGCGCTGTTCTTGCAACTTTGCAGCAACTGTAGCGTTGATGGAGGGAACGCTGACTTTCCCGGATTCATTGATGTTAACAGAATAGATAGCTACTATCACGGTAAGTAACAGGCGGCATTATAATGTTTCACCGTCAAAACAGAAACCATAAAACGGTAATCATAATCATAATGGCGTCGAAACTACTGTAAGCATCCGTGAAGCGACGTAGTCGTAGGGGAGACCGAGTTAGTTGTTACACGGGTTGGTTGTCACAATTCTTCTAGTGGCGAGAGCATTCGTGGATTGTCACTGCATTGACCGTTTAGTAGACGCGAACACTCGTTTGTGTTGTTAGTTTCGCAATTGCATTTTGACGGGTTGGCGACGCGTTGTCGTTGTTTACGAATTACGTCACATGCTACTATTTATGATACATGTATGTACATAGCACCGATTAGTATTTAGTTGTGCATGCTGAGATTGTGATGCATAACAACAGCAAACCCTTCGCACAACATGTGTCATTTCAAGAATGATATTAAATTAATGTTTGTGCTCATTTACATAATTATTCAAATTGTATTTAATTGCTTTTCATTCTAAGTCTTATTTTACTTCATGTTATCACTTGAAAAACAAGATGTACATCTTTAAAGTTACTAGCAATAAAGGTTACTGGAAATAAACATAATGTGTCATTGTTTCTGTTAGAAATATAATTCTACATATATATCATGTGTCACTTGCCAGATACAAACGGCTCCTGGCAATGGGGCCAAACTGCAACATCAGGGCGTGATGGCGTGGTAACGTTCCTGAGGAACAAACGAGATGAGAGCGGACCTTCGCTTGGGGAAAACACAGAAAAAGACAAGCCAAGTAGGGTGTTTTAAATCCTCATCCCTCTTTCTACCTGCTTGGGTGCCTTCTATTCGGGTCTGATATATTATTACTTCATCAGCCATCTTGGAGGTGGTCGCATGAATTCACAAAGTCAATAAAACATTTATCTTGCACATTATGATACCTGGTGATTTTTAGCATCGCAACACATTGCTGGGAAAATTAATAGCAAACAAGTCAAGGCAATTAAAACTGGCGACTACTGGCTGTGGTTATCCAAGCCATCTTAGATTGCTAAAAGCCTTAAGTCCTACATGACGTATTGATGTGGGTGAAGTGGGGTCCAACCAATGCAAAACACTATGTGTACTTTGGGACTTTGCAAATTTATGAGATCATTCCTTAGGAATGATCTGAAAACATTGATGTTTGACACTTCATGAAACTATTTCATTTACCCTTCTAAGGGTAGATCGATATCACATAATTTTTGATGCTCATATATATATATATATGTGTGTATATATATATATATATATAGGTATTTGTCTAGAAAAGTGTCAAATTGGCAGAAATACAGTCGTCGGCCCATATCTCAGCAAATTTTGTATGTAGAAATACGTGTTTTTTCCTACAAATACACAAATAACATATATACGCATGCCATATCAGATTATGCACATAGTGAAATACTTTATTTGCATTATGAGTGCTTACTTACTTACCCCAAAATTATCAAAAATCGCTTGTCGCACCGGGTCCCGTCAACATTTCGCCTCACATTACATAAATACTATTTTAACGTATGTAAAAATAATTATACCCTGCTGATTCTCAATGGCAGAATCCTGAGCTCATTTGCTATACAAATTAAACAAGAGTGGATGTAGTTGGTAAAGGTCATTTAATAATTGTACCAACAGGAATTAAATCACATACACGATGAGATAAAGCAGAACAAATCATACTCTCATCGAGGTACTACACAAACAATTATTAAATGACAATCAGATTAGCAAAGGTGGGGCGGCCATTTTCCCCCACCGGCCTCCAGCAGTAGAGGCCCAACCCACAACAAATACATATTTCTACAGGTAGAAATATCATGGTACAATAGTACAGAGCTGTATTGTGATTGTTTTGTTAAATAATTATCTAGAGCACCAAGCATGTCTGTCTCCGAATTTTACTTTATCAATATGATTCCATTTTTGCTGTGCTGATGCTGCCACCAGTTGGAATTAATCCGTTTATGCACTGTGTGGATGGAGTCGTGAGTTAAATGGAGTTGTAAACTATGCATGATCAGTTAGATTTAATACTAATTACCTGAAGATCTTTGAATATTGCTATTATAGGCGATATACATGTTTACACGCATGCACACGCACGCCCACATACACAGAACCATGTACACGCATGCACACACCCACACACACACACACACACACACACACACACACACACACACACACCATGTACTTATTTAGTTACTAACCACAGTACATAACCTTAGACTTCACATCAATAGCTCGGCCTTCTTATTTGTATAAGTCTGCCATTGGAAGTCCCAGAAAACGACGAACTGCTGAACAGCAGAAGGTTTATCGAGACAACACAAAAAATGATCCTGCCAGGTGTGATGAGTTCAAATGAAAAGAGAGATCGATGGCACAGAGGAAAAGAGGAAAAGAGGAAAATTGATAGCCAACATGTCTGAAAGAGAAGAGCGGGCTAAGAGGAAGTATTGGAGAAACGACAACAAAAAAGAGCAGAGAGGAGTGTGCACTCAACAAGACGCCTCCAACAACGCCGCCAAATCTCCGGATAGCTTTGGTCTATCGAGGTCAAAAATAACAAGAAACGAAACCGTAAACAGCCTGTATATGAACGGAAGAAACACACTACAACTGTTACAGCAGAAACGCAAGAGCACGTCATCAGTTTCTCCTGCAGAGATGACATTAGCAGAGCAACAGCTGGTGTGCTAGAAACGGTGACCAAAGGTGGTCAAGCATTGCAGAAAAGGTATCTGTTGAAGTCAGTATCGGAGCTATAGAAAACATTCACTGCCGAGAGTTTGGCTACGGTTATCAGTGCCTCGTCGTTTGCACTACCAACACCTGAATTCACATCTAATCAGTTACTATAATATGTTTCAGGAGGATGGCAACACCGAAGATGAACAAGTTATTTGAAAGAATACTGATTGTATTTAGTGGACGGATGTGAGGAATCAGAAGAGCCCACAGACAATCAGTGCTGATATGAAGGTTTCAGAGCAGTGTGGAATTGCAGCTTCAAAGGGAAATCAAATCCTTGGATTAATTAGGCGAAACATAACGTATAAGGAAAAAGAGCTAATAATACCACTGTACAAAACAATAGTTAGGCCTCAATTAGACTATTGTATTCAAGCGTGGAGGCCATATCGCAGGAAGGACATAGATATGCTAGAAAGAGTGCAGAGGAGAGCAACTAAAATGATACCAAAACTGAGGGATCTTAGTTACGAAATACGCCTAAAAAAATGCAGTTTAACAACACTAGAGACCAGGAGATTGAGAGGAGATCAGATAGAAGTGTTTAAAATATTGAAGGGTTATGAAAATATTGATAGAAATATTTTTTTTTCTCAGTTAAGAAAGATAGAAGGACTAGAGGACATGAACTTACATTGGCAAAGGAGCAGAGTAGATTGGATATAAGAAAGTTTTCATTTTCACAAAGGACTGTAAATGAATGGAACAGATTACCTGCTGATTGTGTGGGTGCTAGTAGCGTGAATATGTTTAAAAATAAAATCGACACATACCTCAGACGGGTGGGATACACATAGATAAAAGGGTCGGACTCTCGATAAGCCAAAGGGCTTCCTTGTCCACCTGCCACCTAGAGTTAATTCTCTGGGTGGCAATCTTGTTAAATCTTGTTAAATGTGCTAAAGATACTCCCACCAGTGGTTGTAAACTAAAAATGAGGATATATGCAAGTTCTCCCAGAAGAAGTTCACATGGAGTCATATTTTTGGAAATAACTCAACAGTTAATGACAAATGAGATGACTTATTAATGCATTGCTGCTGACCATGGCAATCAGTTGATGTTACAGCCATTTGCATTGTTCAAATTGTTCAATTTGTTTCCACAATGCCCTTTGGATAATATAAAATGATTTAGTTACCAATGGTATAATTTTGCCTTTTCATCACAGGTTACCGTTACCAATACATACAAACACCACTCGGTTTGACGACATACGGCACGGTTTACAGTGCTATTTTTAACCCCCTCCCACCCAACAGAAAAAATATTTAAAGGAAATAAAAATAAGGCATTAGCTAAAATCCTTTTTTCATGTGTACACAAAGTTTAACATTGTATGTAACATTTGACAACATTAAACAAATACAGAAAAATACATTTATAGCATAAATTCGACTTTAAGCTCGTCTGTGAAGCGATTCCCGCGGAAAATGAAATTTTAATGAGCTAGGCGATCACGTGGTATCGTGACGTCACTTATGACACACACTCGCATCAGGCCGACCCTTTCCATGCATTCAGAGCATGTTTACAAGGATAGCTTTTGGGTCGAAACGAGCGTCAGAATGAGTTATTATGCAATATTCCGATGTAATACAAACACTAGTCATCATAGACGAACAAACATTTATCTTACGGTTCCACATGAATCGAATTTTATTCAGAACAACAAATGCGAATGGGCCTACAAGTCGACTAGGTTTCGCCAAGCTTGGGCTCGTTTTCAGAATAATTATATCGAATGCAACCAACGGGAGATAATCTACACCAATAAACATACATAGCAAACATATATTGTATCCAGCTACATAAAGTAACATGTATAATCTCATAATAGCACTAGAATATCGATATATGAAGGAGTTGTACAATTTATCATAACAACTTAAATCAGTCGGACGGTTTCCGTTGGTCCTGCTAGCTCAGTGGGTAGGTGCGTTGGTTACTTGTCGTTTATTTTATAATCGGGCGACGCCGGTTCAATCCTGACAGCATGCAAACCTTTGATTTTCTTGACACTTTTTTGTTTATGTTTTCATGAAGTAATATAAAAAAAATCATTTTATACTATAATGCACTGTTTGTAAATATTTTTATTATTTTTGTAGTAATTATTTATTCGCCACAAAAATGAAAATGTGGTCATTATATATAACGATGTTTCTAAATTGTATTTATCCAGACAGATCTCAATCTGTTTTCACATATATAATTACAATATATTACCATACAATATATTTACAATTAATAAATTATATACCCATTACATTATATTTGTTTGGATAAATAAAATTTAGAAACATCGTTATATAATTACCATATTTTCATTTTTGTGGTGAATAAATAGTTACTACAAAAATAAAAATTATTTACAAACAGTGCATTATAGTATAAAATGATTTTGTTTATATTACTTCGTGAAAACATTTTAAAAAAAGTGTATAGAAAATCAAAGGTTTGTATGCTGTCAAGATTGAACCGGCGTCGCCCGATTGTAAAATAAACGACAAGTAACCAACGCGCCTACCCGCTGAGCTAGCAGGACCAACGGAAACTGTCTGACTGATTTAAGTTGTTATGATAAATTGTACAATTCCGTCATATATCGATATTCTAGTGATATTATGAGATTATACACGTTACTTTATGTAGCTGGATACAATATATGTTTGCTATGTATGTTTATTGGTGTAGATTATCTCCCGTTGGTTGCATTCGATATAATTATTCTGAAAACGAGCCCAAGCTCGGCGAAACCTAGTCGACTTGCAGGCCCATTCGCATTCGTTGTTTTGAATAAAATTCGATTCATGTGGAACCGTAAGATAACTGCTTGTTCCTCTATGATGACTAGTGTTTGTATTACGTCGGAATATTGCACAATAACTCGTTCTGACGCTCGTTTCGACCCAAAAGCTATACTTGTAAACATGCTCTGAATGCATGGAAAGGGTCGGCCTGATGCGAGTTTGAGTCATAAGTGACGTCACATCTCGGCATCCCGAAAAGCGTGCCAAAAATATGCATATTCGAAAATGTCCGGATGCACACCATAAAATGTGGAATTTCTAATTCATTGAATTTTTTTGGCTTGGTGGACGTGGAAATAGATAGCAGGATGTAATATAACATGAATTCGAGCAATAGATGTTTTTATTCCCTTTAAGCTCTGCTGCGTATGGCAATTGATTAGGCTACATTAGCCTAATATGCGATAACTTTTATATTGGAACACTGACATTTTAGAAATTTGAGTAGCCAATATGACACTTCTAGACAATTACCCATATATAATATATATATGAGTTATTTGCATAGAATATTTTGTAGCAGTAATACCCTGCTACACATGTATTCCGTTTGTTTCCGAACCATAATATGAAGAGCCCAATTGAGATATTTCACTTAAATATCTGTTGTTTACACGGCTGACAGTAAATGTTAAAATGAAAATAATGGTACAACTGTAATTATATTGACCTTTAACCCTTTAATGACACGTCTTCTGCTTGTTAACAGTTGATCTTCCTAGCATAGATGTGCTCATCTTCGTTGCTTTCACCATCGTCATATTCACCCTGCTCTGTTGCTGCACACCCCTCGGAATCTTCATGGGCAAGGTAAGCCCGATCTGAATCTGAAAAAACTAACCCTTCATGAGAAATGCTAGAAAAAGTATGTTATTTTATCTAGCACGTTATCTAGCCTTTTGAATAACGCGAAACGCTACCTTTCATCCCTTGGGAGACCACTTCCTTAAAAATATTTACTCTGTAAACATTCATTGTTTCGAAAACAAACACCTACTCAAAGTGCTTTTTGACGCACTAAAATTATTTTTGAATAAAAACTAATAATCATAATTCTGTTTAGTTATTGTCAAAATTTTTTGCATTTGCTTAGATTTTTAGATAATGGTTCCACAGACTTCTAATAATTTTGATCATGCAACAGTAAATTTGTTAAGTAAAATGTGACCTGCCACAGCGAACCATGTATTAAAGGCACAGGCCTATTCTGTGGTCAAAAATAGCTGGCTAAGTCTTGAAAGATGAGATAATAATGTATGCGTTTCTGCCAAAATAACAACATTGATGGGACCTGGCTAAGTCAGATCCCATCTTTCAATGTGCAGATTATTTTTTTGACAAATACAAAAGTAATAAAATACAAGTATGTACAAATCGAAATATTATGAAACAATAAACAGTATGAACCAAAATTAACTCGTTTCTCAAAACGTTACATTTTAAAAGTTTGCTTATATTTTTGCAATAGCTCAAAAACTACTGCAGGTTTTACAACAAATGAGGTATCATTTTAGAGCTCGTGATCTGTCATAATTTTGTGAACTGATACTCACTTTACTGCGGTAGGTCACATGTACTTATCTTGCTCGGCTTGCAGAAAGACCCTGTGTATTCAACGGATGCGTGGTTAGGAAGGGGAGCGAACCCATACCTCATCTCCATCGTCACAGGCTCAAACCCAGGTGAGCCTCCCAATTGGCAACGTGACATGTTCGGTGCAATCATTAGGGGTCAGTCACAGTTGCCACCATTTACGTATACATACAAAGCGAAAGGGGAGGGGTCAAATATATAGAATTTTTTGTTGCAAGCATCCTCGTGTGCCAGGTGCCCTGCTGGTTACATAAGACCCGGTACCCTCTGGCAGATCATCTCGCAAAACTCTGAAGATAAGCTCGGCCAATAATGTCACTTGCTGAGAGTTTCCGGTGGTTTTGGAAGTAGATGTAGTTATTTGAATAGAATGCTCAACGGTTCATGAGAATAATCGAATGGGTAATTATTTTGGGATTCCTGGAACTCGAGAACTTCGCCTTAGAACTGGAGCGCAGGTCGAACAGGTGTCTGCAATGTTCTCACAGGTAGTACAACAAAGTCAATTATGAGTTTGATTCAGTTAATTTCCATACAATGCGTACAAGATCTGCCAGGGTAGTGTACATAGTCACCACCCCTGACTTGTGAGGAAGGTTGAATGTTGAATTTTTATAATTGTCTTTAACAGCATTAAACATCACTAAACAACATAAAAAGCAACATCTTATTGGTCAAGAATATAGACTACCGGGTAATGTCTTATGCAAAGGCTGAGAAAACATTGTTAATTTATCTTTAAAACTTTTGTTAATATTTTTCAATTAAAAACAAGCATATAATAGCTGCCTTAGCCATCTTAAATGCTATTTGACAGGAGATTCACCTTCAGTATATCAATTCTAGTATTAAGAACATTATATTAATAAATACTACACGTATATGTGAGGAACAATATCTTTTTAGTCTTCCTTGACACTAACATTTTTATCAGTCATATTCATTTCCAAACTTGTGATTATATGAATGAACAGAGCAGTGTTTTTTTGCTGTGCTGTTAACCAACTTAATCTTGTGCCCCGTTTCTTCATTTCAGTGATAGGTGGCGCCCCAACGGTGCGGATTGTTCTGAGGGGAGAGCGATGGAAGAGCGAGATCTATACAATCTGTCCCCACTTCTACCTAGACAAAGCAATCTTCCGGCCAGGAAACACTGACGACTTTGTAATAGACACCTACGGTTAGAATCTGTCATCTTCTCAGTGTGTCTTTGGGTCTGGCTCTGTTCATCTGGCTGGCTTCATCCATCTGTCTGTCCGTCCGTCCGTCCGTCCATCCGTATGTCTGTCCATATGTCTAATTGTCCAACTGTTTGTCCATCCATTCCTCCATCCGCCTGTCTGCACATACGTACATACACCAATCCATCCTTCCATTTGTCTATCAGTTCATCCGTCCACCTCCTGCCAGTGTCTTTGTCTGCCTGTCAGTTCGTTCACAAAGCCACCTGTCTGCAAACTTGTCTATCCGCCTGCCCGCCTGTTTGTCTGACTGTCTGTTTGTCCATTTGTCCATCTGTGCACTCATCTGTCCAATGTCTGTATGTAGCTGTATTGATCTATTTGCTAAATTTTTTTACTATCAATAGTTCAGTGTACCATTATTGATAACTATCGACAGTTAAATATTTAGTATCGATAGTTCGCAGTCACCACAATGATCACGCTGACTATTGTGATCACGACTCGATGTATCAATAGTTTGATGCATAAGCGAATAATACTCACAGTCAACAATATATGGGAAGATCTTTACTATCAAAGAGCATTTTATATTTTGAAAATAAAATATTAACTTGGTATCTGTCAAACAACTTTAATTTCATGTTATTGAAGCATAATTTCAACATGTCATAATTAAACAATATTAATTTGTAATAATACACACAGTGTCACTTGATATTGAAATATAATTTTCTTCAATTGTGGGCATTGATAGAGGAGACACGCCAACTGTGATACAATATGACAGCAAACCACTTTCTTCTCCCATCAGGAACTCTGGGAAACCTGGAACGTGTCACCCTGCAATGTATCAGCGTGGGAAAGAAATCGGACGATTGGTAAGGCATCAAGACTTCACAGAACCGAGTTCTTGTACCTACCACAATAATTGATGCTTCCACTTACCCCACCGATCTTGTTAAATGTTGTTGATCCTCAAAGTTTTGATGACATGACAAGGGAATTGTGTGATAAAGTTATATTTGTGACCCTCTATAAATCCAAGCACAAGGCAAGACAGAAATTGTAGTTGACCCAAATTGTAGCTGTAAAAATACTGGAAGTATATTTTATCATATTGGTCATAAGAAATTGTGGGTGGCGAATTGCCAATGGAAGTACGCAAGTGGCCATACAACCTAAAATGTTCCCCACAAAATAAGAATAAAAGAAAACAAATTTGCCATATAAGCTACCATAAAATATGAGAATATATAAACAGAAAAACAAATATTTGAAAGACATCAAAAGAGAACACTCGAACAGCAGCAGTGGAGTTGACATTCTAAAGTTAGACCTATGGTTGGGGTAATATGGAAATTAGAACATGAGACTCAATCGACATAATCCTGGTTTGAGCCCCCTTGCTGCCATTTCGAAGCTTCAGCAATTCTTTTAACACTACTTTACTTCAGTTTAATCAGCTTTATAAAATCGTAACAGGCTATAGACAACAATGGGTATATATGAATGAATCGTCTTCACGAAGCACCTGCAGTGTTGCTGAATGCTTCCCAGTCGAGTGGAGACGGTGTTTGAATTAACAAATCTGTCGGAGGTTGAAGTGTAAAGCACTTTAAGCAGTCCCAGAGACAGGAAACCGCATAAAAATGTACCTTTTTACCCTGTTTTGCAGGTACCTCAAGTACATCAAGGTCGTTGACCTGTATACGGGTCAGTCATGGTACTTCCCTTGGCACAGATACCTCCACAGCGACTACAAACACGGCCAGCTCGCCAAGGTTCTTCTCAAGCCAGCCCCAGAGTCCAGCGCGGGGTAGGCGTAGAACACACTGATCACCTACACATGGCTTCTTTTGAATGCAAAGAAATTAATTACTAACTTTTTATTAATGTGCTAACTTTAGACCATTGTAAGTACATCTCATGCGAGGTTCACACACATCTCATGCAAGGTTCACACACCTCTCATGCGAGGTTCACACGCATCTCACGCGAGGTTCACACACATCTCACACGAGGTTCACACACATCTCACACGAGGTTCACACACCTCACGCGAGGTTCACACGCATCTCATGCGAGGTTCACACACATCTCATGCGAGGTTCACACACCTCTGTTCATGTTCACTTGGACCACTGCCCTCTCATCTACCAATTGATGATGTATTTAGTTTTAGTGACGCCCCTTGTGTTAAGTTATGTTATGGTTGATTGAAGTGACCACTCATGTTATGTCTAATTGAAGTCACACAATCTTGCTATGTTTGATTGAAGTGACACACTCATGTCATGATTTATTGAAATGACACAAGCATGGTATGTCTGATTGAAATGACACCCCTCATAATACATTTGATTGAAGTGACACCCTCATGTTATAATTTGGTTGAAGTGGCACAATCATATTATGGTTAATTGAACCGACACCCCTCATGTCATGATTGATTGAAGTGGCATAATTTTGCTATGTTTGATTGATGTGACACCGCTCGTGTTATGTTTGATTGAAGTGACACCCCTCATGCTGTGTTTGAAGTTACATCCCTCATGTTATGTTTGATTGAAGAGAAACCTATTGTGTTATGTTTGATTGAAGTGAAACCTATCGTGACCCCCCTCAAGCTATGTTTGTAGTTATCCCCCTCAAACTTTTTGAAGTGACCCCCCTCGTCACTCTTCACAGCCTCTTCTGGGTGAACATGAAGCATGGTTTCTGTGCCCTGAGCCCATGGTGTGCCCTGATTGGCTGGCGCCATGGCAACGGGGGCATGCCGCAACTCCTACATATCGGCGTGCTGGCGGTCGTGTGCACGTCTTGGATGTTTGCAAACATCATGGTCTACCAGTGCATCCCCATGAAGAACATCATCAACCTGGGCATAGGGATCGGGGTTGTAACCCTGGGGGTGAGCACTGTGGGGTCACTGTTGATGTGGATCCTACTCAGCATCAAGAGCAACACAGTGGCGCGGGTGTTACTGCCCGTGTCGGGCGAACACGTCACACATGGGTGCTGCAATGACAAGGTGAAGGGAGGCAAACACAAGGTGTGTGTCAAGTAATTGTCTAACTATAGTCGAGTTAGTGTACATATAACTTTCCGCAGCAAAGTGGGTATTAAGTATTAATGATGCCTCATTTGTTGAAATATCTTCAGTAGTTTTTTATTTATTGCTAAAATTGAAGCAAACTTTAAAAAAGTGATATTTTTAGAAACAAGGTCATTTGACTCATGTTGTCTAGATTGTTTTTAATATGCGGGTTAGTGAACACAAGTATTTTATTAGTTTTGGAATATTTGTCCAGGAAAATAAAATTTTCATTTAGAGGTGAGATTATATGATACATTTCTGCCAAAATCACAAAATTGATGGGACATAACCTGGACAGCTATTTTTGGCTCGTGTAAAATAGGCCTGTGCGACTTGATACCTGGTTTGCTGTAGGGGGTCATATATGTATGTAGCAGAGGGGTGCCCCGGGGTTATTAGTGTGATACCCTTTTGTATTAATGCATCGCTGGCGTTTCCATTGCCATGGGTACTGAAAACTTAATCAGCCTTGCCCCGTGGTGTAGTAGCTGAAGATGCCGTTGTAGCGACATGCTAACTTTATTCAGCGGTTTCAGACTTGTCGGATGAATTCAGGATACAAGAAATTGAAGAAATGTGTATTTCACAATTTTTCGATTTTAGGAAAATTAATATTAAAAATGGGATACGTCCGTATTCCTCCCCAAATCCCCAAAATTTGTGTTGTGTATGGGAAATCTACAATGTGTCATGTATGAAACATATTACTTGACTTACACTGTTCATAAAGCAACATTTTATAAGTTTTTCAGAATGTTATTAGATAATGTTTGTGTTACCCAGGATGGCCAAGCCAAGCCAGGTCTGCCGGTCGTCACCGACGCCGACAGTGTCAAGGTCGATAGGGTTGGCGACATGACAACAAACCAAGACCTCGAGAAGAAACAATCTTCACAAAAACAGTATGATAATCCACCCCCGAAAGACGCCCCTTCGACGTGGAAAGCCCCACTTGACACCGCTGCAGTGCTGGAGGCAGAGTCACTTCCTGTTGATGGCGGTCTCGAGGAAGACACACTGGCGGAGGTTGGCCCGGATGAAGAACCCGCCAGAAAGGAGGAGGAGGTGGAGATGATGGAGGGTACAGTGGATGGGGCAAAGGTTCAGGGGGTGTGGAAGAAGATGTGGAAGAACAGCCGGGAGTCTGCGTCAAATATGACAGCAGAGAAAGAGTTGGAGACTGGTGAGAAGGAGGGATTGATGGGGTTGGTTTGGGATGGTGTGTGTGTAGGTGTGTGTGGGTTTGTGCATGTGTGTGGGTGTGTGGTTGGGGATGGGTGTGTGTGTAGTGAGTGTGTGGGTGTGGATGTGAGTGTGCGGATGTGTGTGTGTGTGTACGGATGTGTGAGTGTGTGTGTGTGTGTGTGAGTGAGTGAGTGAGTGAGTGTAAGTGTGTGTGAGTGAGTGAGAGTGAGTGAGTGTGTGAGTGAGTGAGAGTGAGTGAGTGTGTGAGTGTGTGTGTGAGTGAGTGAGTGAGTGTGTGTGAGTGAGTTAGTGAGTGTGTGTGAGTGAGTGAGAGAGTGTGTGAGTGAGTGTGTGTGAGAGTGAGTGAGTGAGTGAGTGAGTGTGTGTGTGAGTGAGTGAGTGAGTGTGTGAGTGAATGAGTGAGTGTGTGTGTGAGTGTGTGTGTGAGTGAGTGAGTGAGTGAGTGAGTGAGTGAGTGTGTCTGATTATGTCTGTGTCTTCACTCTCTCTTTTGAATAGGTGACTAACACCTACTATTCAAAATACTTTTTATTTACTAAAAACTTATTTTTAGTCCTTTGGGCCAAAAGTTAAACGGACTTATGCCATCACTCTGCGCCACCCTCTAAATTGCGACTGAATTGGTCGCATATGTGACTGTTTTTTTCTGTTTGGCGACTGACACATTATGTACGGTCGCCCGCTGGCGACCACGACGAGTCTGTAATAACAGATTATGCGTTGTCATTTGTCATTTCATAAACCATGTGTTGTCGTTTCTCGGAAACACCGTAAACTATACTGACTTCATTGGTGATATTTTGAAACAAACATGGTTACTCTGTAACGGTATTAGTTTATCTTGGTGGATTTATAACACAGGATTTTAAAAACACGCAAGGCAAATTGCTACAAAATGTCATGGCACCCGTGGTACCTCGTGTCAACCGACGTAAATGGGGATGCGAACAGAAGGCGCTAACGTAAACCGTTTCGCGATCGTTGTCTGGCAGTCCACTAAGCGCATTGAAGACATGTTGCTAATTAAATGTAGTTGTCACATCATCAGAACACAAATAAGTGTACATATTTCGGTTTGGAATACAAAACTCGAAGGGATAACAACAGCCTAGGTTACGCTGGCTCATAGTGATATAGTCCGCGTTTCGTAGTTCTCACAAATTCCGTTGGGTGGCATTATAATAGTTGAACAAAATTGTCAGTGAAACAGCATCAGTGATTTAAACATTCATAACTGTTAATATGACTGCTTGTGTAATTTACATTTGTTAACTTATATATTAAGCACTGCTGCATTAGAAACAACCAGTCATTTATGTTATTGTGTGAGAGGAATTATTTTATTATCTAAATTGATTATGTACGGTTGTTACTGTGTTGCAAATATTGCACAAATAAATGTTGTTAGAAAAGTTAACCACTCAGTAAAACAGTATTATATAGATACTTAGGTCATAACATTGTGATATTTTAAATATTTGACAGAACATATTATTTCTCAAAGTTAACTTTGAAATAAAATATTACTTTTCTAAAAAGAAATGGGCTTCTTTTTCACTTAAAATAGGAAATGTGTAATTTGACACGGAAAATGCATCACTTGACACAGAATTTGCCTTTTTCTGAAACAGAAAATACATCATTTGAAATGGAATTTGCCTTTTTCTGAAACAGAATATTGAAACGGAATTTCCTTTTTTTTTAAAGGGAAAATCAGTCCCTATACACACATGTATATTTACTGTAATTATTGGTAATTTCAGGAATTCCATGTGTGACTGTTATTAATTTGTCAGTGTACCGTGTTATAATGCATAAAGTTAGTATCTGGCCACATATTCATACATATTTTAAATTTATTTATATTTCAAACGGTCGTCTGTGGTTAATTTGAATTAAATTTATGTCAAGAGCACAATTACACACATACGCACACACAGTTACTTGGCTCCTGCTTTTTTAATTTGGCTTCTAAAAAATGTAGGTAGGAGCCACTTGGCTCCTAGACAAAAAAGTTTACTTAAAGGGCTGACTCTGCATCCGCCGCGCTGTCTGCCGTTAGCTGCCATATCTCAGAAACTGTTCAGCAACTTTTTGTCTAATTTTGCCTAGACGTATCTTAGGGTACTACCACTATGCACAAGAAATCTGTAATTGATTGAATAATTCTAAGGGCCCAAAACTGGTAAATTTTCACATTTTGCCTATTTTTTCAAAAACTCTTCAGTAACTTTTTCTCTGATTTTGCATAGACATTTTATGTGGTAGTGCCACCATACACAAGAAACCTGTATTTGATTGAATCATTCTAAGTGAACCTCAGGGCCCCCCAAAATGCAAAATGTTTCTACTATTTCCCTGCTGCTGTAAACCTCCTGCAGTAGCCTGGTCCACTGATCTCTATTTATAACTGGATAGTGGACTTTGCCCTATCTCTGATCACTGGGGTGGATGAATGGAGTGGCCTGGTGTCAGAGATTATGCTGTAAGCCTGCTCACTGCCTGCCATTGTCCCAGTGTCAAACAGAATGCCTTCATGTGGGCTGTAACTAATATAATGTGTAATGGGAATCCCTACTGGACTGGCAGAACCTGAGAAACTTTAAAACAACAATAGACATAATTATCAATGCAGTGTAAAGATATGATCTAGGATTAAAATAATTTAAGTATAAAATAATATATAAAATTAAATAACTTAGATATACTTGAAAAGGCTAAAGCATATTTAGCCAAAATTAGAAGGAATATTATTCAGATGTTTTACTATACATGTTGCAGCTATTACTTCACTCCAATTCAATCAGTATTATGTCATTAATTGCTAACTGTTTTTAAGTAAAAATGCTATGTATATGTACCTTGTGAACAAATAGTTTGTTTATAGTTCATTTCTTTCATCTTTCCATTCTGGGGGAGGGTGGTAGGGGCAAAATGAGAACAGAAAATGTGTGCACATTTTCTTAAACAACCTTTAACTGTGCTACATGTGAGATTGCAGCTCACCAACTCTCCTGCAAGGTTTCTACAACCACTGGAAATTGGCCTAAATAACAGAGTACCGGGTTAAAATTCTACAGTATTTTTAATAACACATTAACTAATATGTACAGTCTTCACGAAACGGTCTACTCGAATATTTTATTTCCAGGTGTATCTTCACTGGCATGCATATAGTCTCCACTAAACATGTCAACATTTTACTTCCATCATAACGCTTAATGATCTGTAACTATGATTCACCAAAAACTATTTAATTAATAACTACAAACTTACAATATAGTCCAAAGGACTTCAGGGCCTCTTGGCCCATTTTTAGTCCTTTGGCCGAAGGTCCAAGGGACTATTGCCATCACTCTGTGTCCGCCGTCTGCCGTCTGCCGTTAGCTGCCGTATCTCAGAAACCGTTCAGCAACTTTTTCACTAATTTTGCATAGACATATCTTAGGGCACTGCCACTATGCACTAGAAATCTGTATTTGATTGAATCATTTTAAGGGCTCCCTAGGGCCTCCAAGGACCCAAAAACTTGTGAAAATGTAACATTTTGCCTATTTTTTCAAAAACAGTTCAGCAACTTTTTTTCTAATTTTGCATAGATGTATCTTAGGGTGCTGCCATTATATACAAGAAATCTGTATTTGATTGAATCATTCTAAGGGCACCTAAGGGGCCCCCAAAGTGCAAAAGTTTTACATTATTTAGTGATGTGGTTTTGAGAAGGGCCCTTGAGACCACCCCCAACAGTAGATGTTGTGTATTGTGTCACAAAGTCAAAAGCTGTGACTAATCTCTACAGCCTAGTCCATTGAGACCTTGACTAATCTTTCATTGGTCACAGCACCCAAGCAGAGTAGACACACTTGATCCCTGTTAGACTGAACAGTTGCCTAACACTTTTAAACTGTATCTTCAAAACTATTCATTTTCTATAATTGCAAGTTGTGTTTATTTTGATGTTCATTTAATTATTATAAAATGGTGTGACTGTGGTGTCTATTGGTTAAAGATGTATTGTCTGTAGAAACCTGTAGGTGACAAACATAGACAGTTAATATTCTGTCACCTATAGGTGACAAACATAGACAATTAATATTCTGTCACCTGTAGGTGACAAACATAGAAAATTAATATTCTGGACAACTATATAGTGAAATATTATACACTTTATTGATATCAAATGCATTCTCCTGTTCTGTTTACACTTGCCATGCTTTGTGTAGACATGGTACAGGTGTACTATGTAAATCAATTGTATCAATATAGACTAATAATTGCAGATTCACAATATAGTTGACACCTGAAACAACCAAATGTCAACCAGTAGAAGAGTTGACATAGTTCCGCTATACACAAGAAATCTGTATTTGATTGAATCATTCTAGTGTCATCAGCATATAGTAGAACATACATTTTCTACATCATCATCACTGAGGTTGTTTTAAATTTCACCAGCTGGCATGTCAAGTCCATTATAATTGTGACTAACAGTGTTCAAAATTATTCAGGTAAATAGCAAATAACAAAGGACACAAGTTTTCTCCTTGCCATACCTCTACACATGAGAAGAAGGCTGACACAGCCTGGCCCTGATTCATACATGATTTAGCATTTTTGTACATGTTGTATACAACTTTCAACACAATACCATTAATACCGCATGAAATTATCTTAGACCACAGGGAGGACCAGTCTACTAAATCAAATGCTTTCTTATAATTGATGAAGGCACAATAAAGCCTTTTGCGTCGAGACAAATACAATTCAACCAACACCCCTGTATCATATCTGAACACTGCCTGTTCTTCACCTATTACATTCGTTTTGTTTAGGTATGTGGTCAGTCTGGTGTTCTGAACAATCACTAAGGATTAATGAACACTTGTGCAGAATGTCACCCACTTGGCAGGTTTAATTGATCTATTCAGCAATGAGGACACTGCTTAGGCCTCACTCTGGACACTGTCACTCACAGTGTTGTGTATTGTCTTAGTTGGTGCATTGAGCTAATCTACTTAACCATGAATCAGTGGTGACTCTGGTTGTGTATTACACCCAGCTGTGGAGCTAAGGTTCTCTGCTTGCTGGCAGTAGCTTGTGTCAACAGACAGCATTAAGCCACTAGACCCCTGTTAAACTGGACAGTTGTCTGTAGGTTTTAAAATGTGTCAAACAGTGAGTCTACCTATTGCTCTCAAATAATCTGTCCTTTTAGTTTTACACATAAAGACATAATCTGGCATAATTTGATAAGTCTTTGTAGCAGCACATTTGTAGGCCTACTTTCAGTGTATCATTGCAACATAACATACATATTACATACCGTGTGCCACATTTGAATGTTGTGCATGTAATATTTCCATGCAATCCATTTGCATATATAATGTAAAACTTCAACAGCCGTTTTCTTCATTTTCACTTTTTGATCCCTACCATATTCAATGCTCCATAACTTTGCCAATTTTTGTAGCAGTCATAATTTTTGAAACTGTGTAAAGCACGCTACCAAACTTTTACAAGGATGTAAGAAAACAATGTTACAATTTTTCCGACTTATCACTTATTTGGTCAGCTGGGATCACATATAGACGTATTAGTCCAAAGGACTTCAGGGCCACTTGGCCCATTTTTTAATTAGAGCTATTTATAATATGTTTAGTGGTACATTTTTATCAAACGTAGTCAGATTTTTTAATAATGGTTCAATTGACTTTGAAATGTCCTTGAACTCTGCACACAGGCATGATGCAGGCAAATGCGGAGACCAGCGCTGCATCACATGGATGGTTGCGTCGGCTCGTCCACTTCAAGGTCAAGAAGTCGCAGCCGAAGAACCTCGAACAACCGCCGAAGATAGCAGAGCAGCCGAAGACAGCAGAAGGCCAAAAGAGTACCGAACGCCACCACCACCGACACCACCGCCACCAGCACCATGACCGTGTCGAATCTCGAGCGGCATCGCAGACACCGACAGATGCGACACTCATCCACAAGAACAACAGTTCCCGCAGTGTCAACAGAACTGGAGCAGGTAGTGTGGTTTTTCTACTCACAATTGAATAATTTGTGATCTGCCACAGCAAAATGGGTCAGTTGTTGTTTCCCTCTTGTTTCAATGTCTGTCAGGGGTGACACTGGCCTTGATTCCGATCTCAATTTCTGTTATCTGTTTTTCTTTTCCCTCACTGATCTTGCACTGTTCTCTCCACCATCTGCCTCCTTTTTCTCCATTCCACTTCCAATCCTTCCAAATCACTCTTTACACAATCCTCCCATTGCAGTTTAGTTTGTCCTTGCCTCCTTTTCCCCTCCACTCTCCGGGCATCTGCTTTCTTTGTCAACCATTTTATAGTAAAGATGAAAAATTTTGAAATAGATTACTGACAGATCATAAGCTTTAAAATGGTACCTCAGTTGTTGAAGTATCTTCAGTAGCTTTTTATTGATTGCAGAAAATTAAGCAAACTTAAAACGTGATGTTTGAGAAATATATTAGCATGTAAATTGCTTCCGGACTCGGTTACATTCATAATTTTGAAAATATGGCAAGTTACCTTTCCGAGTCCTATGTTGCTCTGAACGGAGCTTTCGACGTCTTCACGACGTCTTCATCAGCATTGGTCTGCACCACTCTCAGTCATCATGTGACTGTGTTGGTAACTCACATGACAACACTTCCAGGAAAATCGTGGGAAGGTAGTATCTGGAATCTCTGTTGATTTCTGGTCGCCTCTCTCAACAGAGATTCCGGATAGTAAAATGGACATAACTTTACTATTTCTCATTCAATTTTTAAATGTGATATACCATTTGAAAGCAGATAAAATTGGGTATGAAGTTCTATTTACAAATTAGTTGTTTCATAACGTTTACTATATTTATACACCATTCTCCCATGAAAACAATGGTATAAAACTCGTTCACGTGTCTTGGATAATTATCTTATTATGTACAATTCTGTAATAACACCCCTACACGAAAGAACAGAATGGAAGCTTGTGGCGTCACTGAGCGGATTTATGCAAAAACAAGTACACCAACAAACTAAAGTAATGAATTTGGTCAACATTTCAATGTAAATTTATTTGTGAATCAGTTACTGTTGTTGAAAGGAACATCAAGTTTCTTGCCGCCGGAAATGCATTGTAACGCGAAGTTGGCAAAAATAGGTGCCACTCCAATTCAAAGCCTTCAAAGTACATTTTCATGGACAAATATTGCATCAATTAGCATGATAAGATACTGACATCATTTAATGTTAATCAACCAATAGGGATCCATAACACTACGGTGCGGGGTTTCCGCGCCAAGTGCAGACTATGACTAGAATTATATCCCGGATACAAAGGGTAACTATGACTAGAATTGTATCCCGGATAAATTGGGTTAACATATCCAATGATTAGCTTAATATTGTATAGACTTTTGCTTATATGAAGATGGCTTCGCCAGTACATCTGACATCCGCAATCAGAGGATGTCATCATACATCATCATGCCTTGTCTGGGTCGATTACTGCCTTTCTTTTTCTTATTCATGTTGCCTCTTAATGGCAGAGGTAGTATAGTCAACCTCCACCCCTGGCAGCGAGAAAGCCTTGCACATAACATGTTTTATTGAAATTGTTTAACAAACTTATATATATTCTACTGTTATTCAATCTAAGTTGTTTTAACTACTTGATTTTTATATTTATTTTATTTTGTGTCGAAACTATTCAGTATGCAGTCTAAACTTTGGATTGTTAAGAAGAAATATATTCAATAAAAATTAACTATCACGAAGGATGTTTAATAATGTAATATTACAATTTGCATTGATTTATCTTTGTTTAATTATTTATTTTATTATTAGTATAATGTTGTATTTATTTTAAAATACTAATTACTAGTACAAGTAATTTATCACTATTTGTTTGTTTAACAATTACATACCATGTTTTAAAATATCATTTCATGAAGCACCATGAACAATTTTAGATCTGTCGCTGCATCAAATGAGGTATTATTATTACTATAGATGATTTATTAGGTGATGATAGACTGGCTGGCAAAAACGTGAATGTCAACCAAAACCAGCAGCATGACGTCAACATGACGAGCGAGAACTGTCTACTCCGATCGACCGAGGAGGACATTGTTGCCTACCTTAACCAGATGTGTGGGTGTGACTTGGTCGGTGGCAGTCCTAAGCCGGCGTTGTGTGGCCGGCGAAGTCTGCGTGACATCACGTGTCGGTGTCGACAGATGCGCAGCGACAGTTCGCTGGAGGACACGCAGTGTGGCGCGCAACTCGGTGAGCTCATCCTTGAAAACGCCGGCATCAAGCGATGTCCGTCGCACGTACAGCGCAAGTTGGCACTGGAGTACCGAGCCACACGACTCTCATCCACTATTGCCCACTGCGCTGTCAGGTCAGGAACAGAACTTGCACAATATATATTCCACTTTCCTGTTGTTCTCTTGCAAGTCCACCTCATTAGGTTTGGGTAATCGAAAAGAAAGGAACAGGAAAAAAGTTATGGAAAAGTTAGTTTTTGTAAGGAAAAAGTCACAGGAAAGAAGGAAGCGAAAAGAAAGTGAGACATGTTCCCAAAAAATAAATGTACACACATAAAGTAACACTAGAAATATAACACATTTTAATATATGTTGACTGAATTTCAACATCATAAAATTGTTGACTAATTAACTTGTTTTACCTGATAGCTGTTGATATTTATTTTAGGTAAATGATTTATTACGCTCTATAAAATAAATGTTATGATTGGCTACTGACAGCAACAGCCTGAACTTTATCCGGCGCCAGGCCATGAGAGTTCACACTAGGACCCAGCAACAAGTGGGAGAGATTCTCAAGACTACCCTGGGCCAGCTGCAGCTTGACTGTGTCGTCGACAACTATGATATAACATCGATCCCCAGCAGCAGGTGAAGTTCAAGATTCTCCTTATAAAACACCTTTATTTGAATTGTCTTACTTCCACCAAGGAATTCTGAAGGACAGTTTGTGAATCTGAATTTGATTTATTTATTTATTAATAAATCACATGTAATTATATATATATATTTATTTATTAATCTTAATATAATATTCGAGATATTTGTTTATTTTAAAATCTAAAAACTCATGTAATTGAGTTATTTGTTGTATATTTTAATTAATTAATTTTAATATAACATTTAAATATATATATTTCTTTCTTTACTTTTCCTATGATTGCATGTATGGTTTATGTTGTGTGTATGCGTCAATAAACTATCACCAGATATATGGCACTATACAAAGTTTAGTAATTACCGTCTGATTCATTGCTATGCTATATTTGTAATGATAAACTCATATTTTACACAAACTGTTTATTGTAATGCTACTTTTATTTTTGTAGAAATATGTGTGTTCATTTAGTTATACACACAATGAAGGAAGTGTACACCTGAATAGCTTTTGTACACTAACAGCCGTTTCTTTATAGCAATGAATGTAATGAGCTTCAAGCTAGAATGAACATATATACTGCCTTCCAAATTATGTTTAATAAGCAGAAAACCTGTTCACTATTTGAGGTTTTAGCCTGCAGAAAGTAAACAGATCATTCAGATTTTAAACAAGTCTATTGGCTATATCGGATGGCAGTGGGTTTTACCCTAAACCTATTTGGTGCTCAGTACTATTGCAATATTCCTACACTCAAAATGCAAATCTGTGAATGGCCTAATAATGACCACCGACATTGATTCCGGGTAAAGGAACAGATCGCCAATCAACCTTTAAAGGGAGGCAGTCTGTTCCTCTACCCAGAATTAGTCGGCATAGTAATTTGTAAAAGGAAGTGTGCTATATATAAACATGGAAAATGGGACATCGTTGAACATCAAAGGGTATTGCAGTTAACTCAGCCCAACTTGGCCGTATTGTCAATAAAGCTTATTTTTAAATTGGTGTTTTGATTACCATTTGAACTTGCTCCAGGGTCATACCTTCCAAATTGCAAACGTTGTTATGGGCTTACTAAACACAATTTGGCGGGCACTATACGTTCAACATAGCTAGAATAGTCTCAAGAACAATATATTAATTAATAGATGATAAACTAGGAACAGGCTGCCTCCTTTAAAAATTAAAGATGGTTGAATGAATTGACGAGTTCTTTCTCCTCTGTGTTAGCAATAGCACTACGTTCTCTTCTGACAATACCGCCTACTTGGTGCCGGGCGAAACGACAAAGTCCAGCCAACTCATAAACGACATCTGCATGCAAGACTGCAATGCAACCCCACCGTCGCAGGAGAATCTCATGAAGGTGGCGCTAGCGTGCCTCCTCTCGCTGCTCAATGATGATGTCATTGCCGAGCTTGCGGACACAGTCGAGGTAAGACGGCATCGTCTTCGTTCGATCATTTGTTCCTTGCAAGCTTACACCTACCTGTGGAGCAACACACTGAGGATAGCTATTATTACCACGGCAGTATTTCTAACTTGCTCTTGTTCCTGTGACCGTTTCATTTCTCCTGTCACCGGTTACGGCATTGCATGCAGCAGAAACTAATTTTTGCATAGCGCCAGAGTGGTGCCATCTGGGGAGTGACTCAGTTTGTTGAAAAATAAATATTTCTAAATAGCCACCTTGTGTGCTTTTCAAATACATCACCAGTTGGTAGATGAGAGGCAGTGGTCAAAGGGGTGACTAAATATAGAAGGGGTGAGTAGACCTCGGTGCTGGTGGGGAGACAGGCTAACAATGAATGTAGAAAGGGGTGAGTAGACCTCAGTGCTGGGGAGAGACAGACTAACAATGAATGTAGAAAGGGGTGAGTAGACCTCGGTGCTGGGGGGAAACAGACTAACAATTAATGTAGAAAGGGGTGAGTAGACCTCGGTGCTGGGGGGTGACAGACTAACAATGAATGTAGAAAGGGGTGAGTAGACCTCAGTGCTGGGGGGAGACAGACTAACAATGCATGTAGAAAGGGGTGAGTAGACCTCATTGCTGGGGGAAGACAGACTAACAATGAATGTAGAAAGGGGTGAGTAGACCTCAGTGCTGGGGGAAGACATACTAACAATGCTCCAAATATGGTATATTAATACATGGATTGTGTCTGCTTGGATCCTTATTTGCCACAATGCCCTGTCCATTGCATCCCCCTCCACAACCTCTGTCACCTGCCTGTCTCTCCTCATCACAATGCCCTGGCCATTGCATCCGCCACCACAAACTCTGTCTCCTCCATGTCTCTCCTCACCACGACGCCCTGGCCATTGCATCCACCTCCATGTCTCCTCACCACGACGCTCTGGCCATTGCATCCACCTCCACAAACTCTGTCACCTCCATGTCTCTCCTCACCATGATGCTCTGTCCATTGCATCCTCCTCCACAACCTCTGTCACCTCCATGTCTCTCCTCACCATGATGCCTGTCCATTGCGTCCTCCACAACCTCTGTCACCTCCATGTCTCTCCCCACCACGATGCCCTGTCCATTGCGTCCTCCTCGACACCTCTGTCACCTCCATGTCTCGCCTCAACACAATGCCCTGTCCACTGTGTTCTCCTCCACAACCTCTGTCACCTCCATGTCTCTCCTCACCATGATGCTCTGTCCATTGCATCCTCCTCCACAACCTGTCACCTCCATGTCTCTTCTCACCACAATGCCCTGTCCACTGCGTTCTCCTCCACAACCTCTGTCACCTCCATGTCTCTCCTCACCATGATGCTCTGTCCATTGCATCCTCCTCCAGAACCTCTGTCACCTCCATGTCTCTCTTCACCATGATGCTCTGTCCATTGCATCCTCCTCCTCAACCTCTGTCACCTCCATTTCTCTCTTCACCACGATGCTCTGTCCATTGCATCCTCCTCCACAACCTCTGTCACCTCCATGTCTCTCCTCACCATAAAGCTCTGTCCATTGCATCCTCCTCCTCAACCTCTGTTATTCGTGTCTACCCTCCATCGGTGCACCGCGTCTTACTTATTTACTTCTTATTTGTCATCATGGCACGCACACAATAAATAATACTAAAATAAAACATCTCTTTAGTGCACTAATGACTCGGTGCTCTGTGGCACTTCACAAGCCTGAACGTTATTAATACTATTAATAATAACATGTAGAGTGGAACCTCCCTATCAAGGTCACCCATGGAACTGGGCAGAAGTGACCTGGATGGCAAGGTGACCGTATTAGTGAGGTTATTTGTTCTATTTACTGTTACAGAAATAATTTGGGACTATCCTAGGGTGGCCTTAATTGTGAGGCGGCTGTATTACTGAGGTGATTGTAAACATGGTTCCACTCTACATGTATGCAACTAAGATGACACGTGTAAGGAGGTGATTGCAGGCACTGCACCTTGACAAAATCACTGCAAGTCCTAAAATAACAACCTTTTATTGCGACCCCTTGTTTCAGCGGTGTCGTTCTAGAGAGGTGCAGGAGTTTGCGAGTCAGCTCGTGCGAAACCTCAACGCCTTCCTGACTGAGAGACAACATCGGTCCGAGCAGTTGCCCCTCGACACACCCCAGTCCTCTGAAGAGAAACCCCACAACGAACTTGACAATGTGCTACTGGTATTCTTCAAAGACAATGAGGTCGACAAGTTGATTGGTGGGTGATTAAATCAACACCCCATACTGCTGTGTCGCTGTTAAACAGAGGTTGTCCGTTCGGTTTTGTTACCAATAAATCATCGTACTAAAGTATCAGTATAAACTATATCTGTTATAACATACTGACTGCAAAAATGTGTTTTAATGAAGCATATTTTGTTGTTGAAATTTAAGGGTTTCGAGAAAAAACGTTTTGTTTACATGGCTTTATGCTGCATTGTAAGGCATGGCCTCGGGTCTAACTACTAATGAGATGGATATATGCATCATTTGATACGTTATCGCGCCCCTGTCGGGTCAAACTCTTGGAATTATCCAAGTTCACTAGACGGCGATTTGAGTGACTGTTTAATGATTTTTGTAGACATTGAACTGTTCAATTCAAAAGTTGTTTCAGCTTCACATTCAGGCAGTGAACGTGTTAGACTACAAACAGTTTATACTGTATAGCAGTGTTATGAAAAACAGTAAGCTTCCAGTTAACTGGCCAGAAACACAAGGTTTAGAATAAATGATAAATACACATGATTTATCACCCTCTCTCCTCCATTTGTGTGTGGGTGCGTGCAGTCTGCCTGGCATGTGGTATGTGTCAATTCTTTTGATATAATATACATATTTACTACTTTTAAAATCATAGAAGATGTTTACAGACAAACCATTACTCAGGAATTGGCTTCTTGCTATATATAATATTATAGCAGACTTGACATTATTCCGTTCCACATTCACAACAAACATGCCCATATTGTAGATGCTGTCGCCGGTCTGGTGGACAGTGAGGCGAGAACAGTTCGGTACTTGGACGAGACCATGGTACCAGTGGCGTACGCGATGCTGTTTGTCGACAACGTCATCATGAATGCCCTGCTGACCAGCTACGTCAGTTTCACCAAGGTGCGTCAGACTGACCGTCACATGACCCATTGGCTAACAAAGGTCCACCACGCGTAGAAATGGATGGTGACCACACGGAATGTTCTGGTATTCCATTGTACATTTGTTGAAATTCTATCCACAAAAGCTGTTCTTTATGAGAGACACATGTGGAAAAGTTGCTTAAGTGAGAACTGAATGCGGGAAGGAGTGATTTAACAGAGGTCGGGTCACAACCGTAATGTAATGCGTACACAGTGGAACCTCAGTTGAGAGAATCAAGAGGTTCCGGGTTTGAACCACCTTGCTGCCATTTCAAACCTCGGTCAAATTTGTTCACTCCACATTGCTCCAGTTCACTCGGCTGTATGAATGGGTACCTGGCTATAGACAGTGGTGGATACTTGTGTACAAATAGTTTTTGTGCAATAATTGCAGCATGGCTGAATGCATCCCAGAGAAGTCCCGATGACGATCGAATAAACTGGCCTGCCAGGAAGTAAAGTGTAAAGCATTTTGAACAGACCCGAAGACTGGATACTGTTCTGTATAAGAACATACTGTTAACACACTTTTTCCCTGCAGAGTATTCAGAGCCTCAACTGCGTGGAACAGCTTGACCAGAATCCAGTGACGGGGGAGGTGGCTCACATTGGGCGACTCTCGCAGACTTCCTTCACCAAGCAACAGGATCCACGCATGATCCAGGTAACACAAACCACAGGATCCCCACATGATCCAAGTAACACAAACCAGAGGATCCCCACATGATCCAGACAACACAAACAACAGGATCCACACATGATCCAGGTAACACAAACAAAAGGATCCACGCATTATCCAGGTAAGAAACAACAGGATCCATGCATGATCTAGGTAACACAAACAAACAGGATCCATGCATGATCCAGTTAACACAAACAACAGGATCCACACATGATCCAGGTAACACAAACAACAGCATCCATGCATGATCAAGTTAACACAACCAACAGGATCCACACAAGATCCAGGTAACACAAAACAATAGTATCCATGCATGGATGCACAATCCATGTAACACAAACAACAGGATCCACACATGACCCAGTTAACACAAACAACAGGATCCCTGCATGATCCAGGTACCTCAAACAAAAGGATCCCTGCATGATCCAGGGAACACAAACAAAATGATCCCTGCATGATCCAGGGAACACAAACAAAATGATCCCTGCATGATCCAGGGAACACAAACAACAGGATCCCTGCATGATACAGGTAACACAAACAACAGTACACCTGCACTGAGATGACCTATCATCTGCCACTGTGTCTAACGTCTCAACTAATTAAAAAAAACAATCATTCAAATCAGAATTAGAGATTCAACTGATTTTGGCAGGAGTGGCGACGATGCATTGTGTCCATCTTACAATCTACATACAACTGCCTCAAGGCCGGCGGCAACAAGGGTGTCAGGTCAACCACAGGTGGCGCAGCTACTGGCTTTGACTACAAGGGCGAACTGTGCCGTTATCGCATCGGTACTGGTATTAATTTTAGTTGATTATTTACTTTTGAAAGAAAAATCTTGATACAGCAAAATTGTGTACTAAGTATTTATGCAGGGGTAGAACTACCCACTAGTCCGCTAGTCCGTACACTAGTAAAGATTACGGCGGACTAGTAAACCCGGCCTACCAACTAGTCCGGCTGTCTAGTAAAAATCAGCGTGTTGCGTGGCGCCACCAACCGTACAATTGACAAAGTAAATCTTCACCTAACGTGAATCGACAGTGAAACGGTACTTTTGATTGGTTGTTGTGTGACATAGAAATCTGAAACGACCGTTTTGTTTGGCTTAGCGTATCATGTAGAGGGGTACCGGCTAATGAGCGCAATTGGCGTCCATTTTCGCGTCTATTTTCTAATCTATTTTCAAATGTGCGGATTTCGAATACGGTTCACATCTTCAGTTCTACATCAATTATTTTGTTAATTCATTACTAATTATTTTGTTACGTTTACGCACGATGCATCGTTATTTAACTGGGGTTGCAAAACCAGAAGTTAAACGCAAGGTGGAAAAGCGACACGCTGTACGACCAGCAGAAACGACAGCGTGGCTATTTGAAGGTTTGGGAACGAGACCACACTTGGCTGTCCTACGATGACGACAACGATTTGATGTTTTGCAAAGTGTGCAGGACACACAACGTAACTGGTGTCCGTGGCAAGAATGCGTTCTTGACTGGCACGGACAACTTTCGTCCAGACTCGCTACGCGCACACAGTACAAGCGAGGCGCACACACGAGCTGTCTTCCGGCAAACTGCGTTCGAAGCCCGTCCCGGCACTGCACCTGCCCACCGAGCCATCCAAGTGCTGAACACGGCCACCATGGACCGTCTGACGCATTTGTTTAGGTAATTATGTTACCCATGTGATATAATGTTATAAAATGTAAAAAAAATATTGTGTTTGATTGTACTTTGTTAGGGTGTTAGCACTATATGGTTTAAATTATTATCCCTCATTTCTCTGTTATCTCTCATTTCAAGCGTGCCGTGCAGTAAACAATGCCATGGGAAATTATTAATTTCCATTTGATGTAGATCTGTGTTATAACTTGCCTGGATCTTCGGGTTCAAAAGTAATACTATTTAGTGTTGTATTTCCCGCCTTTATGCATCATATTTTTGGTTTTGAGAACGTGGCTTGTCTTGTGATTTTTGTGCTTTTATTAAAATTAAAACCTGCCCATCTTCAAATCTTCGTAAAGTTTTGTTTTGAAAGCGAGGATGTTTTTAGTATTGACTGTTTGCTGAGGAAGGTTGTTATGTTGTGACTATACTCAGTATTTACTTAATACTATGATATTTAATATTTCCTGCATTGGATGTTTCAGGACTTGTCACGCGATAGCAAAGCACCGGCGTCCGTTCACAGATTATGTGTGGCAGTGTACCCTGGACGCACAGAAGGGCCTTGATGTGGGGAACACTTATCGGAATGACAAGGCATGCAAGCAGTTCGTGCGTGCCATCGCTGAGGTTGAGCGCCGTCACCTCGCACAGCACCTGGAGAGTGCTCACTTTCTCGCCCTCATCAGTGACGGTACGACAGATGCGTCCATCACGGAAGCGGAGATAGTGTACGTGAGGTATGCAGTGAATGGTGTCGTCTCTACTGCCTTCGCTGGTATTGAGAACGTCGGCAAGGCAGATGCTCCGTCAATCAAGCGGGGAATTGACGGTGTCGTGGAGCGCTACCTCCACATCCCGAAAGAGACACTCATGAAGAAGCTTGTCGGATTCGGCAGTGATGGCGCCGCTGTTATGACCGGATCAGCCAACGGTGTCGCCACGCTCTTCCGAAATGAGCTTGTTCTACCATCACTCGCCACTGAACCGTAGCAACTTGAAGGCAGCATTCGACACATTGTCTCTGCCATGTGCCCTTCCACCACGTGTCGGTGGCACTCGCTGGTTGCCACATCTGCTGAAGGCACTGCAGGCCCTTGTGAAGGGATATCCAGCATATGTCCTGCATCTGACGCAGATGCAAGTGCCCGGGGGGCTCCGGAGATGCCAAGGCAAAGGCCATTGGCTTCTTGGCGACACTGCACCGACGAGACATCATCGAGATGGCACACTTCCTTCTCGATGTGCTGTTTGTTCTGAGCAAGCTGTCGCTGGTGGCTCAGACAGTGACTGCGACAGTTGCTGATGTACATGCCACGCTGACATCCGTTGTGGCCACCCTTGTGATGTACAAGACGACCACAACTGCCAAGGAGCGTGCCCTGGCGCGCATGGAAGACTTCCATGGTGAGACACTCACAGGTGCTGTCTTCGCCAAGCAGACCCGACTGCAGATCTTGGGCAACCTGGTCAGCTGTCTGGAGGGTCGCTTCGTTGACAGCAATTCGGACGTTGTGCGTGCATCATCAATCGTTAGCTTCAAGCTGTGGCCTGAAGCTGCAGGTGATTATGGAAATGACGCTGTGGCCACACTCAACAACCATTTTGGCCCTGTGCTTCGCGACGCTGGCATCGATACTGCCAGTGTGGAGACGGAGTGGACACTTCTGAAGATGATCCTGTATGAACAGTCCCCAGACGTGCGACAGCTGACATGGTCTAGTGTCAATGCAGCCCACCAGGCAGAGTATGGAAACATACTTGGGCTTGTTGACGCCATTCTGACTCTGCCAGCCAGCTCGGCTGATGCGGAGAGAGGCTTCAGTCAGCTGAAGCTGACGAAGAGCAGCATCCGGTCAGTCCTGAAGGCAGATCGACTGACTGATCTGTTGACCATTCAGCTGAGTTCACCAGACATCGCTGCATTTGAACCGAAGGAGGCAATCGAGCTGTGGAGTGCTGGTGGAGTCCGGAGGCCAGACACTCAGCCGCTTAGGCCAAGGCCCGACTGTAGTAGTTACACTGACAGCAGTGACACCGACTGTGATGACAGTAGTGCCTCCGACTCTGAGTGACACTGACTGACTGACAGGCAGTGTTAACGCCAGGCCTGGATGACACTGTGGTTTTTTGTGTTTTAAATAAAATTGTTGTGACCTAAATTTGTGCTATGTTTTTTATTTGCAGGACTAGTAAACCTTTTGGCGGACTAGTAAACTTTTGTCTTTACTAGTCCTGCTGTCTAGTAAAATAAATGCTGAAGTTCTACCCCTGCATTATGGTAATGAATAAATATATAAAATGTCATTAAAATTCTTTTAAAAAAACAATTATAAAAATGAAAAGCAGTATGCCAATTCTAGAAAGAAGTAAACTGGAAAAATAATCGACGAATAAAATTAATTCATACCGCAGAACCTCATATTATGGTCACATCAGTAATACAGCCACCTCACAATTAAGGTCACCCAGGAACAGTCCAAAATTTGGTTACCTCGCTATTCAGGGTACTTTCCCCAGTCCCGAGGATGACCTTATTAGGGAGGTTCCACTCTATATAAAATGTCATTAATATTTTCAATTCTAAAAGCACATCAAGCAATTTACCAATTAGGTAAAGAAAGAAAATAATACAAGTAGTAAATAAAATTTATTAAAAACAATTTACCTGTAAATATCAACATTTAAAAATAAATGATACATGCATATCTATTATCATCTTTTGCCCATCTCTGGATGTTCAGGTGAGCTGGCCCAGGTGGTGGTTGGCTCCACGTGTGGCCGTGAGATCCTCCAAGTGCTCTACCAGCGCTCCACAGCCGACCTGATAAAGGCATCCAGTCAGCTTGACCTGCACAAGGAGATGTGTGACCACCGGTCAATGGCTGAACTCGGACAGTGCCTGCTCGAGGGCAGCAACCACACGGACCTGATGGACATCCTGCGCAATCTCACGCGGGAACTCAAGGCCGATGTGCTGACGGAGGCTTGTGACGGAGTCCTGGAGGATTTAATCGCAATCTTGGAGGAGGGCGATCGGATGGGAGATGATGGAGACAGGTTGCTGTCGCTCGTCGAAGAATTCCTGCAAACAACACAATCTACAGAGGTGAGTAAGTTATCATATCAAACTTTGCAAATTGCATGCAGCTATAATTGTTTGAGATGGTGGCAGAGTAGCACACACAATCGGTCCGATTATGTGCGCTACTACGCCACTGTCGTATATGAGAGCCACTCTACAAATGCATGTAACTTGTTATATTACTAACCACTGCATGCGTGTTGTTGAGACATGGATACAGAAAACTGAAATTTTTATTTGTGTTGAAGATTTTTTTAATATAATAAAAAAATGTTAATAATGTTATTAAGTAATTGTCTCATCTTTCCACCAGTGCAAGGATTTAGACAAGCAAAACATTTCTTATTCCTGCCTTGTCTAATTCCATTAACAAAATTAACTGATTGTGTAACATGGATATGTTTAAAATTATAATTGACAGATATCTGCTAATGGTGGTTTATACATTTTGTTGGACTCGGTCTGTGGCATACTTGTCCATTTGCCATCAGAAGCTTATTGTCTTCTTTGGCAATCTTGGGAAACCATTTAATACCATTTATATGGGATAAGGCTCCTTGGTAATGTAATGGAGTTATGCCTAGGAATCGTGACTCGTTTGCTGTAAGTAACAAGGCAAGTATAAATTTGTAAAAGAGCTTTCTATTCAGCTAACAAATTTATAGCTAATTCATATAATACATACATACATACATATATATATATATATATATACAATGTGCAAATGATGTGAATTATCCTATATAATTCTAATACATAATTCAACCTCAACAGCTTAGGTGGGGGGAACCAACCACACGCAGGTGGCGGAACCCACCCTACACATTATAACCATCCAGAGGATGGTGTTATTAAAATTACTTGTTTTAAACAACCATCACATGAGTAGTTCTTCTTTTTGCAGATTTCACCAGAAGCGAGCGAGGCCCAAATGAGGAGTTTCATAGAAGGTACAAATATTAATTTACATAAAGGGAAGTCGTCTGTTCCTCAGTCTTTTTATCTTGATTAATATAATGTTCTTCATATTAGAATAAGCCAAGTTTCATTTAGTAAGCTGGAAACATTGTTGACAATTTGAATTTTTCTTCTGCGAAATGTGAACAAAACATTCTGATTATAAATGGCGCTATTGGCAATACAGCGCAGTCGCGATATTCCCACTTCCAAGACAACCTATTCAGCAAACTGGTCTGACTACAATATGTCGTACACCAGTAAGACTTGAAGAAAAATCTGCAAGACCTCCAAGTGAACCTCTATGATGACGTATTTCTTTCTGCTGGTTCGGTAGATGTATTCAAAAGGAAACTAGAATATTTCTTGGATTTCACCCGACTTTGTTGCAACTGACAGGACATTGCCAAGACATTTGCAACAGTAGATGATCTGCTATTCGCAGAAGCTATGTTCAAAATGTACACACAGTTATAAGGAATATATCCTGGGCATGTTAGACCGTCACAACTATATATTAATGCACTGACATTAGTCTGTTGTAACTGCATCTCCCCCAAAGAACCGATGGTCACTCCTGTCTTTCTGTATTCAATCACTTCCTTGGGGGACTGGCATCTTATCTACCAACTGGTGATGTATTTCAGAAAATGCAACAGTATTTATTTACAGTCTTTATATGCATGCCTTTTCTAAAGAGCACTCTCCTATCTGTGAGAACTGAGTGATGATCTCCAGATGTCGCCACTATAGTAGTTCTAGATGTCCCTGGTCTGTTGATCCATGGGTGGATATAAGCAAGTTGTTAACAGTCGTAGATAAACTTTAAAAGTTTGCACATGTAGCCAGCTGCAGTTTTTTCCAAGTGTCTAATTTGTGACTTGCCCCAGCAAACCGGGCATTAAGTCGCACTGTCCTATTCTGGACCCGAACCAAAAATAGTTGTCCAGGTCATGTTCTGTCAAGTTGGTGATTTTGGCTGAAATAATATACCTTATAACATCAGTCCAGTCTATTTTCCTTGACAAATAATCCCAAACTAAGACAATGCGAGCATTCATGGACCCACACATTAAAAAACCACAGACGATAGGAGTCAAAATGACAATGCTTTTCTTGTCACTTTTTCAAAATGTTGCTTCAATTTTAGCAATAAATCAAAAACTACTGAAAATATTTCAATAAGTGAGGTACCATTTTAAAGCTTTTCATCTGTGGAAGCCAAAATGGTACAAAAGTCCATTTTACAACTTTGCAACTTGATACCCACTTTGCTGTGGAAGGTCAGATTTGTTTACTACGATTTCTACCGTGTGATTTTCTTCTACGCTGACTATTTTCCATTGCAGAGATCATGACCATCAAGGCCCTGGTTCTGGCGGTCGGGGACAACATCCAGTGGGAATGTCTTTGGTCGGACACGGTCAGCACCAACGGACTGAGGGAGTCAGTCGTTGAGCCGTACAGATTAGGCAACTCTGCGCATAAAAACGAAACGAAAGAAAACGATTGCGAATCTTGTCTTTCGGAATATTCGTCCGAAGTATCCGAACACGCTTTGTTGATCCCGAAAAATAAGCAACACAAGGAGGTAGGGAATGACACCTGTGATTTGAAGGGCAAAGACGATCTGTCGGATGAACCTATCCCGTGGCAAAATGAAGCATGGCTGCACGCTCAGTGCTACTTACTGAGTCTGATGGCAGCGGATGATCACATGACAATGGCAATGGAGACAGGGGGAGGGGAGAATGCACAGCACGAGAAAACAAGGTTGGGTGGGAAAGCAGCTCCCCGGCGCCTGTTAAACGGAAGTCTTCAGAACACGAGCACAACCGCAGGGCATGTGGTTGAAGCTGTGCGCTCCGCTGGCGAGATCTGCTGTCCGATGCCGGTTCCCGATTATGGGCCACGTGTGGGGCCATTAGAGCGGCCCGCGGAGGTGGAGGGTGGAGTCCAGGGTCTGCCATGGGTGGGAAGGCCACCGCTGTTGTTGGAGATACCCCCACCCCAGGCCACACCTGATGACATCATCTCTATTGAGCAGGACCTTGAGTATATCAAGTCTGTGCTCGGAACCACAGACGATTCCGACACGTCATACATGTCTGAAGACTGCAGTGACACCTATGAGCAGCTGAAGATGGCAGATTCGGTGAAAACGGGAAGTGATATGTCGGGAAGATCGCGGCATGTGCATGAAATGGATCAGGAGACTTTCTGCAGTGACGGGGAAGTGAACAGTATGGGCAGCCAATCAGATGTTCATGTGACCACAGACGGACGTCACGATTTTGCAGCAGAGGAACGTTGCCATGGCGACATGGAAACTGATGAAATATTGGTTGCCAAGTGCCCACCGTTGATTTCTGTCACTGTGAGGTCAAATGAGGTGAAGGTGAAGGGCACTGCGGTCCCTGATGTTGGGTCGTTCCCTGATGGTGTCGGTCAAGAGGAAGAAGTGGACATCGCTGAGGTGAACATTGAGCCCAATGACAACAACAACAACAACAGCAATGATGAAGATGACGACAACAGATTTATCAACATTGATCTCGGTGAAAATGACAGTGAGATCCACAACAGTGGAAATGTCAATAGTGAAAACGGCAGTGACAAGGATGGATTGAACAACGGCGGAACCAACAAAACTGGAAACAATAACAGAAGATACTATAAAAGTGGAATCAGGAGTGAAAGCAGCACATCTGACAGCAGTGAGTACAACAGACGTGGAAGAAGTAGACATGTAAGTCTATTCGAAGCTAGCGGAATGAACCAAATCAAGAGAAATGAAACTGAAAGGAAAGATGAAGAAACTGAAAGCAGTGACTTTGACAGCTTGGGTTATGATGATAATGACAGCTCAAATGACAGTAGCACTGAAACATATATTGGCAATCACAAACTTGGCAACGACAACAACAGTCGCAGTATCAACACCAGGAACGCCAGTAACAAGCAACAAAACGGAAAGCGCAACAACATCAACAACAACGTATCTGCAAAAAATTACACCGAGTGGAAGAAATTTAAAGGAGGTACAGAAATGCCGAAACCAGCAAGCAAGAATCATAGCCACTCGTTCGAATTGGACGAAACTTTGACAAATGGCGAGGACATCTGGTGGATGCGCAAGCCGATTCTTGTCACCTATTACTATCCGAACAGCAGCCGTGAACATTTTATGAACTTCTCGTGTGTAACTGCGCGCTACATTATGTATGTAATGCTCGTGTTAATCTGTGTTTTGGCGACTATTGGAACCATATATATCGGGTCTGACTTCAGTGCCGGACAGGCCAAAAAGTGGCTGTTCTTTTCAGCATTAGGCCTCGCAGTCCAACTTGTGATACTCGAGCCAACGAAAGTGTTACTTATTGCAGGTTTCTACGCATTCATCCAGAAGCAACTGTTATGAGGGGATTTGTAGAAACCAGTGCGTTTTAAAGTGGAAAGATGATGCCAGTTTGAAGGCATATCGTTCATGACGGTTGAGGTTTATGTTTCGTTGTCAAAATGATTTCTACTGAACAATGTCATGTATTTTAGTCTTCATTGCATCCCCGACACAAACCAACACGATATTGGTGCGTGTCGTGCGTGTGTACTTCTGCGTACTCCAATGTCATGATTATATTTATATACCAGTACGATAGCCACAGCAGCCACCCAATTAAGTGACTGACACAAACGCATTGCACGATTCAAAAATGCTGCCATACATAAGTACCATTACATGTACTTTTTACCAAATTTAAGGTACCAGTACATCAAGACTTTTGAAACGTGCTTAAGGCCATTAGTAGTATAATATATTGTACATTTCAATATGCACCAGTAGTTTTGATATACTTAACACATTTGTATTTGCAATTAAGGACGGTAATATTAGAGTAGCCTGGAAATATGTTATTGTTTGTGAGGAAAGTACGTAACAAACAATTGTGAGGAAAAATTATAATGAAGCAATCAAATATTCAGAAAAAATCATGTATAACTGTATATTCCCTGATCTTGATTTAAATTATATATTTCATTAATCTCATTTATTAATACTTATGTATATATATATGCATATGTATATCCAGAGACATGAACAACAAACAAAACATTGTACACACATATATATGCACAATTAATTACCACATGGGTGGACCTTTTTTGGCCAAATTAGATTGGAAAACGACAGGTTGGAAACCTACACAGTGCTTCCCTTGTTGGACACTGAATAGTGTACTTATAATAGAAATATACATTATTTGGCTGAGAAACATTAATTCTTAATCACTAAATTACTCCTTTTCATGTTTTGTCTAAAAATCTCACCCAGAGCGTATTGGTTTGTGGCTCCAAAATGAGAATGTTCATACACGACAGTATATATTACATATGTCCAAGGATAGAACCCTGAGGTACACCTGTATCAACATATAGATATTCTGAAGACTGTCCATTTATGGTGGCACTTTGAGTTCTGTTTGAAAGATATGATTTAAACCAATCGGAATTAATTCCATAGTATGATAATTTGTCCATGAGTATATTGTGATTTACAGTGTCAAATGCCTTCCTTAGATCTAAAGCAATCAGTCCAACTAGACCACTACAGTTTGTTGATTGGTAAATATCCTTCATGATGTGAAGACTGGTTTGAGGCGAGTGTCGTTGTTGGAATCCGGATTGGTCGGAACAGGGCATGTTATTATCCGCAAGAAATGTATACAGCTGTTGATGAACAAGTTTCTCTAACAGTACTGATGATAGGGAGCACAGAAATAGGCCTATAGTAACCAATGTCCAGCTTAATTTGACCCTTGTTTCAATATAGCTGACACCTTAGCACGTTTCCAGTCAGATGGTCCCCTTCCAGGTGTGAGGGATAGATTGAACAGATACACTATACAGTCACTTATGGCTGGTGCAGCTATCTTCAGTATCCTGGCTGGGATGTTATCCAGACCAGTTGCCTTGTTGGTCTTGAGGCCCCTGAGAAGTTTTCCCACGTCTTCTGGCGAAATTTTGTTAAAGTGGTATTTGTTTGATGTTGTCCTGGCCTTGATGAGGTATGTTTTGTAACTTAATGTTGACTGAATCTTATTGGCCAGTTTCTTACCAATGTTCACAAAGAATGAGTTGAATTCATTGGCCAAGTCCTTAGCTATGGTCACCATATGGTCACCTATCTCGAGCCCACTGATGTCACTGTGAGGTTTCTGTGGGAGTAGGTTCATAAGTACATCCCACATGTCCTTGGAGTTACCACTAGAGGTTGAGATTTTATTCTGGATGTAATTCTTCTTAGCCTCGCGACACAAGTTAGTAATATGATTCCTGAGTTTCTTATACACAAACCAGGCATGATGATCTTGAGAGTCTATAGCCTGAGTGTGGTACTCGTCTCTGATGGTTTTAAGATGTTCAATGTCCAAAAGAGTACCAAAAGCATTGCTTGGATTTTGCTCGGAATTTTCTGATGGGAGTCAATTGTTTTGAGAAACCAGGACTATCAGGTGGACCATGCATCCTCGATGTCATCAAACACTACGATAACTGCCCATGGGATCTTGGAAAGGGCACTGAGAAGTTTGTCATTATCCATGTGTTTATAGTTCCGAGTGGTCACATATTTATGTCTGTGTATAGGTTCTTTTTTGAGATGTAACTCCAGAAAGTTCGTGAGATGGTCTGCAACTGTAACCACAGCTACTCCATGGGTGATCTTGGATTTGATATTGGTCAATGTAAGATCAATGATCGTACTGGAGTGTTCAGTTATCCGGGTAGGTTGTAATAATACTTGTTTGAAGTTATATGATGATACTATGTTGTTTACCCATTTAGCTAACGAACCTGGGGTATCCAGCTTGGTGTAATCCGAGTTAAAGTCTCCGGTGATACTAGAATCCAGGTTCGACTGATCCAAGTTAATGACTAGGTCATCGAGTTTACCCATGAACTCTTACGTTGCTCTGGGATGACGGTAGACAACAGACACAAGTACAGATGAAAGATTACCCAGTTACAAAATTATTTAATAATGGTGACACCAATGCAAGATACAAGATATTTATTCACAGACTACATTCAGTTACAACTGTTTTGGTAGTGGTGACATGCATACATTATAATAAAAACAGAATACATACTTAACATATGTAAACAATATAATAAATTATATATGTAAAAGTAAGTGAGCAGGTATACTGGATGGAAATATAATGGTGGAGTTGTGGTATCAGCACCCAGGGGGGGAGCATTTTTTTGATATTAAATAGACCCCAAAGTAATGATGCCACAATATGTAATCAAGTTATGAGAATGTGGTATAATATACAATTTAAAACGAACATATTTACAATATGAAAGACAGGCATTTATACCTGATACTTATTGTTTACCGATGATATACAGAACACATTGATTTTTGAAACTGGCAACAGTCTTGATTTTTTACTTTAGATGGTAGGTTATTCCACAAAGATGTGCCAGTATATTTTAGAGACTTTTGGTGACTATGTGTTTGGAAGATATTATTGGATGATTTAGATCTTGTACAATAACTGTGATATATGCCAGGAGTTACCTTTTTAAGATAATTTGGAGTTTTACCATTTACAATATTGTACATATTAGTACATTTTAGAAGAATAAATCTTTGACGAACATTTAACCATTTTAGAGATGTTAACATATCAGAGACGTGGGTCCTGTGATGGCACCCCAGGATAATACGCATTCCTCGATTCTGTAATTTCTGAAGTCTAGTTATGTTAGAATCTGAGCAAACATCCCATAGAGTACTAAAATAATCCAAATGAGGTAATACTATAGTGTTATATAATGTAACCCGACTCGAGAGAGGAATAAATGGACTAGTACGTTTCAATACACCGAGTGACCTGTTGATTTTATTTATAACATTTTTTACATGTGTGTTAAATGTGAGATCCTGATCAATAGTGACACCAAGATATTTATATGATTCAGCCTGTTCAATGTTTTAACCTTGTAGAGATAGATCTAGAGTTGGAGCATTTAGATGTTTACGTTTTTGTCTTGAACACATTAGCATACATGATGTTTTACCAATGTGAAGAGTGAGTTTGTTGGCATCTAACCAGTTACTAACATTGCATAGATCTGTTTGAAGAATATGGGTGATATCATGAATGTTGTTAGCAAGATTATCTCGAGTATAGAATGCAGTATCGTCAGCATACATGTTTACTCTACAGTGATCTAGAGATACTGGTAGGTCATTTTGATATACAAGAAATAACAAGGGTCCAAGGATAGAACCCTGAGGTACATCTGTATCAACATATAGATATTCTGAAGACTGTCCCTTTATGGTGGCACTTTGAGTTCTGTTTGTAAGATATGATTTAAACCAATCAGAATTAATTCCATAGTATGATAATTTGTCCATGAGTATATTGTGATTCACAGCGTCAAATGCCTTCCTTAGATCTAAAGCAATCAATCCAACTAGACCACTACAGTTTGTTGATTGGTAAATATCCTCCATGATGTTGTGAAGACTGGTTTGAGTCGAGTGATGTTGTCGGAATCCGGATTGGTTGGAACAAAGAATGTTATTATCGGCAAGAAATGTATACAGCTGTTAATGAACAAGTTTCTCTAACAGTTTACTGATGATAGGGAGCACATAAATAGGTCTATAGTTACTAATGTCCAGCTTAGACCCTTGTTTGAATATAGCTGACACTAGAACGTTTCCAGTCAGAGGGTACCCTTCCAGATGTGAGGGGTAGGTTGAACAGATACGCTATACAGTCACTTATGGCTGGTGCAGCTATCTTCAGTATCCTGGCTGGGATGTTATCCAGACCAGTTGCCTTGTTGGTCTTGAGGCCCCTGAGAAGTTTTCCCACGTCTTCTGGCGAAATTTTGTTAAAGTGGAATTTGTTTGATGTTGTCCTGGCCTTGATGAGGTATGTTTTGTAACTTAATGTTGACTGAATCTTATTGGCCAGTTTCTTACCAATATTCACAAAGAATGAGTTGAATTCATTGGCCATGTCCTAAGCTATGGTCACCATACAGCCACCTATCTCGAGCCCACTGATGTTACTGCGAGGTTTCTGTGGGAGTAGGTTTTTAAGTACATCCCACATGTCCTTGAAGTTACTACTAGAGGTTGAGATTTTATTTTGGATGTAATTCTTCTTGGCCTCGCGACACAAGTTAATAATATGATTCCTGAGTTTCTTATACACATCCCAGCCATGATGATCTTGAGAGTCTATAGCCTGAGTGTGGTACTCGTCTCTGATGGTTTTAAGATGTTCAATGTCCAAAAGAGTACCAAAAGCATTGCTTGGATTTTGCTCGGAATTTTCTGATGGGAGCATGGGAGTCAATTGTTTTGAGAAACAAGGACTGCCAGGTGGACCATGCATCCTCGATGTCATCAAACACTTCGATAACTGACCATGGCATGGGATCTTGGAAAGGTCACAGAAAAGTTTGTCATTATCCATGTGTTTATAGTTGCAAAACCAGCTATGTGGCAGTGGCCAACGTCTCCATGAATATTGGGTATATTGTGCTGCTACAGACAGTGTATTATAATTATCAGAATAATTTTTAATTTCCGAGTTCATTAAAATGCGCGTTATAACGGTGGGTCAGCCTGCTCACGGCCCGCCCTTTAGGATGCGCCCACCAGACGGCGCCCGTGTGTTTTCACGCACTGCGACACCTAGCGAGATTTATTCCAAGAATGGCTTCCGGACAGAAAGAAGCGTCGTTCGATACAACAAAGAAGAACGCCTCTACAAGACAAGTTGTGAACATCAAAAAGACAGAAGAAGTAGCCAACATGGTGGGTCTAACGGCAGCCATGAAAAAGGAGGCAACAGACATGTTTGAGGAGGTCTACCACGTTATTCACCAAAGACAACTAATTCGCCGCAGCCGCAAAGCATTCGCAAAGCCGATGGCTGGAAGTTGTGTTTATATCGTCTGCCGACTCCACGGGTGGCCGGTAATGCTCCAGTACGTAGCCGAGTTAGTTAAATCACGAACTGGGCAACTGGTTTATTGGAAAACACAAATTATTAAGCACTTACAAATACCTGCGTCAAGCGTTGTCGATGCCAAACTCAAAGACAAAGGCACGACTCGTACCTTTGGCTTGAAGTTTGAGTGTGGCATCGACAACGCACGTACTTCGTCTATGAGCAAGGCAGTCAAGGATTTGGCCGAGTCTATCGTTAATGTGTGCCGGAAGGCGTTACACGCGGTAAATCACCATTCCGTCTCGCTTGTGTACAGTGTTGCTATATACCTGGCGTGGCAAGCAGAGGAACCAACGTCGCGGCGGACTATATCAAGGAGGGAATTCTGCGAGATTACTGGCCTGTTGCACACCCCTAGCCGGCAATGGAACAGCGTCTGGGTTGACATGCAGAACGTGCTCTGTCGGTTGGCTCGTCAGATCCCGTGGGTGGTATTTGCTGTGGAACCGGCAAACGTTGTCATGTACATTAAAGACGTGTGCAACCACCAAAAGAAACTACTAGCGAGTACGTCAATGAAGGAACTCGCGCAAGATGTTGGACTAGACGATCGGGACTTGGCTGTAGCAGCATATCAGCACAATGTCAGTGAACGTGGAATTTGTGGCTCATCTGCAGTAATTCCTGTACAAAATATAGTGCACAATGCACCAGGAACATTTGACCCATACACAGTATTTGTCATAAATAACCCGCATCCAAAGTGACCGGCTACAACCGTGCCAGAATCACACGCATATTCATGACATGAATCAATTTGTCTCATCAGAATTGTTGCTAAATCTTGCCAGTGAAAGTTAACAATGAAATGGTGGCTGCGTTGTGTTTACAAATGTGCAAGAAACAACTTGTACATGCAGAAGAGGATATCAGATTGCTGGACAATCACGACTTGCAAACATGTGACAATAATTGTTTGTCTTGAATTTAAAGAGACTATAGATAATAGATATATTTTTGCAGTATTCAGGTTGTAAGCTGTAGTTCAGACAGTAGTGGAACGTGTAAATTTTCTTTGCTCTCGGGCAGAACTATTTATAAAATGTTTTGGTGCCGTGTAGAAGCAGTTCCTTGTTATTGTTAGACACTTACCATATTTGCAACCCACAAATGACACTGTATTATTTATTAGTCATGAAGCAGACTGTGGATATCTGTGGCTGACTATTTGTCAGACAAATATACGCTGCTTGTGAAACTTAAGTTATGCATCTTCTTCACAGAGCAAGCCTTGACATTAAGATTTTGTATCCACTGGCACAGGGGCTCGTAGATTTGAAAAGTTACAGGCCCACCCAAAAAAGTTACTGGCCCAGATTTGGTATAATAACCTTCAGTGGTTGAGTATCATCCTGGAGTTTACTACAGTTTACACAGCAGGAAACACTGGGACAGTGTGACTGCTGTGTGGTTTATATGGGATTCAGTGGTGCTTCAAAATCAATACTGCCAACTATCCTTTTCATGTTCAAGAGCCTATGAGTTTGGTGGCAGCCTGCACACTATTGAGCCTAAACTACTACAGGCATGAACAACATGCGTAGATTTATGGGGATACTTTGTTGGGAGGGAAGATATGTACATGAGAGATGGCCTCCATCTAAGTGGAAAGGGGGCAGCAGTTTTCTCAGAGGACTTGCTGCAATCTGTTGACAGTGGGACAGGCTGCATCTATTTAAACTTGATTCGCAGGGGGGATTCACAGATAAAAATAGCAGAAATAAATCGGCAAAGAACAGTCTGGAAAACTCTTCTGAAGCTGGATATAAATGTGTTTGTTTAAATGCAAGGAGCATAGTAAACAAAAGAAGTGAACTAAACATTATGGTAGAAGATATTGACCCTCACATAATAGGTATAACCGAATCATGGGTCACCACTGATGTATCAGATCCCGAATTGGGACTAAGAAGCTATGTAATGTTTAGGAAAGATAGAATAGGAAGAAGGGGAGGTGGAGTTATTTTATATGTTAAAGAATCTATCCAGGCTTATGAAATAAAATTAGAAAGAGAAGCAGATTGCGAAGAAGCTGTTTGGTGTAACAGTTAAGGAAACTCGACGTTAACAGTGGGGTTAGTTTATTGAAGTCCAAAGATAAGCATAGAAGAGAACGAGAAAGTACAAAATGCTATAAGGGAAGTTAGCAAACAGGACTAATATTATGGGAGATTTTAACCATGGTCATATACAATGGGAATCTCTACAGAGTATGGGGAGTGAGTACCAAAAGTTTTTTGTTTTAGTACAAGACAGTTTCCTTTCTCAACATGTGCTGGAGCCAGCCAGGGGTGAGAATGTGTTGGACATAGTTTTGTCTTCACAGAATGAATTAGTTAACAATGTCAAGATATGTGAGCCACTGGGAAGTAGTGATCACAACCAGATACATTTTACCATCAAAGTAAAATTAGAAAGAAATAATAAAAAGCAGTTCAGGAGAAATTTTTACAAAGGAAGATATAAGGAAATGAGGAAATATTTAGCAAAGATAGACTGGAACAACACACTGAAGAATAAGACAGCAACAGAATGCTGGAATATCTTAGAGTGAAATAGAGTGCATCATTGATAAATTTGTTCCCTTAAAAAAACAAGGGAAATTATCCAGAAAGAAATACTTATCGAAAGAAGCCATTAGACAAATTAAGTACAAACAAATGATGTGGAAGTCATAGATGTATTGGAAATGATGAAGACTACTACATTTATAAAGAAGCACTTAACCAAGCTACAGCTGAAATTCGAAGAGAAGCTATGAACAAAAATTAGCTTGTAATATAAAACAAGACAGCAAGTTTTTATGCATATGTTCGGAGCAATCAGAAAGTTCAGGATAAGGTCGGTCCTCTAGAAGATAGTGCTGGAAATATAATATCAGGGATTCTTAAAGGCAGAAGACCTGAAAGAGTATTTTAGTTCAATGTTTACCAGGGAAGTTAATATTTCACTGCCAGTACCAGAAACAGAAGTTCAAGGGGGCAGAATCAGACTATTAATTGTAACCCCGGAAATGATAGCTAAGAAAATTAGGGCTATGAAGGATAATAAATCACCTGGAGTGGATGGGATTCTGCCCAAACTATTATTGGAAATTGTAGAATAAATTAGCGTACCACTTGCAACAGTTTTCAATTTGTCATTAGAAGAGGGAGTTGTTCTTTTAGAATGAAAAGAAGCAAACATACCGTTATTTAAAAAATGTTCCAGAAACAAGTCGGAGAACTACAGACCAGTGAGTTTAACGTCGGTGATTTGCAAATTATTAGAAGGACTAATTAAAGATCACATGATGGATTTTCTTGTTAAACATAATTTTTTAAACCCATCTCAACATGGGTTTCTAAAAGTGAGGTCATGCTTAACAAATATGTTATGTTTTTTGGAAGATATCACTAAGTGGGTAGATGAGGGATCGCCAGTAGATATCATCTACTTAGATTTTCAGGAAGCTTTCGACAAAGTGCCACATCAAAGGTTACTGCGTAAACTAAAGGCCCATGGCATAGGAAATGGTTTAATTAACTGGATAAAAAATGGCTAATTGACAGAAGTCAACTGGTAGTAGTTGATGGGAAGGCTTCAAACTGGAAATCTGCTTTGAGTGGTGTACCACAGGGATCAGTACTGGGACCTATATTACTCTTAATATATATCAATGATTTGGACGATGATATAACAAGCAAGGTGTTTAAATTTGCGGATGATACAAAATTGTTTAGAAGGATTAAACGTGATGGAGATAGACAGCATTTACAAGATGATCTTGACAGGTTGATAAAATAGTCTAAAAAATGGCAAATGTTGTTCAATTTTGGGAAATATAAATGCGTCCACACAGGACATGGGAACGAAGATCTACAATATAAAATGGGAGGTTCTGTACTAAGTACTACTGTAATAGAAAAGGACTTAGGGCTAACCATTAGTGCTGATATGAAGGTTTCAGACCAGTACGGTATTGCCGCTTCAAAGGGAAATCAAATCCTTGGGTTAATTAGGCGAAACATAACATATAAGGAAAAAGAGCTAATAATACTGCTGTACAAAACAATAGTTAGGCCTCATTTAGAATATTGTATTCAAGCATGGAGGCCATATCGCAGGAAGGACATAGATATGATAGAAAGAGTACAGAGGAGAGCAACTAAAATGATACCAAAACTGAGGGATCTTAGTTATGAAATACGCCTAAAAGAATGTGGTTTAGACAACACTACAGACCAGGAGATTGAGAGGAGATCAGATAGAAGTGTTTAAAATATTGAATGGTTATAAAATATTGATAGAAATGTTTTTTTGTCAGTTAAGAAAGATATAGGACATGAAGTTACATAAGTAAAGGAGCAGTGTAGATTAGACGTAAGAAAGTTCTCATTCTCACAAAGGACTGTAAATGAATGGAACAGATTATCTCCTGATTGTGTTAGTGTTAGTGAATATGTTTAAAAATAAAATCAACATATACCTTCAAAGGGCGGGATACATGTAAATAAAAAGTAGTGGACTCTTGATAAGCCAAAAGGTTTCCTTGTCCATCTGCCATCTAGAGTTAATTTTCTGGATGGCAATCTTGTTAAACATCCTAATATATTTGTACTGGAGTCGGTAGTTAACTGTCCAGCCCCACTGAGCACCAGTAATGCAGTATGGTTTAATTACAATGATTATAATAGATACCTGGCTGTAGACACTGGTGGATATTTGTGTGCGAATACCGGGTAGTCTTTGCGCATTAATTGCAGCATGGCTGGATCCTTCCCAGAGAAGTTGAGATGGCATTCAACTGAACAGGTTTGCCAGGGAGTAAAGGGTGAATCGCTTTGAGCAGTCCTGAGGACTTGGACACTGTGCTATATGAGAATTTAAGAATATACCTATTTTTCTTTGTAACCCAGCAAGGTAATTGGCAGTGACATTACTTTTGTTTTTTCATTCCAGTAACATGGTATTGAAATATAAAATGACAAATATGTCTTATCGGCCTGCGCATAGGGTTAGGCCTCAGTGCAGCAGTATGAAGGAATTAGACCTTAGTACAGCATTGGAAAGAAATTACACCTTAGTGTAGCAATGGGAAGGAATTAGGCCATAGCACAATAGTGGGAAGGAATTAGGCCTTAGTGCAGCAGTGGGAAAGAATTAGTCCTTAGAACAGCAGTGGGGAGGAATTAGGCCTTAGTACAACATAAACATCATTGTTTATTTAACATATAAGTATTCATTTACAAACAAGCTTTTTAACAAATTTATGTATCCATTTGTTCAACAGATTAGTCAACAATATGCATCATGGGCTTCATGGCTACTTAGCATGGTACATATATATATAATAACATGTACAGTATTTCCAATAGGTCTATGGTGCATTGCTTAACAAAAACATTGTTATTTTCTGTTGTCACAAACACCATTCGGCCGATCACCAGCCTGGGATAGATGGTGATTTCTATACGAAAATAACACGTTCATTCATAAAAACAATATCAAGTGCTCTCTGTTAGGTAAATCCAAAACTTTGTCAAGAGGCACTGTGGTGGTGTATTTAGTTAGTCAGATAATGATCTACTCTTCAACAGTACAAACTGAAGCCTTTGTAGTAGGCTCATTTATAACAGGGCTGTTTACTACTACCCTTTCACCCTAAACATGCATCATTAATGGGTAGGATTAAAGCAATTAACATATATATGTCATGCTGAAGAAACTGCATCTTCTTCACTGATCAGGTAGAGGTTAATTACTCTACACAAAAACCATTTAAACATGTTCAAATGAGACCTGAAACACAGGACATATGACACTCCTTTCTCGGCAAATATAAATTAAAAATCTGCACATTAATGTGCATACAGGGTACATTCAAGTAATTGAACTATTAGAACATTTACATTACAACAAAGTTCATGCATACATTCAATATAGTTCTACATGCTGTGTTATACCAAAGGTAAGCAGCAGAAGATCTTTGGTTATAGTTATACACCTACAAAATTGTGCAAACATTCAAACTTCTATACAGACACCCTGTACATAATACTGGCACCTTTCACATGCTATTATAAATAAACAGGCTCATTCAGTAAAATTATTTCTGACATGTTAACACAAACATTATTTACCTAACCTTTATCTATCCTGATTATGTGCAGGGTCGGGAAGTAGGACAATGTTCTGGTAACCAATGGTTAGCTTTTCAAACACACGAGGCTCACCCTGGATTGCAACATGATTCTAACAAGGAAGTTGTGCTAAACAGGTGATTCCTCTTAGACTTTCTGCTTGACACGAACAATCATGCTCGTCTGTTGTCTCACTTCTTCGTCAGTTTTTAAATACATCCACATATCTGAATCTGGAATGTCTTCTTCAGTGATCTCTTCACCATCTAGGTCCCTGTCTATCACTATGTCTTCTTTCGTTGGCATGACAATTTGACGCATGTTGTTTTCTCTCGCCCTTTTAAACGATGGCGCCACAAGTGCACTAACGTAAGCACGTTTCTTCGACAGTCCTGTTGAAGCAAGCCGATTCATGCCAGGTCGCATGGTAGTTCGCATTCTGGAAACAGGTTTGTTTATGACCATAATGGTAAGCGGGTCGCATGTGGCCGATATGTTTTGTGAATTGACCACCACAGTGTCTCCTGAAGCTGAGGTAGAATCTGCGGTCTCGGCTTCAGGCAAGTCATCACATCCAATATCATCGTCAGCTCGCATCTTCACCAGGGCACTGGCTAGAAGTTGCTTCTGGTAGGCGCACACGTCTTTGACGAACATCGCAACATTTGCTGGCGTTACTTCATCCTTGCTCACAAATGGGATCTGCCTCGCAAGCTCACAAAGCATGTCCCTCACTTCAATCACACGTGTGTGATAACTCTTCTTAAAAGGTTCACAACAGATGGCACAGAATTTCTTCACCGACATCTTCCGACGTGTGCGTGGTTCCTCGGCTTGCCACGCGACATAACTGGCAGCAGTGACAACCGAGCTGGGATCCCGACCTTCCGTGATCCACGCCTTCTGACAAAGCTGAATGATCGGCCCCATGAAACCCTCGACTGTCGTGCTCAACCCAGCTTTATTACACGTCGCCGGTATAAGCTGTTCAAGATCAATGCTCGTCAAGGTTATGCCCAAGAGTGAAGTGAGAACGTTTTTCCAGTGAACCAACTGCGAATGTTCACAATTCAGTATTTCGGCCACATACTTCGTGAGCACTGGCCATCCATACTGCCTACAGACGATGTACACACAACATCCAGCTATTACAAGTTTACTGTCGATGTGTTTATGAATAATCATTTCCTGATAGTAGGCTCTCTCAAACATTTCTGTCGCTTCAAGAGTCATGGCCTTCGTCAGACTCATGATGCTGGCGACTTCTTTCGTTTTCTGAATGCCCGACAGTTTCCCCTTACCAACGCTGTTATGGTTATATTGCACGTATTTCGTTGGCAGACTACGTGCATAGCTGCGGAATTCCTGGCTGTTCCCGAAGCCAGTGAAGTCGCTGTAACTAGTGTAAGTCGGCAGCCCCTCCTCCGTCACCGCCCCGCAAGCACTGCATACCCGTAACGTTCCACTATCTTCCTGCCCATCGTAGCCTTCCCACACAAGACTCGACTCGCCGCAGTTTGAACACACATTCGACTCCATCGGCATCGTCGCAAGAAGAGACGAAGTTACGTATTCTAGTATACTCACTAGTTAGTGTGCTTTAGCTTTCTTGGTCTTGGAAATGAGTGTTATACCACAAAGCTAAAGCAGTAGTTAAACCATAACAAAGACCCTGGTAAAACCACAGTCCACGGCCCTAACGTCAGAAGAACGCATTTTTCGGGGGATTTCCCAATGCAGCCATTCTACAGGATCAATCATTAGTTGATATACTATATACCCGCAAGATGTCGCTACCGGTATATATATAATATTATTATAATTATACTGGCATTCATTTATATTATGGATCTTAATAATAATAAGACAACTTATATTGCGCCTAAATCTTTGGAAACCAAGCTCAGAAAATTCGACGACATAGATGAACATTATATATAAAATTTGTGTTCATTACACAGTGACTTGTCTTCTTTCAGTTACCCGTTTTAGCCACAGGGTTAGCTCATTACAGCGACACCTGGTGAATGGCCGAGCAGACCCTAGTAGAGATATTCGAACATGATGTGAAATAATGAATGATCCTTCCCTTGTAACCGCATAAAACATTATAAAGCTTTACAATGTAGTCTTTTCATCAGTAATTAAGTCAGGTTCTCCTGTGTCATCTATTTATTGATCGTCCTAGTGATCAAATATGTGCATAAATAATTGCTACCGTATTTGAATACATTAATAATAACTTTTTGGGAAAAGTGGATGTAAGCAACCGAAACTCCGAAAGATGGCGCGCTGTGTTTATTGATCGACGGACGCACGCATTGTGTTTGGAAAGGACCAGGTACTTCGTGTGTGATGTCACAGCTGTTCGAACTACATCTGAGGTACGTTGTTGTTGATATATATATTCGGTTAATTAACGAACGAGATGATGGAGGTACACGCTACCTTTCAAGCACATTTGATTTCACCGGTTCAGTTTTGTGATTGACGTTGCTGTTGGCGTTGCGTTTACGGTTTAGTCGTGCCTGAAGAGTGAGAACTTACTGTCGGTACTAGAGTCTAGACGCCGGTTACGCCGTTAAGACATAAGCTGGACACCTGTCAGTGGCAAAGTGTCAACTGTCAACTTACGCCAGACGTTTGATCTGACACCGACAGCTCGTCGTCAGATCTTCTTCTTCCGTCTAAAGTAAAGCCTACTAAAGGGCTGGGCTCTTGCGAGCGTAATTAGCCCTAAGATGCATTTACAGTTGCGTTATGGTGTAGCGGCCTGTGCGCCAAATATTAAAAATCATATTAAAACTATGTTAGACTAAAATAGTTTAAAATGGTCTTTGGCATGTTACCTTGAATTTACCTTGAATCCTCCTCTTCTACGTAGTATTCAAGAAGTTGACGAGGAAGGGAGTCAAACGTTGATTCGTGTAATCCTCTGCCCTATTGCATAAATATTTGTCAATGTGTCCCTTGAACTGGTTGATGTTTTTGGACATCACTGCTGCTTCCGGAAGTCTATTCCAGTCGTTAACTATCCTTTGAGTAAAGGAGTACATGCGTATATCTAATCTTGAGTGAACTTTGGTTATTTTGAAAGGGTGCCCTCTTGTTTTGGTCTGTTTATTTTCTATAACAAAGAAATCTGCAGGAAGAATACTCTCTAACCCATTGAATATTTTATAAACTTCCAATAAATCAGCACGCAGTCGTCTAGTCTCCATAGTCGTGATATTTAGCACTCTTAACCGTCTTTGGTAATCTAAGTGACTTAAATCTGAAATAATCCTGGTCGCCTTACGTTGCACCTTTTCTAATAAGTCTATCTTTTTGTTTGAATGTTCCTCAGGGTGTTGCTGGCAGATGTTTTGCAATTTCCGTTTGAATGTGTCAGCTAAACTAGTCTATGATTCCACGTTACTTGTAGTACTAATAGTATATTACTATAGATATGTTACCATGACCAAATGTAATTTAGGCACTTGTGAAGTTGTGTCGAATCCGGACCTACCTTAATTTCGCTGTTATTTCTTACCTTAAATTCTTACCTTAAGAACGATCAATAATTGCCCAAGTTGAGCACTGAGACTGTCTCAAGGTTAGTTTTCTGTAGTGGTATTCCATTGTCTATTGATTTTGCTGCTATTGTTGTTGCTGTTGGCGTTATTGTTATTTTTTTCTCTTATCTTGTCTTTTTCGTTATAACTTGAGTTCTGCTTAAGTTTGTCTTTGATACCTCAGTGTGTTAGTTCGACCATTCAACATTATCCCAGGCATATTTACGTTTACGAATATTGCAGCTTAGTGCACTTTTGAGACCACGTGTAAATAACGCCCAGCTTTGCATCAACATACGCTGCTATATCGCTCATGTTACGCAATGCGGTAACGTATGACTGCAGTGGCGCAGACTAGCTCATACCGGGTCACTATTTGGGCTTCAAAAGTACACTAAGACAAAATATTTTGGTAATATAAATATGCCTGGGATGATGTTGAATGATGGAACTAACGCACTGAGGTATCAAAGTTGGGCAAAACTCAAGTTAAATAACAGCGAAAACGAGATGGGTCTGGATTCGACACAAGTGCCATAATTTAAGTAAGAGGCAGACAATACATGTGCGTTATTACTTAATTAATATTGGTATTACAGATTTCTGTACTTACTGGAACAAGAATAATTGTTCTGTATTAATAATTTCTATATATATGCCATTTTATCATTATTTAATACTATGTTTAATCATTAATTATAATACTTTTGTAATATTTGTTTATAAAATATACTTTGTCTCCAGTATATTTGTATACTGGTATAAATTTTACAAATAATTTTAGTGTATCATGCCATGACTAATAGTATTTGATTTTAAAATCTTGTTTGTAGCACATTTATTATTTTAACAATATTTTAGTTTGATCATATCCATGTGCAGTAATACAAAGTAAATGTTGCCATCTTTCATATGGTCACATCGTAAAACTACGTAAAATTTTGATATATTCCAAATGTATTTGTTGTATGATTCTAATTATGTTAAATAACACATGTTAATAATTAAACTTAAAATTAGTGTTTCTTCTTGAGAAAAAATATTTCTCTACATACTGCTGCATCTTATTTTTAATGTGCAATAATTATGTTATGATAAATAAACAATACATATGATTATATATATATATATTATATATGTATATTGAATGTTAAAAATACCCATTTATTTTTCATTATAGGATTGGATGCACATGAACCAACAATTGCAAACCCCTGAAAATCAATTTAAATTGATACTGCATCAGGTTTTAGTGTGTTGCTTTACCTCAGTGTACTGAATTCCTGATGCAAAGCCACAAGAACATCAGGCTCATCAGTGATCCTAGACTGCATTCTATTATTGTATCTGTAGCTCAGTTCTGTACCATCAGGCTCATCAGTGATCCTAGACTGCATTCTATTATTGTATCTGTAGCTCAGTTCTGTACCATCAGGCTCATCAGTGATCCTAGACTGCATTCTAGTATTGTGTCTATAGCTCAGTTCTGTACCATCAGGCTCATCAGTGATCCTAGACTGCATTCTATTATTGTGTCTATAGCTCAGTTCTGTACCATCAGGCTCATCAGTGATCCTAGACTGCATTCTATTATTGTATCTGTAGCTCAGTTCTGTACCATCAGGCTCATCAGTGATCCTAGACTGCATTCTATTATTGTGTCTGTAGCTCAGTTCTGTACCATCAGGCTCATCAGTGATCCTAGACTGCATTCTATTATTGTGTCTGTAGCTCAGTTCTGTACCATCAGGCTCATCAGTGATCCTAGACTGCATTCTATTATTGTGTCTATAGCTCAGTTCTGTACCATCAGGCTCATCAGTGATCCTAGACTGCATTCTATTATTGTGTCTATAGCTCAGTTCTGTACCATCAGGCTCATCAGTGATCCTAGACTGCATTCTATTATTGTATCTGTAGCTCAGTTCTGTACCATCAGGCTCATCAGTGATCCTAGACTGCATTCTATTATTGTATCTGTAGCTCAGTTCTGTACCATCAGGCTCATCAGTGATCCTAGACTGCATTCTATTATTGTATCTGTAGCTCAGTTCTGTACCATCAGGCTCATCAGTGATCCTAGACTGCATTCTATTATTGTGTCTGTAGCTCAGTTCTGTACCATCAGGCTCATCAGTGATCCTAGACTGCATTCTAGTATTGTGCCTTAAGCTCAGTTCTGTACCATCAGGCTCATCAGTGATCCTAGACTGCATTCTATTATTGTGTCTATAGCTCAGTTCTGTACCATCAGGCTCATCAGTGATCCTAGACTGCATTCTATTATTGTGTCTATAGCTCAGTTCTGTACCATCAGGCTCATCAGTGATCCTAGACTGCATTCTATTATTGTGTCTATAGCTCAGTTCTGTACCATCAGACTCATCAGTGATCCTAGACTGCATTCTATTATTGTGTCTGTAGCTCAGTTCTGTACCATCAGGCTCATCAGTGATCCTAGACTGCATTCTATTATTGTGTCTGTAGCTCAGTTCTGTACCATCAGGCTCATCAGTGATCCTAGACTGCATTCTATTATTGTATCTGTAGCTCAGTTCTGTACCATCAAGCTCATCAGTGATCCTAGACTGCATTCTATTATTGTGTCTGTAGCTCAGTTCTGTACCATCAAGCTCATCAGTGATCCTAGACTGCATTCTATTATTGTGTCTGTAGCTCAGTTCTGTACCATCAAGCTCATCAGTGATCCTAGACTGCATTCTATTATTGTGTCTATAGCTCAGTTCTGTACCATCAGACTCATCAGTGATCCTAGACTGCATTCTATTATTGTGTCTATAGCTCAGTTCTGTACCATCAGACTCATCAGTGATCCTAGACTGCATTCTATTATTGTGTCTATAGCTCAGTTCTGTACCATCAGACTCATCAATGATCCTAGACTGCATTCTATTATTGTGTTTATAGCTCAGTTCTGTACCATCAGACTCATCAGTGATCCTAGACTGCATTCTATTAATGTGTCTATAGCTCAGTTCTGTACCATCAGGCTCATCAGTGATCCTAGACTGCATTCTATTATTGTGTCTATAGCTCAGTTCTGTACCATCAGACTCATCAGTGATCCTAGACTGCATTCTATTATTGTGTCTATAGCTCAGTTCTGTACCATCAGACTCATCAGTCATCCTAGACTGCATTCTATTATTGTGTCTATAGCTCAGTTCTGTACCATCAGACTCATCAGTGATCCTAGACTGCATTCTATTATTGTGTCTATAGCTCAGTTCTGTACCATCAGACTCATCAGTGATCCTAGACTGCATTCTATTATTGTGTCTATAGCTCAGTTCTGTACCATCAGACTCATCAGTGATCCTAGACTGCATTCTATTATTGTGTCTATAGCTCAGTTCTGTACCATCAGACCCATCAGTGATCCTAGACTGCATTCTATTATTGTGTCTGTAGCTCAGTTCTGTACCATCAGACTCATCAGTGATCCTAGACTGCATTCTATTATTGTGTTTATAGCTCAGTTCTGTACCATCAGACTCATCAGTGATCCTAGACTGTATTCTATTATTGTGTCCATAGCTCAGTTCTTTACCATCAGACTCATCAGTGATCCTAGACTGCATTCTATTATTGTGTCTGTAGCTCAGTTCTGTACCATCAGACTCATCAGTGATCCTAGACTGCATTCTATTATAGTGTCTAGCTCAGTTCTGTACCATCAGACTCATCAGTGATCCTAGACTGCATTCTATTATTGTGTTTATAGCTCAGTTCTGTACCATCAGACTCATCAGTGATCCTAGACTGCATTCTATTATTGTGTCTGTAGCTCAGTTCTGTACCATCAGACTCATCAGTGATCCTAGACTGCATTCTATTATTGTGTCTGTAGCTCAGTTCTGTACCATCAGACTCATCAGTGATCCTAGACTGCATTCTATTATTGTGTCTATAGCTCAGTTCTGTACCATCAGACTCATCAGTGATCCTAGACTGCATTCTATTATTGTGTCTGTAGCTCAGTTCTGTACCATCAGACTCATCAGTGATCATAGACTGCATTCTATTATTGTATCTGTAACTCAGTTCTGTACCATCAGACTCATCAGTGATCCTAGACTGCATTCTATTATTGTGTCTATAGCTCAGTACTGTGAGAACAGTTGCAGAAATTACACTTTAATTGCACTTTCTGAAATGCACGTGTATTGATGATATCGCATAAGTTCCAACTGACTACACATTACACAACTATATGGCATCTACAACCATTTGTTTGGATGTTAGCAGGAGGATTTCTATAACCATAGATCAGTTGATGCTCTACATAATTGCTCAGGCCGATCAAGAGTGTACTGGGAAATTTGCAAGTGTGGCTGTTTGTTGATGATTGACAGGCTTGATTTCTGTCTTAAAACGATACTGATCAATGCAAGTTTGCAATGCAAGTTTGCTTTAGTTAATTAGTTTGGGGTTTATATTCAGAACTTGCTTTGTTTTGATGTTAAAATGGAATCAACATTTGCAACTCGTCTCAGGTCTGGGTTTTCCTGAGTAGTCAAACATATTTTGGATACACTGCAAGCTTTTGTGAACCATTTCCACTTTGTTAGGTGTCTAGCTGTGCAACCAAACAGGCCTTATCTCTCCCAGTAGACCTAGCTTGATTACATGGTCTAGCCACAGGCACCTGACTGCTAATTTCCTTTGTTTAAGGCAGGAAGATGAGTTCCAATCAGGGTCCCAGTGAAGTGATCCAATCACTTAATGATCAGCCCAAACCATAGTACATCCTGTACACCTAATCAAAAGATTGCCTCTTATTAAATTACCAGTAGTCCCTATTGAAACATGTCTTTTAATTTTGAAAACATTGCACAAAGACTTACTTACTTACTGCTCCCGTAACCCGCCTGGGTCATAGAGGCGCTGCATTGCTGAATGTTTCACCAATCGACGCCAGACTTCGCGGTTGTGTGCTAATGTCTGAGTTTCTGCGAAGGTCTTCCCAGTACATTCTGCTATATTGTCTGACTGTCTCTTCCTCTGTCTTCCCTATCTTCTTTTCCCCGGCACTGTTCCTTGTAGTATTGTTTTTTGTGAGCCCGCTTGATCGTGTTACATGGCCATACCATCTCAGTTTCCTCTTTTTTACTGTGGTCAGCAGGTCTTCGTAATGTCCCACATGTTGAGTGATGATTTTTCTGATTTCATCATTGGTAATGTGGTCAGTGTAGGAAATAGAGAGGATTCTTGGGTAGCATTTCATTTCCACTGCAGCAATTAATCTTTGCAGTTCTGCTGTGAGGGTCCATGATTCGCATGCATACAGAAAGATGGAAAGGACCAGTGTACGTACTAGTTTAAGTTTGGATTTCAGAACGATGTTCTTGTCTCTCCAAACTAGTTTCAATTTCACCAGTGCTGCTAATGTTTACGCAGATCTTGCAAGGATTTCATTCCTGGAACCCTTGTCATTGATGATAGCTCCAAGGTACTTGAATTGACTTACTGTTTCCAGTTCGTGTCCATTGGCAGTTATTCGGGACTTCATTGCATTTTTGCTGTTTATCATTAGCTTGGTTTTTCCTGTGCTAATTTCCATTCCATATCTGGCTGATGTTTCGTCCAGTCGGTTCACAAGGTTAGCAAGTTCCTCTTCACTTCCAGCCAACCCGTCGATGTCATCAGCGAACCATAGGTTGGTGATGATGCGTCCTCCAATGTTGACTGTGCCAGTGTGATCTTCCAGGGCATCTGTCATTATTCGTTCCAGGAATATGTTGAATAATGTAGGTGACAAGAGGCATCCTTGACAGACTCCGACTGATGTGTGGAACCATTCACCTACAGCGCCTTGCACCAGTACTGCGCTGCTAACTTTAGCGTATAGCTGTTCGATGGTGTGTACTAGTTTTCGTCCAATATTATAGTTCTTCATTGTTGCCCATAGTGTGGCATGCCACACCCTGTCAAATGCCTTCTTGAGATCAATGAAAACATGGAATAGTTCCTGTTGATGTTGCATGTATTTCTCACCAGAACACGAAGATTGAATATTTGTTCCGTGATGCTTCTTCCACTGCGAAATCATGCCTGTTCTTCGGCGATGATCTCTTTGATCTCTTCTACTTGTGGTTTCAATCTGCTCAAGATGACTCTCAGCATCACTTTGCTCGCATGGCTAATGAGGCTGATGGTTCAGTAGTTTTGACATTGTCGTAGGTTGCCTTTCTTAGGGAGAGTAATTATCAGTGATTGAGTCCATGTTGTTGGCCACTCTCCAGTCTGCCAGATTTTGTTGCAGATGTTGGTGACTAAATGACATAGACTAAGACTTAACAAAAGTGACAGGTTTTGATAAATATTATATATACAGTGTATTATTGATTTGTATGATAAATAATTAAGTCAGTGTACAACCTTTTATAAAATAATATAAATTATTGCAGTCATATTGATCAGTTACAAAGTGCACTTACCATTTAAAAAATGCTTACATATTTTGATACAATTACACTTGTAATTAATTACGGTTACAATTATAATTGACCCTACTGGGCTAGCCATGAAGTACAATGGAACGTGGTTAATCTGGATACTTTGCTTCCCAACGTATGTGTCTGGATTAGTGAGTTTTCCAGATAAAAGGTTCATGCACACAGTTTGATTTAAAATTACCGTTTGGACATTCTGTTCCAGTGAAATTGAATTTATGTTCCAAATGACTAGGTTTTCTTATCATTGTGGATTTGGGGTCCGTTTTAACAAGTTTTCACTGTAATACCTTCATAATATATTATAATATACTATTCACATAATATATATATATATATATATATAATTATACATCTGCATTTATATAATATATATATATACATCTAATTATTAATATGTAATAATTAATTGTATCCACATATTTACACACTCAAATGATATACAAAACATTGACTTTAAAGTTGTAATAAACCATCATTTTTAATGAGAAAATACTAATACAAAGTAAAACTCATGCAATATCACATTTAACATAGGTGCTGATTGCTGTATCATGTGTCCTCTCAATGAAGCGTAGTTTGCACATTTAACATAGGTTCTGATTGCTGTATCATGTGTCCTCTCAATGAAGCGTAGTTTGCACATTTAACATAGGTTCTGATTGCTGTATCATGTGTCCTCTCAATGAAGCGTAGTTTGCACATTTAACATAGGTGCTGATTGCTGTATCATGTGTCCCCTCAATGAAGCATAGTTTGCACATTTAACATAGGTGCTGATTGCTGTATCATGTGTCCTCTCAGTTAAGCGTAGTTTGCACATTTAACATAGGTGCTGATTGCTGTATCATGTGTCCGCTCAATGAACCATAGTTTGCACATTTAACATAGGTGCTGATTGCTGTATCATGTGTCCCCTCAATGAAGCATAGTTTGCACATTTAACATAGGTGCTGATTGCTGTATCATGTGTCCTCTCAATGAAGCGTAGTTTGCACATTTAACATAGGTGCTGATTGCTGTATCATGTGTCCCCTCAATGAAGCATAGTTTGCACATTTAACATAGGTGCTGATTGCTGTATCATGTGTCCTCTCAGTTAAGCGTAGTTTGCACATTTAACATAGGTGCTGATTGCTGTATCATGTGTCCGCTCAATGAAGCATAGTTTGCACATTTAACATAGGTGCTGATTGCTGTATCATGTGTCCCCTCAATGAAGCATAGTTTGCACATTTAACATAGGTGCTGTATCATGTGTTTACATAGTTTGCACATGCAACGTTGCCTGTCTGCTAACTGCATAGGTCAGTAGGACCTTGCCCACTGGAGTTAGTTTTGCAAAATTGATTCCACCAGCCACATTCACACCTCAGGTTCACATGGCTGACACACAGGCAGTTATTTTGAGCAGAGCTAATGACTAGCACAAGTCTCAGTTAGGTACGATTACAAGATTTAAATTGGGCAACACGATCTATATAGAGCTAGTAATGTTGTTGGCTACCAGTTAATTAGCTACATTTGAAATTACATCCTCTATTGTGCAATACAATTAGACAATATCAGTGTCTGCCAATTGGCGATGTATTCATGAAATAAAAAAAACAATATTTAGAGTTATTAACTTATGTCTGTTTGAAATGCTGTTCTTGTCCATCAGGCCATTCTCCTGCCTGTGAGTATTCAGTGGCAAATCACCTCGTTCAGAGGGCAACAGTGTGGCACCAAGTTAGTGGTTTCGTCCACAGGTTTAGTCCAACACGAATACAGTACTTTTGTGGCAAAATTAAATATATGAACAGTTTGAATGATATCTGCACTCTGCAGTTGACTTAATACAAAAGACATTTGTTTTAATGTTTGTGACTTTTCTTTGGCCATTATATTTCCTAACTGCTAACTGACCAAAACCAATTGCCAGGCCGACTGTCAGCCCACTGAATTTGTTGGTATAAACATATACATGGGTTCTGAGAGAGCAAGGAGAGTTTACCACATCAGCACGGAAACAATACATTTAATCATATGTTGCATCTATGTAAGGATTCCAGTATTGAGAATCGCTAGAATGAAATGAGCGAAACAATCAAAGTGAGGAGACATCTTTAATTGATCAAAATACTGCAGTGTCCTAGTGATGATAATTTATGTCCTTTGTGTGTTGCTTAATGGATCTAGGCATAAGCTAGTATAGACTATGTTATTATTAGTATATAGGAGTTGTGGCTGCCTCTAACACCATAACAATTTGTATAATTAATCTAGTGTCGCTATCTGAGATCTGACCTATATAGACAAAGTAATTTGTTACCTCTCTTTGTGTCTGCAAATTGGAAGCCATCACAGTATAACTCACTGTTGTATATAATATAATAAGCGTTCTTATCAATCATAACATCATTGTAGCTCAATATGCAAATACTTGTTTCTCTAGAAACATTGAATGACAGCCTTACCTTACCTTACCTATCCTCTTCGGGCCTTGTGGCCCATAAGGCTGCTGTGCGACTCCGCCACCTCGCCCTGTCAACGGCTATGTGTCTGGCTTTGCTCCAAGTTGCCCAGCCCAGTTGCTTCCGTTCTTTTTCCACTGTGGTTCTCCACGTTGTTTTTGGTCGACCAACTTTTCTTGTTCCTTCCGGCGTCCATGTCAGTGCTGTCAGGCAGTGGTTTTGGTCCTTCTTGAATGACAGCATTGCTAATAAATAGGACAATGCATGTGTGTAATACATATTTTAAATATATGTGTCAAAGAAACACCAGTGACTATCTTGCAGAAATATGAAATATATTACTTACACATTTGATGAAAATACTTTTAGGAGTTCTTACATTTCTGAAAATGCATTTTAATAGATTGGCTTCATGTAAGAAAAACACGGCTTTGATTAATTTAATATTGAGTTTGGCGCCAATCGGTTTTGGATACCAGTCGAGTTGACTGCAGATGAAATTGGCTACAAATTAGCTTGGAATTGCGGTGTCTGGTCCTTTAGTATGCTTGATGGTTACATGTACTCAGGTGTTTTTTATTTTGAAAAAAATAATGAGATTGAAGCTAAGGTACACAAACCACTGTGAGATTGAGATTTGAGACCCACTCGGAATAAAGGGATTACGTTAAGAAATTGCCAGAAAGTCCAGTTACATTCAGCTGTAAAATGACAGAATCGGATAAATATCACAAGTGTTTTGTGCATCAATTTTCTTAAGCACTGTTAGTCTGCTATAATATAATGAGATAGCCTCACTTTTTGTTGATCCATCAGCCAATCAGACAACTCCTTTGAGGTTTTCTTGATGCCGCTGATTCCGTATTTGGTTATTTAGGGCATTGCAACCATTCTGCATAACACATTTGGCTCATTTAATTATTCTCATCATTACAAGTCATATTTATTAAATTTATACCTGAGTGATAAAGAGGTTTCTGGAAGGTTGGCAAACTTAAGGGACCATACATGACTGGCTGTATTATCAAAGTTTGTCAATTTCAAACAGACTTTATATATATATATATAAATATGTAAATTACTGTATGAAGTGATATGGCTTTGTCAAAGTTTTGTTACTTACTAATCTGTAATATTCAACTTAAATACTTTTTAGAGGTTATAATAAAAAAGTAAAGGTGAGTTCTTATATAGCACAGTATCCAGTCCTTGGGACTTCTCAAAGCGCTTTACACTTTACTCTCTGGCAGACCTGTTCAATTGAACATCATCTCTACTTTTCTGGGAAGCATCCAGCCATGCTGCAATTAATGTGCAAAGACTATTTGTACAAAAATATCCACCACTGTCTGCAAGCCAGATATTTATTCATACAGCTGAGTGAACTGGAGCAACGTAGAGTGAACAAACTTGCCCAAGGCTCAACACCGCAGCACAGGATTCGAACCCGGGTTCTCTCGGTTGAGAGTCAGAAGCTCTAGCCACTGCACTACTGTGCTCCACTAATACCCGTAATAATGGTCATATCTTCATGTCCACCCCTAGATTACTTACTTATTTAATCCTGTTCGCTTTAAGCTTGTCTTGTAACTATTGTAGTGGTTTTTTGAAGTGTATGTCCTATTGTCTATCCATGTGATTGTCAAATTTCGACCATTAGATTGCTGACTCGTAAATGTGTATGTAGCTGACACTGTTTAGATAATCTCTTGACGCCTAAAAGTTAGCGTTTGTGTAATTTAACATTTTATAATTAATCCAGAATTTAATACTTTTTAAAATGTCTGACAGTACTGATTTTATACTCTGTATCTGTTCTATAATAAATACAATGAATAGAATACTATATTGTTATATAAGCTTATAGATATGAAGATTTTAATAATAATAATAATAAATTAGGAAGAGTTGGCAAAACCAAACTAGAGTTTCCTCAGCCAATGTTCACACAATTCAACTAATGTGTTTCCCACATGAAAGGTGATCCCAACAATTTTACAGCTGAATGCACCGAGTGATTGAGGGCTGACTGCCTTCCTGAATATTTAATTACTGCTTTAATTAAATGTCAAGAAATGAAACAAGAATTGACATGACGTCGTTAAAACAGAATGCAATGTTTGTCTCTTTGGCAGTCGGAAGTGGGAAGTTCATAAAATTTGAATTGCAATGAGTTCATGTAAAAATAAGTGTAGGCGCTGCTTTTAATAGTTTTACATTAAATAAAAAAACTGGGCATGTAATATATTTGTCGATGTGTGCCTCGAGGAAATAACATTTTAGGAAAAGGTATTGAAGTATGGTGTAACTTTTCTCTCTATACAATGCTGTATATTAATATACATTGGCAATGCTACACATCAGCTGGAACATGTGGCAGGCCTCAAATCTGGTCATTTTTTGGGGCACTATTATAAGGCAGAGCTAGTTTGGCAGTGAGCGATTGTTGCATTTCGTAGACATGGGGATCATTTGCCAGGACATTAATAAATAAAATAAATAATAAAATTTATTTTTTTATAGAGCGCAATTTCCAATAAAATGCTCAGAGCGCTGTACAAGAAGCTAATATCATAAAACATTACAGGAAATGGGATCAATTCCCACTTGTGACTGGTGCCAAACTTGAGTCTTGATGTGGGATCAAGTTTCTACATCAAGTATGCTCAACTTGGATGGACGAATCACCTGATCCAAATGAATGATGACTGCATACCCAAGGTGCGGTTCTACAGCCAACTAAAAACTGGTGGTCGATCTGCGGCAGCCAAAGAAAAAGATACAGAGATGTGTTAAAATCAATGCATTCACCAGCATTGATGCGTAGCACTAAATATAGCACATGACGTGTGGTGCTATTGCACATGTGCGAACAAAAACCGGAAAGCATGGGTAAACTTTGACGGTTTCAGCATTGCTTACATGTTGGATCGTTGGCGATAAACGCTGGTGTATTCTTGTATTTTATGTCGCCAGTATAACATTGAGTGTCCAGCATGGTTAACAAGCATTGCAATTTTGGGACTAGCAACATTGATTCAAGATACGCTCACTGACAGCACACGCTGGGTGTTTATTTCCCCCCTTCCCCCAAAATGGCAAAAGCACACACACCTCGAAAGTGTAGCCTTGTACTATTATAGTTGTAGTTTTACCAAATAGGTGTGAAATAATTGTTATTCCGTTTGTTAACATTCCTTCGACAGCGTAGCCTATTAATGAGCACATTTGCTAAACTGTCTATCATGTATTGATTGGCTACTTGGCCTTAATTAAGTAATGTATGTGTTGCTGTCAACTTATTGATATTATAAAAGTTATAAAAAGTTACTCTTGATGATACAGTTTTACACACGAACGCACACATGCACACGCGCACACGCGCACACACACATAATACTAATAAATAGCTGCTAATTGTATAGTGCCTTGTATCTGGGTATAAAGCATGTTCATACATTACATACTTAAAATACATAATTGGTAAAACATAATCTATACTATGTAATTTATAATATACATTTGTAGAGAAACAATTTACATTACATGAAATAAATTATCGGATAAATAAGTATGTACTGACTAAAGTAGGTATTTAACCAGCGTTATACTAATATTTAGTTTATTCAGCGCCATGTCTATTAATGTTCGTAGCATTGTCCATAAAACAAAATAGGTAACAAATACAGGTAGTTGCTGCTTTAAAAATAATCAAGTAATACAAATACACTGTACATAATGCAAAAAACATGATGTCAGGGGCGGTATGTATTATAAGTATCAGGCATAATTATCTGAAATACAGATTGCTGGTCATACCGTATGTTGCAAGCATAACCAAACTGGACAACCACATTTCTGCCAGTTTCAAACGAACTTCGAATGAAGGAAGGTCACAATATTGCAGCCATCATATTAACTATATATTCGAATATCTTTCTACGATTGCGGAATACAGTTTCGCCACAGGGCTGTCATTTTCTAATAGTTTATTGTTTGAAAAGGCTGCCATGTTTACTGTTGTACAACGTGTTTGTTTGCCCGTGTTTTCAGCAGTTCCGCATGCGTGCTAAAAATAGAATGATGTCATGCATATGTGACGTGTTACTGCCTCAATGCGGGCGAGTGCTATTGTGTTCCAACCTTCATAATGCACGGGAAAATACCAGCAATAAATTGCCCTCTGGCATCTACATGCATGATTTCAAACAGAAATGTTGACATGTACCGAAATACAGAATAATGCAGCGATCCACAGGGTTTGAGTCAAGTACTTATACCTTAGTACTTGTTCATGGACTTGTTCATGGACTTGTACTTGGGTTTTTGAAATATCAAGTACTGGTACTTGGTCAGTTTGCCAAAATATCAAGCACATTTCAAGTTCATGTCAAGTATACAACTTGAGTATTTCGAATACAACATTTATATATTTATTTATATATCTCCACCAACTTGTCTGTGATTCAAAATAGTTATTAATTACCAACTGATATTATTGTTGACTGTTACGAAATGTGCTTGACCCCTGACCCTGACTGCAGGGAAGAATGGTTCACCTCTGTCGGGACCTATACATATGTTGGCCTACACAGTCATCAAAGGATATAGCTGTCATTAGCTGACTCCTGACTGAATCCTTCACTCCAAGGCTCACTGGCTGCAGATATATGGGTACATTAGAGAGAGAGTGTGCATGATGTATTAGATAACACATGGTCAGACGGACATACCAACATGCAAATACCTTGTACTATATTATCACCGAGGGACAACATTCGGTACCTTACAGGATCCATCAATCCACCTTCCTCTTCAGTGCTATTTGGTTTTGGAACGTCCTACCCAAGACATTATTGATTTAAGGGATGGTCCCATTACTTCGCAAAGTCTAAAAACATGCGTTTAGTATTTATTTAACCCCCCACACCCCAAACAATACATGTAATGGAAATTACAATTTCTACGATTCAAAATTACTATTAGCGTTAATTTGGTTTAACATATGTTTCACTCGTTAGGTGGTGCCACTGTAGCAATATATTTCTCCCGCAATACCTGAATTTGCTTAACTTATTTTGTAACTTTGTAAACTATGCAACAGCTGAAATGTATTTCCCAGCAACCAGATTCCATTTTTTACCAATTTAGACAAGATGCAGTAAAATATAAAGTATGGTTTGTTTAATGAATTTCCCAAAACAAATTTCTAAATCGGTTGTAATTGCAAATGAGTAACCATGTCATAGATGACACATAAATTAGGACCGATTTTTATAAAATGAGTGAAACGAAAAACAAATACATAAAAATGTTGAGCAACCATTAAATGAGTCTGTTATTTCTTAGTTAGTTCCCACTTTCTCAACCATGCCAATTTTAAGCACTTAAATCTGCCGGTGCAACAGGTGCATGCAAATGATAGCTTGCGTTGAAGCTTTTGTGTGGCACTTTATCAGCAGTATCTTTTTATTGCAGAAATGATGACGTAGAATATAGGATCCAATATACACAGCACACTTGTAGTGGAAATGTTTTTATCAGTGGATATATGAAACCTGTGTAAATATGATCAAGTTTGACTTGCCAGCCTGTCTGGGCTTTCCTCGTCATTCATAGCTGAAGTGCCACTCTGCGGGTCCCGTTTTTGTACACATTCTCACGTCGAGTAAACATGGTGGTATTTTGAAAGAGGAATCCTCAGACTAATCCTTCCTACATTTTATGTACAGTTACTAGTGCGTAACTGTATATACCATGGCATTTACATGTTTGTTACATGCCAAAATCTGTTGAAATTAAGTATGTCATAAGAGTAGTGATCATAAAGTTGTGGGTGAGAATGTTTGTTGTGTATATATCAGTTTTACAAGTCGTAAATGTTTCAGAGAATATTGCTAGTAGTGATTCTTACAGCTTTTGTTTGCAAACTTTGCATGTTTGGGATACTGGTTAAAAAGTGAAGATAGATTGTGGTATTTTGCCATGACTGTTGCCAAATTACATATTGAATTTGCAACAAGACCATAGAATCAAACCTAACCCTGGTATTTTGCCATAACAAATGTATACAAATTTGCTCGATCAATTGTACTTTGTCCAACTTATTTTTGCCAATCTTGATAGTGGGCACCAGATGCGTATACAAACTTCAAAGAACAATTCATGGAACTTGCATCTAGCCCTACCTGTCTCTGCTATAGCTGATGTTTATTATTTAACAGTCAACGTGTGAACAAAGCTTTGAACAGTTTTATTAAACAGAATTTGTTGGGCAGTATACCTTCAAAATTGTTTAGTATTAAGAACATTGTATTAATAAATGACTACAGATAAGGTTGTTTTGTATGTACCTGGTATACAATGGAACCTCCCTATTAAGGTCACCAATGGGACTGGACAAGTGACTGGAATAGCGAGATGACCGTATTAGCGGTACTAATATCATATACTTTACTGTATGTGGAAATAATTTAGGACTGTCCCTGTGTGACCTTAATTGCAAGGTGGCTGTATTACCGAGCTGACCGTAAAGCGAGGTTCGACTCTACATATTTCTGGCAGTTGAGAATACTTCCCTTCCTCTAATAAAGGGGTAGACTACTGATGCCGTCTTTGAGTGCACGCTCCTTCCTCTGATACCTTCTAGGCTATTGATACAGCCTTAGGGACCATCTCAATCACGAGGGTCCATTTCTATGATGCTGGGTCTTAGACTCTATAGGGAAATTTGATCATCGCCTAGATTCCATATTTCCTTTATCGGCCAAATATGCAGATATTTGTGTCGCAAGTTACACATATTGTATTACGGTGTTCTTTATCCACCGAAACACACCGCAATCTTATCCACATAGATGACCAGCCGACAGATGGCGGCTGCTGACTGAGTTTATTCAAGGAAACTGGAATTACTTTGTTTCCATTTTCCAAGGTCACGTTTAAGTTGTCATTTACAACTACATGGAACTTTAATACCTTACAGTTGGATACTTTAATGGACTTGGCTCCTCAATGATCAGATCTTCTTCTCCAGAATCTAATATTAAGAGTTCAATGTTTCCAGTTCCAGTAGTTATTGTTAGTGGAGCTTCACAGTTATGTAATATTGCTTGGGTACACCAGAATTTGTCTAGACAATATTCTAATTAGTTTATTGATCTGGCGTGTATTACAGATTCAGGTAGATTATTACATGGCTCAGCCACTCTCAGGGAATGCATTCTTTCTTCAGTTTAGTTTTGCTATTTTGTTCCTTTTAATTTAAGAGAGTGTCACTTTATTTCATGATCTTAGTGACACCTCCTATCTCAGGAGGTTGGTGCAAATTCATTATCATACAGGTTGTGCAAAGGACCCATACTTCCTCAGTAATTACAATAAATTAGAATATGTTTGTTTGTTGTGGTATATATATATATATAGATACATATTTACATATATATATATATATACAGTATATATATATATTAATATAATATATATATACAGTATATGTAAAGGAATTAAATCATTATGTTAATGTATACATAAAAGTTAAAACACAGTGTATTTAGAGTACTGGGGTGTAATTCTTTGTTGACTAAAACGGTCTTAGACACATTCTCTATATTAACCAGAACATTAACACACATAAAAATTTTCAATATAATTACTAGTTTTAATCTAGACAATCTACAATGCAGAAATTAATTTAAAATCAGTCTGACACAGTATTGCAGGGATCATTCAACTTTTTTTTTCAGAAAAATATGTGTACAAAATGCATCATCAGAGAGCATATGTAATATCTTTCACAAAATACAGCATTCATGCAAATCCCCTTCAGAGTAAATTCTGGGTCTATTACTGTGACCCATAAGCTGGACATGTCAGGAGCTTACCTGTTGTTTCATTTTTAGAAAGAAATGATAGCTGGGAATGGGGAGGGGAATGTGGATAAATTTACCAAGATATTGACACAACAGAAATTTACAACAATATTGACATACAGCTTACACCCATCTATGGACAACAAACCTTGGTTAGTGATTATCAACAGTACAATATTCGTTTTAAACCTGTTACCTCTGGATACTTAACTTCTATTGTCACCAGTTATGACATGCACGCAGCAGATAATAGTTCTGATAAATCGAACATCCCTGTAACTTCACAATTGCACAACAACGAGAATGGCTGACCACTTGATTTGTATACTGAAAAAGTAGATAACTCCAAATAACCACAGGATCTTTGTGTTTTATGATAATAATCTGTCTACCTTTGTATTTTATAAATACATTGCCTGTTGGTAGATCAGAGGCGATTCGTCCAAGGATGTGAATGAACATAAAAAGACATGTGCACATGTTCAAAGCTCAATACTGCTGACATGTTTAACATTTCATTTCATTTGAGGACCTTTTACTGCGTATCTGCCTTTTATACATATTATTTAGAGTGCATGTATTAGTATTTATTTATGTATGCGCGCGCGTGCGTGCGTGTGTGTGGGTATGTATGTATGGGTAGGCATATATGTGAATAGAGTGATAATAGGTGTAATTTATCATTTATCTAATGTTATTTATTTACAGTCTTTAATTAATAGTTTTAATACAACTAACTTAATTTGTTCTACATTTTATCTGAAGTTTCTTTTTTTGCAGTTTTTATTAGTATACATTGAATCGCTTGATTAGATTTTATTGTATAGCGCTTTGAGCATATTATGGATATTGCGCTCTATAAATATTATCATTATTATGAGTTGACCTCAGCAACTGGGAGCGGATGCACTTACAATGCCTCCTACTAGCATATTAATAACTAATTATATAGAACTTAAATTTATTTTAGGAATATTGACACTATTTGAATTGCCAAATCAAATATTGATAGTTGCTGGGTCAGTAACAGAACACCATCGTGTGAATGTAAGAGTATGTTTTATGGCTTCGTCTGCCATGTTCACACAATTTAGATTACGAAAGAAACAAAACCTGTCCAGATGGTAAGGTAAGGTTTCATCAGGATATCTGGCACGCACATTTGAGTACCGGCACTTAGGAGTGCATGCATGCAACCAAATGCCCCTGACATGCACGTATGATTGCGTGTTCGCATGTTGTACCTAGGTGTGGTTATTCCCAGTTGTCTGTCGCCCGTCCTGCATTAACAAGGTTAGGTTTATTTTTGTTTACACAGCAATTTAATATGATCACATGCATACCCCTGGCTACAGCACGATTGTCTCAGATTTATTTAATTTCCGTTGTATAGTAAACATGCCCAGCTCTGGAGCTGGCCAAATTTGGTGAAATTAATTTGCACTAATTGCATGCGCAGTGGATTAGATATTTGCGATAATGTGGCATGGTGACTGTGAAATCAAAGGTAATTGAGATATTGGATCTCGTGTTGTGCTGGTGCTGTCATCTGTTGGGATTTCTGGACATTACAACCACAAGATTGATCAGGTCTGAGTTTGAATAGCGGCGAATCGTGCATCTATAATGAAATATGAGACACACTAAAATAAAAAAAATTGTGCTAATGAAATACAACAAAGAAACCTGCTATGACACAAAATGGCTTGTTTATGGTATAAGTCCCAAATGATTTAGTTTATATAAATGCATTTTTATTAATACTAATACTCTGCTTTTATTTTACAACATTAAACACCATTACTAAATATTGTTTTTTATTTATTTGTAGCCGGCTCCTATTCTGTGGGCAGAGTTTTCTGTATTCCTAAAGGTGTGACATGACTTACCGGTACTAATTGTAATATTAATGGCAACACCTACACATGAAAAATGAACAAAGCCATGTATGTCATATTTATTGCCGCAGATGGTAGACATTTGCACAGACGGCAATGGTAAATATTTAATGTCTCTATCAATATCAAGTGACACTTATAGTAACAGACCTATTATGTACCTTTATTGAAATTTGCGGATGATACAAAAGTGTTTAGAAGGATTAAAAGTGATGGAGATAGACAGCATTTACAAGATGATCTTGACAGGTTGATCAAATGGTCTGAAAAGTGGCAAATGCTGTTCAATTTTGGGAAATGTAAATGCCTCCACACAGGACATGGGAACGAAGAGGTAGAATATACAATGGGGGGTACTGTACTAAGTACTACTGTAAAAGAAAAGAACTTGGGGTTAACCATTAGTGCTGATATGAAGGTTTCAGAGCAGTGCGGAATTGCAGCTTCAAAGGGAAATCAAATCCTTGGATTAATTAGGCGAAACATAACGTATAAGGAAAAAGAGCTAATAATACCGCTGTACAAAACAATAGTTAGGCCTCATTTAGAATATTGTATTCAAGCGTGGAGGCCATATCGCAGGAAGGACATAGATATGCTAGAAAGAGTGCAGAGGAGAGTAACTAAAATTATACCAAAACTGAGGGATCTTAGTTACAAAATACGCCTAAAAAATGCGGTTTAACAAGACTAGAGACCAGGAGATTGAGAGGAGATCAGATAGAAGTGTTTAAAATATTGAATGGTTATGAAAATATTGATAGAATTTTTTTTTTTTCAATTAAGAAAGATAGAAGGACTAGAGGACATGAAGTTACATTAGCAAAGGAGCAGAGTAGATTAGATATAAGAAAGTTTTCATTTTCACAAAGGACTGTAAATGAATGGAACAGATTATCTGCTGATTGTGTGGATGCTAGTAGCGTGAATATGTTTAAAAATAAAATCGACACATACCTCAGACTGGCGGGATACACATAGATAAAAGGGTCGGACACTCGATAAGCCAAAGGGCTTCCTTGTCCACCTGCCACCTAGAGTTAATTCTCTGGGTGGCAATCTTGTTAAATCTTGTTAAATCTATTGATTTTTGGTGTCAAAGTATTTCATTAATAAACATCAGATTATATTTACCTGACCATACAGATTCTCTTCTATTCAATTTTAAGCTTACAGTAAATATCAATTGTGTATCAACAAAATACCATACATTTACATTTGCTACTTATCAAGTTATGTATACTGACGCATGTCATCTAAATATTGGGGGAAGTGCTTATGTAATGTACTTCTAATGGCTAAAGGCTGTAGGTGTATGTGTATGAATCAATATATATATGAATGCTTCCCAGAGAAGTCGAGATGGTATTTGAATGAATAAATCAGCTGGAGGGTGAAGCATGAAGCACTTTGAGCTGTCCTAATGGCAGGACAGCATATGATGTAAGAACATACCACTTTTCTACTTTAAAATGTTCTAGTAACTTTCAAATGTGTGTGTGTGTGTGTGTGCGTGCGTGTGCATGCGTGTGTCTGTGTGTTTGTGTTGTGATATGTTTAGGAAAAAATCAAGTCAATTTAATTTAATTCTGCTAGGTACAATACGGTATATGCTTCAGATTGTTTATTATAAATTATACATCTGCATCTCTGACAGTGATTTAGAACCAGACACAATCAGAAGCAGCCAAGTCCCTAAGCTATTCTTGTGCTGTACATGCCAACATGCGATCGCACTTTACGTATATCGCGTACACGCAAACTGGTTGTGATTTATTTCTAGTTAATTCATGATTTCCCGCATGCGTGATGTGTTAGTTTGGTGTCTGGATCAGATCTGATGCCCACACATAGTCTGTTTGCCAGCAGTTTCAAAGGATGTCCCAAAAGGACATTTGCAGACTCTGACGATGGTGCATGTTTCTGATGTAAGAAACTTTCTGTATGTAAGGAGATAATTGCCTTATAAGTAATATACATTGTGGTGAATTGATACTACTTTGAGTGACACTTGTTGGAAGAAGAGTTTCTGTATGTAGTGTAAATATTGAGCAGTAATGGGGGGGATTGACTAGTATTGTGGTGTATGTTTATGTTCTTTCTATCTATTTTGTTGTCCTTTTTAGTTTTTTGAAGTGTCAATTGTCGTTATCTCAATTGTACTATCAGTGCTTTCAAACGCACACTGATTTTTTCAGTTGCTACTCTATAACAAATTAACAATGTAACATTATAAAATGTGAAGATGTATGCTACAATATACTGCATTCATCATTCATCTCCATTCACAAACTTGTTTTTTAGAACTCATGCAGCTACAAATAGGAACAGAAGAATGATGTGGTTTAACATCAACAGTGAAATATGACATGGCTTTGGTAAGTGTTATGAATATATAAAAAAATATGTAAATTTTAATTGTTTTATGGCTGTATAATTATGCATTGTAAGAAAAGGTTGGGTATTTACTAGATTTGATAACATTTCATGGAGATATCTACGGAGGTGTTGGCATACTGATCTTTTCATGATGAGATTATCTGGTAGCATTAAATATCATAAATCTACATTAAACACATGAAAAACATTTTATTTAGTTTAGCGTAGTTTGCAAAACCCTAAAACATGTCAAGCATAGCATTTGCGTCAAGTGGGTTGTGGTTTGGCCTCACCATATATGGGAAAATTATGAATCACTACAGTGGCACCACCTATTGAGTGGAACGTATATTAATGCACATTGTTGCTATTATTGATATGAGAACCTGACAGCACGGGGGGTGATGTCTTGGCAACCATGTCACAGTGATCAACTGAATCTGGTAGTAGCTGTATGTGGTTTTTGAAAACATTTTGGATCGCTCAAAATGTATAATGATTATATTGATGGGTGGATGGTGTTTTGAACCAATACAAAACAGTGTACATTTGTTGTATTTTGGGAACTTATCAGCCTACCCCCTAGGTAGGACATAAATTAGTAGAAGTAATAACAAAAAAAAGTGATATACCGTATTCATTCTGTTAAGTATACATGTGCGCTTAACCAATATTTGAGATGCGAAAATACATCAAATTTTGTGTTCCAATAAGCCTACCGGGGTGTACACCCATTTTCTGTGGTTCCTACGTACAGCCTTCTAAGCAGACGAGACTGGCAAACAGTTTATACATGGATACCAAAACACTGGAAGGTCTGATAATTTAGGTCGACCTTTCGATATTGTTTTCGTCACTAAGCTTTGAGTCTAGTGCGACATTGGTAGAAATAAAATTACAGTGTTGGATTCAACAGTCAAGGCTGGCATTGGAGATCGCTGTCACGGTTTCAGATGCTGCTAAAAAAGATGTATGCTGATTAGGGCATGTATGCTTAGTAGAACGAATACGGTATATTAAATTAAATAAATTGCCAATTCCAAAAATGCCATTATTAAAACTCTTAACCCATCTGTGAGACTGAACACACATGAAACGACTGCGACATCCTTCATCTTCTATGAGTTAGTAGTTGCTTAATGAGACTTAACAAGAGTCGTCTTGGGGGTAATTTGGCGGGACAACAATCCATAGTGTTGCCGCTGATGGCCTCGATCAGTGATGATCCTCTTAAGCTCGCCTACCCGCAATACTTACATTTTGTCTGCTCGAGGAATCTTCGAGCGGTGATATTGGCATAAAGCTGCCAATTAGCTGACACCAGTTCCTGATTCATGTCGAGCATCGTTAGCTAATCTAATAAATATGTCCCGGTGGTGTTATTTGTAGGCCGTTTATTATATTGCTTCGGTGAGAAGATTTGGTGTGAATTACGTCGGTGTGATGCATGGATACCGTGTGCGTTTTTCGGAGAGTGTGACACGTTGTCTGTGGGTAGAAAACTGTCTCAGCCTCAATACAAGTGGCAGATTTGTTTGCGTTTTTTTGAGGTCAGGAAAAATGACTAACCTTTCATTTGGCGATTTGTTCCAGAAGATGCCTAGTTGGTTGTAAAGAAACATGTTTTATTTATCTATGTTACATTTTCAATCATCATTCTCACCACCATTGCCTTAAGATCATTTTCAATGAAGATGGGGCAATAGTGTATGAATAAATTAATGGAACATATTGACTATTAATTTTTGCATTGTAGTGTGAATATGTTTAAAAACAAAACTAACATTTGTCTCATAATCTGATAGGAGGGAGCTACTAATACATAATTGTAAAATTGCTGCACTTACAATAAACCAATGACATATATATATATATATATATTACTATTATTATATACTGTATATTATATACGTTCAATCAGTATGTTAATTAGGTAGCAACCATAGCAATTACATAATTTTTAATGTGACTGTTTTGTGATGGCCCCTGTCACTATAATTGCATAATAAAATATTGTTTATTAACTAGAAATAAGGTAACATTTGGACAATTATATTTTGTATACGACTTGCAATATAGGAAGTGATTCTCATGAATATTAAGATTTTTCTCACTCAAACGTTACTGCATGAGCTGATTGAGTAAAAACGAAAGTATTTTTGTTTAAATCATTCACGGCTTGCGTGGTCTGACGGAATACACTGCAGGGTGCAATATTTTGATTCAGATACAACACAACCTTTCTAGAATGTGTTTGTTGTAACATACAACATGTTGATTGTCATTGCCTACAATGCCTAGTGCTAACACAAATATAACATTCATCAGCCCTTTCTGACCTGGTCAACATATATGCACTTAAACTATAAATATTCCTTCGCATGAATCCTATTGATCTGCAATTATTGATCAGAGCAGTCGATAGATGCCAAACCAAGCAGCAATTATATCGAGAGATTACTTGGCACAAAGGCTTTCACGCTATGCCAAGATGCTAGGATAAGTACGCTAAAATCGAGCTAACTAAGTACCGTCACGCGTTGGTGTTAGAGTTCAGTTCACGGGTACATTTTTGTTGTGAGTAGACAAGAGGTTAGGGAAGGTCTCGCAAGTACTCAGTTAAAAAAATTAAGTGTTTAATGTTGGTTCAGGTCACTGTTGACTCGTTCAATGTATATTCAGCAAATTTCACCTATATATATATATATATGACTTGTAAATTTCTTATGTAAGAAGCACATGAAAACAGGTCAAAATAATTATTGTGATTTGGGGTGCAGATATTATTATTCACATCATAGGGCAGTACAGATGCAGTCTTAGGTTTTTTTGCAGAAATGCAGAAGTATAGCAACTTATTCACTGTTTAAAAAGTTAATAAATCCTGAGACATCAACTTGTAAAATTTCATGAAAAATGTTTGTTTTGACAATGAATATATGGTCCATGTGTATGATCTCATTATTTAGAACTTGAACCTGTTGCCAAGCACAAATATCACATCCCCATATATTCCTTTTCCCCTGTTCATGACACTTTTCAGGATGCAAACAAATCCTTGATAGACTCCCACATCAAAATCACAGGCACTGTATCTGTCTACCATGAATGAACCTAGAAGAAAATAGTGATCTGACCCCCCATTGATGGGGCAGCTGGGCTTCTCTGTTTGAGATATGACCTTCAGCCCTTGATGAATGGAAGCAGTGTGAGATGAGTATCACTGCCAGGCTCCGGACCAGATGTAGTCCCTCCCACTCGGTGAGAACCCTTGGTGGCTGCTGCATCAGTTTCTCTGTGATTCTCTTGCTAATCTCTTGTGGCTCATGTATATTAATAGTAATTCATCAGTTGCCTGGTCTTGGATTCGGAAGCTGGTGTTGACTTCTGTTGTTTCGTGTTGTGGTCTTTGAAGGTAAGATACTCTTCTCCATTCTGTCTTTCATTAAAAGTAAAGGTTGTGGTAAGTTCTTATATAGCAACGTATTCAGTCCTCGGGACTGCTCAAAGCAATGCACATTGTATAATTATACCCTGGCAGATCTGTTCAATCAAACACCATCTTGACTTCTCTGGGAAGCATTCAGCCATGCTGTAATTAATGCACAAAGACTATTCATACACCAATATTGCTACCGCTATCCATAGCCAGGTACTCATTCATACAGCTGATTGAACAGGAGCGATGTAGAGTGAATGAACTTACCCAAGGTTTGAATTGAAACGGCAGCACCGGATTCGAACATGAGTTCTCTTGATTGAGAGTCTGACGCTCTAGCCATTGCGCATCTGCATTCCAAGTCCTTCATTGTCAGCAAGAATATTGACCGCTGCTAATTGAATGGTTATGAAGATATTGACAGATTTGTTTTCTTAGAACTAAGGAAAGTAGAACTAATGAGTTCTGTTGTGATTAGCTAGCGATGATAAAAGGACATTTAAAAATAGGATTTAAGGAAGTCATTCTCACAGAAGGATGACAAATGGAAAGAACAAATAATTATCTAATTGACAGTGATTGTGCAAATAGCAGAATATGAATATGTGTATCTATATATTAAAACGGTTTAGTTAAATCGTTTTAATTAATCCAGTCAGAAAACATACGTGTGAACGCGATTTAGTGCTAAAACGTTTTAGCTAAAAACGGTTTAACTAATCCACTTCAGTAGGTGGTTTAGTTAAACCGTTTTAGCTAAAACGGTTCAATGTGCAAGTGTGAACACACGCGTATTAGCTAAAACGTTTTAAATACGACACAGTCATGCGCATTCGATCTTGCACCTCGTCGCTTCCTGTTTACAACATCAACAAGATTTTGGCGGCATCATGTCTTCTACGGATCCAAGCAATGCAAAAGCTAAAGAAACGCGCAATTGTGACGTGATAATTGGGATGATGGAGAAGTTAAATTGTTAATTGAGTTGTGGGGGGACGATCTAGCCATTTTGCTATGCAAGCTTGCGCATCTGCACATACCAACTTCCTCCTTAAAACGGTTTAACTAAATGCATGTGTGAACGCTCTCAATTTACAAACATAAACCGATTTAACTAAAATGGTTTAACTAAACCACTGTTATTCTATAGGTATGAACGCAGCTATAGATATGGAATTTGTTGCTTTGGTTGTGAACGGGAGTCTTGTTAAATTTGGATAAATCTTGATTGTTGTTGACCATTTTGGTTTTTTTAATGTTTCCATTTTCTCAGTATTGGTTTGATATTAATTTTATACAAAACTGACAGCTCTTTCTGCAGTATTTCACTTATAGTAGTGGTCAGAATTTGGCTATTAATACCAGAGTGTCATTAACATTGGTGTGGTGGATTAAGTGTTACTGTAATTAATAGTTGTTTCATCTCTTCTTGTCCAACTCTGGCTGTGGAACCCTGACTTTAGGATGTAACAAGGATAGGGTATAGTGTTGCTTAAGCTGTTTGATATCATGTACAATATTTATCCAGCCAATCTTTGTAGATAAACATGTTGTAGATAACGGTCCTGTAGATAAGCCATGGATGCCTCAGTAGTCATAAGGCATGACTTAAATGTATCAATATGAGAACCAGAGAAGGTAAGTGATACCTGCCTGTCTGCTGTCTTGTGGGACCATTCTCAGTGTTATATACCTGCTATAGTGCCCCTCAGTTGGTGGTCTTGTGTATTGACATTACCAGGGATTTATTACACTCAGATTCCTCTTTATACATGATATCTTTGTCAGCGAAATTTAAATATCCCTAAAAAGACCCACTAAATGCAGAGCTGACAAACTGAAATAAATGTAGTGTGATATTTATGAATATCCAAGGCCCAGCCCTGGTCAGATCTGGACAAAGGCTTACTGGATAAGTGGGGCAAACAGAGTAAACCGAAACATTATTTTCAGTGTTGAGTTTATTGGAGACCTCGTGGCAATGACAGAATGGTGCCTTTTTTAACACAGCTGTATCAATATGTTACCATGTCAGATACATAAAATATTCCTTTTGAAAATATCTATTTACTATAAGCAACAGATTTGAAAACTTTTAGAGTTGTCACGCCAAATGCACAGGCATTGTCAGTTTTGTAAAGGTGTCATCTGCAGTGGACTCGCAACTTTGCATTGGGTTGTTCCGTCTCAACTCTGAATATACAAAAACAGCAGGAGCCTGGGAAAGACAAAAGGCTAATGAATTACTGAGATGACTCACTGATTTATGACTGACTGTTGTTGTGGGAAAAACACGGACTCTGAACAGGAATTCCAGATCCCCAGACCTGGTCCACAGTCTGATACCACCAGCCTCCGCATGTAGACAGACATGGATGCACATTTATATTGCCACTTCAGAGTTCCGCTGGGATCATTTCCATTTCCCTTGTGTCCTGTAAAGTGTTGTTAGCCTGAAGTGATATATACTGCTCTCAAAGCTGGATCTGTGGTTATCTCATATTCAGTTCAGTGATTTTATTTCGTTATACATACGTGCCAAGGGAACAGCTTTGGTGGGATATCACAGGCACTTTTTCTTAATTTTATTTACAGAATATACTAATCTACTGCTTTTGAGCAAACACATCCTGCTAAAGCTGTATTTCTCTAACCATTGGCCAGTTTCTTGTAAGTGTAATTGTGCACTGAACATGTGAGAAATGGTCAGCCATTTTGAATATGAAAGCAGAATCATGCATATGGCAGAAATAGGATCGCAAGATAACATAAATTTATTAGTTTTATTGTTTAAATACAACGGATTCCATATTTGTTGATGGAACAAATCCTATGGCCAGTTTTAATTCAAGTGACCTTATTCCACATAGAAAATATACAGCAATGCACACAGGTATATGGTACTACTGATCAGAGTCAGGCGTAAACAGAATCAGTCATTTAATGGAATCGTAGTTTTAGCTAAACAGAAATATTCCCTGTACCCTCTCAGTATGTGTAAAATGTGCTGTTTATATGAACTTGCTGTGTAATATAATCAAATTGATCTTGCCCGAAGTCATTCTATCAAGCACTGTCCAAATTGTAAAACATTAACATTATGGTTACCAACATTATGGTTACCAACATTATGGTTACCAACACTATTACATTTTATGTCATACAGCAGAAATGGCCAATTCATTGTATTAAACCACTTTTAAAAGATTTGTTCTACTCATCGTACATCCAGACAAACAGTTTCCATGGAAACATTAAATTAATCGTGTCCGCGAGAAGGAAACCAGCTATATATACAGCTGGTTCCAGAGCAAACCCACTATAACATAAACAAAGACTACACTACTGAAAACAATAAGAAAACCAGGGTAGTGGGTGAATAAGTAAAGTAAAAGTAAAGGTAAGTTCTTACTTCTCTGAAGCTCTAGCCACTGCACCACGGCGCTGCACTAAAAGTATTGCTGCATGTTTCATATATTCAGTCAGTCGCGGTCCAATGCTCAAGGTACTGCCTCATATAGAAACCTCTCATGATGGATTGTCTCGGTGACAACCTGACAATCTGACAACATTTTCACTGACTTGTCTTTGGCCTAATTGTAAAGACAACATTGACAGAACCTGTGCCAAATTCTACAGTGAAGTACCTTGGGTATATCTTGGGGATCAGCCAGTTGTTTGGTGGCTGTATCCGTATAAGAGCCGATGTCAAAACATTTCTATGTCTACAGGTAGGCCCCTTGTTCAGATGCGGTAGTATGCACTCAAGGCTGGTTTTCGTAGTTTCTTTTCACTCATAAGAAGTAATTGCATAAATTTGCCAGATAAAATTCAGTAGTCATGTCAATTTTATTAAGTATTTGGATATTGTTAGAAGTTTAATCCACCTGCTGGTCAACATTTTCTTTTAAGATGTTTATTAATGACTGGTATACTGATGGTGACGATTGAAGTGTCAGGGTCAAACAGGCACCAGATCTTGTACCATGAAATGGCTGTTTAGTGGTGTCTTGTTTGGAAACAAATTTCAGAACTTTGAAAGCTCCTATACTGCAGTAAAAGGGTTTGTAGGCAAAGATTTCCGTCCACCCAAATTTACTGGTAATTATCAGGTCAGAGTCATGAATCACATAAGCCCATTATCTATTCGTGTTGTACGATAATTGGAGTACATGTACCCTTGAAAAATAGCAGCTTTCAAGGAGCTGTGGTTATTAGTGAAAGTGACCCTTGTCTAATGTTTACATTTGCATACAACCATATAAGTTTACAGGAGTAATTTATTTATATATATATATAACTGGTGGTAAGACTAATTATAATTGACATATTCGGGTCACTTTAATTTCCTCATAATAATACATTTTCTAACTCTTAAGGTACATGTGATTTCAGTACTCTGAGTCTGACTGTTCAAGTGCCGAGGTATCGTTTTCTAACAACCTGTGAGAACTTCGAAACCATTTCTTTCATAATACAGGGAGAGAGAATGTAGGCATCAAGCTGCTAAGGTTATTTTTTGTTCTGTCCAATCCATGATCCTAATGATGATAGATATGATTTATTACTAGGTTAACCTCAGCAGGGAATTAGCCCAATAATTACGTGACTCTGTTATGATTGATTTCCAGTATTAAAATAGATCTATCCACATCAGAATAAACACAGTGGGAGGTGAAATTAATTGGTTTCTGGTTCTGCACTTTGGAAGTTCCTGTCCACCATTTGCCAGTATCCTTTGATCTGTCAAGCTCACAGGATGTTAGTGAAATGGAGAAAAAGCTGGTGTTGAAATGGTTATAGCAAAAACAGACTTCGGTCTTTGATAACAACGGACCAAGGAATGTTGAACAATCAGCAGGATCAGAGCAAGTCAACAGATTCATTACTGGGAAATGGCTAAGAAAATAGTAACTATTTTGGTTGTATTTTTTATCAGGATAAATATTTGCCGGTCTAACTGCCTGGATTTACAGATTTTTCGAGAAAGGTTTCTACTGATAGAAACTGACAGACATAAAGTAGGGAAGAAACCTGTTTTATCGTATTATACATCTAGGTTTTTTGGGGAAGCAACAGTTACAGGTATAATAATGAATTTTCAGTGATTTATTTAATATTTATTATTGTGTTATATACCTGATAGTGATAGCACAGTTTTTGTATAAAGGTCAATTAACTTTACATAAAATGCATGGAATTATAATATATAACAATTGTACACAGAACAAATACACATTGTATTATTTATAATTTCATTGTAAAACTAGTAATAATATCAGCATGAGTTTGACAACCTTGAACATCCAAAATGAACAAGAACATTATTTTTAATTGTGATTTCATCATGGAATAACAACTGTTTTTAGGTAGCAAGAAATAGATAGCTAAGAGGGGACAATTTCTGCAAATATTTGTTGACATGGATGGAAAAAACAGTGCTGTGGCCGTACCACTTGTCAAATAAAAAAGTGAGTTCTTATATAGCGGACTGCTCAAAGTGCTTTACACTTTACTCCCTGTTCAATCGAACACCATATCGACTTCTCTAGGAAGCACCTAGCCACACTGCAATTAAGAAGACTATTCATTCACAAAGATCCACCACTGTCTTTAGCCAGGTACTCATTTATACAGCTGAGTGAACTGGAGCAATGTAGAGTAAATGAACTTGCCAAAAGGTTCGACACCGCCGCACAGGATTCGAACCCGGGTTCTCTCGATTGATAATCTGATGTTCTATCGACTGAGCCACTGCGCTCCACAATATACCAGGGGAAACCATAAACACAAAGTTACACTCAGCATCTCAGCCAGAATGTAATACTACACCAAAGATTACAACATTTCACTGCAGCTGCTGCTGTGGGTGGAGCATAGGTACAGTGTTTACACAGCGTACAGCAACATTACAATGTTTACACAGACCCAATCCTACTGACTTCCTTATAGCTCTTCTATTTAGGAGGTGGGAGAACTGTTTACCAAAGCTCCTGAAGGAAAGTGCAAAAAGGTATACACACACATTGGGAAAGCAATTATCACCTTTTATCAGACGGTTTCTCATATCTCTTATGTGTCTCGACATTCCCATTCACAGCCAGTGCTTAGATGTTCAGCTGAGGTTATTTTTACATTGTCTGTGATCCTAATGAAAATAAATTTGCGATGATATTGGGTTAATCTGGACAGGATTGGCCAAATACAGTAGGTGATAACTTTGTTAGCTTTGTGGCGGATGTCTGCATTCTTTCCTTCCGATGTTTTTCAAGTGTGCAAAATCTCACTATAGTAGGATCTTGTGAGGTTTATGTGTAGTAGTACTAGTGGTGTGGTTGGTTAGGTTAGAATATGTATGTGCTGTCTATGATAAGTATTCTTCATTAATTAGGAGGGTTCTGGCAGAGAGTGGAATTTAGAGGTTAGTTCAAAAATTGTCTGCTATGTTGATTCCATAATCTCGATAATTTTGTCCAATCACCTCAGAGGTAGGCTTCCCATGTTAGCCCTGCCTCCTTCAGTGATTGGACAACATTCTGGGTAGACTGCAAACTTCCAGGTAAGTTCTTGTTTAACCTTCAAATTTTATCCAATCACCTCAGAGGTACTCTTCCCATGCATACATAACTTAGACCTTGTAGACAATTTTAAGGCAATACCTTTCCATAGATCTGTCAAACATGAAAATGTTTAAACAAAATTTAAGCAAGTATGTTTATCCAGGTTTGCTTATTTTAAGTACATCTGTCTTAAAATATATTTTGTGAGCTTTTTAAATCCACTTAGGTCTCATCTTATTGAGAAGTTTGTATGTAATTACAAGAGTTGATCACATGCTACTTATACTACAGGAGGGAAGATGAAATGGGACAGCTGTTAGGGACAGTCTGGCTTGGCCACTTTACATGTCTTCCTGCTTATCACTGTCAGCATGTCAAGCCTGAAATTGCTGCTACCCTGTAATTAACGGCAGGATCAAAATATGTAATCCAATGAGATGAGGCAGTTTAAATCGGCAGCTAGCCTTGTTATTTCTCAAGAAGCATCCTTTTTTTCCACTGACAGATTCTGGCCGACCCTCTCGGCATCCTTCGCAAAAGGCTTGAAATCATTATCTTCCTTTTCCAGAATGACAGATTCTGGCTGACTTGTTTATAACAGGCTTTACACTGCAGCAGTTTAGGTGTTGGAAATGTCGAATGGTGCTGACATTTTAGTGTAAATGAAACCTTTGATACGGGATATGGCATCAAACAATTAGGTGAATATAAATTGCACCAAATCATGCTAATGTATAGATAGGTCGGACATAATTTTGAGGATGTTTTTGTCGTGGGTGTACAGATATGGCAGTCGGAGCAAGCAGGAACTGCGCCTGCTTGAATGGCAGTATTATATCAGGACATTGCAGACAGTCTGATGTCAGGTCAGCATGTATGATTATGAGGTAATAATTTATGGCCTTGATAAATATATTCAGTGCACTGTCACTTAACAGTTGGGGTAAGACCACATTAAGGATTCGTCCGCCATTACCCAGTTAAAGGGTAAATAAGGAAAATACCTTTTTGGTGTGGTGTGTGGATTTTTTTCGAGCATTTTTATATGGGACGTTTTGGTCCAGTGAATACTGAATAAACTACTGCATTAGATCTCTCACGGGGTAGCAATAAATATGCGCTAGTCACTCACATATTCGCACGGTGGCAATTTTGCAGAATGCACCAATATTTCAAAATCCGTCACCAGATTGGGGTGAAATTGAGGGGTATCAGGTTTGGGTGGATTTTTCTGAAAAACGAGGTATGAGAATTTCACAAATTTTTTATAGCTCTTGTGTCAATGGAGACTAAATACGTTGTGAAATTTTCAAGAAGATTGTTAGACAAACTTTGCAGGAAATTCAGGAAACGTTGTAATGGCCACCTATGTATAATCTAATGTGGTCTTACCCCAGTTGTGCATAGCCATTTACTCAATGATAAGTTACAAACTTTGTGCACACAATTTTGCATACATGCTTTACTGCATGCACGCATGCACACATGTACACGCACGCATGCATACACCTACCACATTATTGGGCGCAAACCACAATGTATTTCCCCGTTGGTTGCCATGGTAATGTTTTGTCTAATTATAAGAATCTCAGGAATTGTGCCAGTAATGGGAGGAAGGGGGGCATCATACAGAAACTGTAAGAGGATGGCGATCAACGCACTAGTTGAGCAGATGTGTGAAGAAGAGGGCGTGGGATTCATAGATTTATGGGGGTACTTTGTTGGGAGAGAAGATATGTACATGAGAGATGGCCTCCATCTAAGTGGAAAGGGGGCAGCAGTATTCTCAGAGAATCTGTTGCGATCTGTTGACAGTAGGACAGGTTGCATCTATTTAAACTAAATTCGCAGGGGGGACTCGCAGAGAAGCCTGAAACTGGAGGCATAGATAAAGACAGCAAAAATAATTCAGCAAAGAACAGTCTGGAAAACTGTTCTGAAGCTGGATATAAATGTGTTTGTTTAAATGCAAGGAGTATAGTAAACAAAAGAAATGAACTAAACATTATGGTAGAAGATATTGACCCTCACATAATAGGTATAACCGAATCATGGGCAACCACCGATGTATCAGATGCCGAATTGGGACTGACAGGATATGTAATGTTTAGGAAAGATAGACTAGGAAGAAGGGGAGGTGGAGTTATTTTATATATTAAAGAATCAATCCAGGCTTATGAAATAAAATTAGACAGAGAAGCAGATTGCGAAGAAGCTGTTTGGTGTAACATAGTTACAGGAAACTCAACGTTAACGGTTGGATTAGTTTATCGAAGTCCAAACATAAGCATAGAAGAGAATGAAAAAATACAAAACGCTATAAGGGAAGTGAGCAAACGGGACTGTGTTATTATGGGGGATTTCAACCATGGGCATTTCAACCATGGGCATATAAAATGGAAATCTCTACAGAGTATGGGTAGTGAGGACCACAAGTTTTTAGTTTTAGTACAAGATAATTTCCTTTCTCAACATGTGCTAGAACCAACCAAGGGAGAGAATGTGTTAGACATAGTTTTGTTCTCACAGAATGAATTAGTTGACAATGTCAGGATATGTGAGCCACTGGGGAATAGTGATCACAACAAGATACATTTTACCATCAAAGTAAAATCAGAAAGGAATAGTAAAAAGCAGTACAGGAGAAATTTCCACAAAGGAAAATATAAGGACATAAGGAAATATTTAGCAAAGATAGACTGGAATAACACACTGAAGAAGACAGCAACAGAATGCTGGAATATCTTAAAGAGTGAAATTTAATGCATCATCATCAAATTTGTTCCCTTAAAAAACACAGGAAACAGTCCAAAAAGAAACACTTATCGAAAGAAGCCATTAGAAAAATTAAGTATAAACAAATTATGTGGAAGTCATATAGACGTACTGGAAATGATGAAGACTACAACATTTATAAAGAAGCACTAAACCAAGCTACAGCTGAAATTAGAAATTCAAAGAGAAGCTATGAACATAAATTAGCTTGTAATATAAAACATGACAGCAAGAGTTTTTATGCGTATGTTCGAAGCAAACAGAAAGTTCAGGATAAGGTCGGTCCTCTACAAGATAGTGCTGGAAATATAATATCAGAAGGATTCTTAATGGCAGAAGACCTGAATGAGTATTTTAGTTCAGTGTTTACCAGAGAAGACACTAGTTCACTGCCAGTACCAGAGGCTAAGTTCAAGGGGGCAGAATCAGACTATTTAAGACAGTTAATTGTAACCCCAGAAATGGTAGCTAAGAAAATTAGGGCTATGAAGGAATAATAAATCACCTGGAGTGGATGGTATTCCACCCAAACTACTATTGGAAATTGTAGAACAAATTAGCATACCGCTTGCAACAGTTTTCAACTTGTCATTAGAAGAGGGAGTGGTTCCTTTAGAATGGAAAGAAGCAAACATTATACCGTTATTCAAAAAGGTTCGAGAAACAAGTCAGAGAACTATAGACCAGTGAGTTTAACATCAGTGATTTGTAAATTATTAGAAAGACTAATTAAAGATCACATGGTGGATTTTCTTGTTAAACATAACTTGATAAACCCATCTCAACATGGGTTTCTAAAAGCGAGGTCATGCTTAACAAATATGTTATGTTTTTTGGAAGATATCACTAAGTGGGTAGATGATGGATCACCAGTAGATATCATCTACTTAGATTTTCAAAAAGCTTTCGACAAAGTGCCACATCAGAGATTACTGCTTAAACTAAAGGCCCATGGCATAGGAAATGGTAAAATTAACTGGATAGAAAAATGGCTGATTGACAGAAGACAACGGGTAGTTGTTGATGGGGAGGCTTCAAACTGGAAATCAGTTTTGAGTGGGGTTCCACAGGGACCAGTACTGGGACCTATATTATTCTTAATATATATAAACGATTTGGACGATGATATAGCTAGCAAGGTGTTGAAATTTGCAGATGATACAAAAGTGTTTAGAAGAATTAAAAGTGATGGAGACAGACAGCATTTACAAGATGATCTTGACAGGTTGATCAAATGGTCTGAAAAGTGGCAAATGTTGTTCAATTTTGGGAAATGTAAATGCCTTCACACAGGACATGGGAACAAATATAAAGAATATACAATGGGGGGAACTGTACTAAATACTACTGTAAAAGAAAAAGACTTAGGGCTGACAATTAGTGCTGACATGAAGGTTTCAGAGCAGTGTGGAATTGCAGCTTCAAAAGGAAATCAAATCCTTGGATTGATTAGGTGAAATATAGCATATAAACAAAAAGAACTAATAATACCGCTGTACAAAACAATAGTTAGGCCTCATTTAGAATATTGTATACAAGCGTGGAGGCCATACCGCAAGAAAGACATAGATATGCTAGAAAGAGTACAGAGGAGAGCGACTAAAATGATACAAAAACTGAGGGATCTTAGTTATGAAAAACACCTAAAAGAATGTGGTTTAACAACACTAGAGACCAGGAGATTGAGAGGAGATCAGTTAGAAGTGTTTAAAATATTGAATGGTTATGAAAATATTTATAGAAATATGTTTTTTTCAGTTAAGAAAGATAGAAAGACTAGAGGACATGAAGTTACATTAGTAAAGGAGCAATGTAGATTAGACGTGAGAAAGTTCTCATTTTCACAAAGGATTGTGACTGAATGGAACAGATTATCTGATGATTGTGTGGGTGCTAGTAGTGTGAATATGTTTAAAAATAAAATCGACATACCTCAGAAGGGCTGGATATATGTAGATAAAAGGGTTGAACTCTCGATAAGCCAAAGGGCTTCCTTGTCCACCTGCCATCTAGAGTTAATTCTCTGGATGGCAATCTTGTTAAATCTTGTTAAAGAAAACTGAACCGCCAGAAATTATTAACTTTTTTATAGTCACTGCCATTGATTTGTTGAAGAAGTAACATACAAATTACATACCTCCAACTGTTTTAGTTGTGGCCCAAAGATGCCTACCTGCAAAATTTATGTTTACCAAAACATTACTAGTCATATATATTACTATCACTGGTTCAGGAATTTAACTACGAAATACGTACATACGTATGTTGAAATCAGCTTCATACTACAACACTCACAGTCAGCGATTGGCAATATGAACTTACCTTAATGACTGAATACAGTTTCTTGGCAAGTTAAAATCACTGAAACATTTACTAAAATAATTAGGCAGATCTTAAGACTTAAGGCAGAACATAAACGTAGGATATTTTGATTCTGTCAACAGGTTATCGTGATAGTGATAAATATGAGATATTACTGCACTTGAACTTGCCAAATAATTATATGGTACCATTATGACTGATTTTCAGTGTTCATTTAAAAATAAATCTATCCACAACAAAACACATGGGGAGGTACTTAATTGGTTTGAGTCTCATAGTCTAGAAGTTAGGTGCTACATTCATTTCCGACATTCTAAATGTGGTCTCACCCCTATATTCCTGCTGACATTTGCCAGGTTACTGAAAACAACCTTGTTATACCTGTGTAGGCAGTGGGCCGTGACTGTACAAGCTCAACACTACAGGTGGGATTACCAATAATCTCTCTAATCTCTCATCCCCCAAGAGATCATCCCCAGATGTTGAGCCCATCAATCTCTAGATGCTACATCTTCCTCCACTTGTTCCCATTTCCGCAGATTAACACTTCCCAGATGGCCCTTTCTGAACCTCTTCCCTGGGTTCTCAGTTCCCTGGGCAGGGGCTGTTGGTGGGTACTGGATAGGGCATGTGTTACCACAACACACGGGTGTATCGTATACTGTTAGTCTCTACTAACCTAAACCCTTCTATGGACCCACACCCTTCCAAGGTAAGCAAATATCACTATTGCAGTATTTTTAATTAAAAGTTGTATTGCCAGTTAATTTGTAACTGATCTTAGAAAGTCTATGTACATTATACAATATTTACTTATTTGATCATACTTGCTATCGTATATGTCACTTTGCCATTTGATATTCGATAAATTATACTTAAAATCACTGGTCCATTGTAACTAAGCATAATTGGTATAATTGATTAAATTGAAATAAACATATCAATTATAGGTTCAACATAACTTCAAAACCAGATTAAATAACAAATAAAATACAGCATTTTGCAACTAATATATTCAGTTACAAAATATACATAATTTCAACCAGCACTAACAGTGCTTGCATATAAAGATAGACCTGTCACTTGTAGTAGGATGTGACAGGCTGAATGTATTGATGCTGTGGAGACACATTTGGTGTCTGTTTCAAGTCAGCCATGAGTAATTTGGTGTAATATTACTGATGGTGTTACTACAGGTTATGTTAGGGTAAATAGTATGCAACGCCGTGGTGCAGTGGCTAGAGCTTCGGACTCTTGACCGAGAGAACCTGGGTTCGAATCCTGTGCTGCGGTGTCGAACTTTGGGCAAGTTCACTCTATGTTCGTTTACTCTATTCTCAGCTGTATGAATGAGTACCTGGCTATAGACAGTGGTGGATATTTAGTCTTCACGCATTAATTGCAGCATGGCTGGATGCTTCCCAGAGAAGTCAAGATGGTGTTCGATCTGCCAGGGAGTAAAAAAGCGCTTTGAGCAGTCCTGAGGACTGGATACTGCGCAATATATAAGAACTTTACTTTAAATAACTATGCACTTTAAGTGTCTATCTACTATGATTTATATAATTAATATTCTGTTGTACTGCCAGAAGGACAACTAATGATTAAACCGCTTGTTAATTATTGATTAATTAAAAGTGTCCATGACAATCATGACAGACAATATGCATGAGACTCTTAAGTTTTATATGTAACTAAGCTTGAGTGTAGGACAGAACCTTATATGAAGTCTATCTACAGCTGTACAGCTTAATATTTTGTTCCAGTGGCCTTATTTCCTACATTCAAAATAATGACTGGGGGTTTTGTCCATGAGGGGTTATAGGTTATGTCCTTGAGAGATTTTGTTCTTAAGGGGTTTTGTCCATGAGGGGTTTTGTCCATTGGGGGTTATTATAGTAAGTCCATACCCCTCCAAACTTGGCACCCCTCTGTTCTTCCCTTTGCAAGAAACCAGAAATGACAAGAGGGCTGGACTAGAAATATCCAGGGTATACAGGTAAGAATGTCGGAATGTCAGCACGCCACCACCTGGGATCTTCTCTCCAGGTGAACCCTGACCTCCCGCTAACTCTCAACACTTCCCAGCTGCCGAACTGACACACCAGCCTTCCAGTCAGATATACGGCCTAATCCCTCAGTTGCCATTCAACAGCCACATCGGATACCATATGTAGAACAGTTGTTGTTAACCAACTTAAAGCGGACCTTCTAATGTGCATTTCAAGGTCGTTGCCATGGGATACATTCCCAGGTGAGGTGCATTGTGGGTATTTTTCTGCAGGACTTTTTATAAGAAAGAAGGGGCTGTTTGAGCACAGCTGTTGTCAGGAGTCTGAATAATAGAATGCGGAGTTGTGGCAGATTATGTGGTCTCGTCTCGCTGTATGGCTCAGACTAGAACAACTTATCCTTCTTAAATGTTTTATTTGGATTAGTATAGCTTCTGTTCCTCATAAGTCATCATTTGCCGAGTTTAGTAGCTATTTTTAATGGCCATTCTACTATGCGAGGTAGGTTTATTTTTTGTTTTTACAGTGACAGTAATGCAGAATTTTATCAGAAAATTACCAGAGGAATATTGGTGATATTTTGGTGATGATAATTTCGATCAACTTATAGGTAATTTTGGTTGGCACGAATTGTTATTGTTTATTACAAATTTATTTATGACGTGATTTAAGAAACTTTCATGATTATGACATTTTGACAACACCTAAGTTAAGTTGTAAGTTAATAGAGGTACCTCATGAAATCAAATGGATATGATTGCGTACTCTGTGCCATGGCATTGGTAAAAGCGTTGACCCGGGGATTCTTTGTGATTTACGTGGCTGTCTTTTATGACAAATGAGAACCATGATTGAAGTGTTTTACATGATTTAATCTAGTGATCGATCATGTTATGCATAAATAACAGGAACTGGCTGAACCACAAAGATTGTAACAAGTTTTGTGATGTGGATTGTTGTGATGCGGAATTATGACAGATTGATGTGTTATTGGTCACCTCACAATAGTGTAGGGTTCATTATCAAAGGACGTAAATTTAACTGTAATGGAGCTTGCATATATGTGGATGAGTACAAGTACATGAATCTGGTTATGTTAACATTTTCCACCTGGACTATCTACGTCTCTGAATGATGCCAAAGAAGAAAAATAACACTTAGATTTTTTGAAATTCCAATTCATACAAGTTTTAGGGTTTACATGAGACATTAGACATACATTAATCGTAAATGTTTCGCAACAATGTGCATGTTTTCTGCGACTGTTCTGAAGTGTAAGGTTGTTGGAGATATTTGACATAACTGGCATTGAGAAAGAATGCTCACATTTGTGTCGTAACATACATTGTCTAGGAATATTTTGGGAAACGTCTTCTGCATCAGTGTGTGTGAGAAGTGTCATCTGGAGAATGGACATTTCTGCAAGTTGGATTAACCTTTGTTCTCATGTGATCAGTGTGTCATAATCTTGGTGTTTATTGAGATGTTTGCTGTGGGGGGGGATAAAGAGAGGTATCAATAAATGCAGGACTTCCTAATCAAACATCAAATATTAACGCTCTACTGTAAGGTAGAACACCTGGATACAGTGTACCACGCACCTGGCACACAGGTGTTTCACCATAGAGTAGGGTGTTAATTGAGTTGATGTACTGGATGGTGAATTTTATGTGAATTTATCAAAAGATACCACAGACTCAGAGTTAGCACTAATACTCTAGAACGAATCAGTTATTTAATATATATAAAGGTCATGTGTAATAAATTACCCCATTTTCATCTGAATATTTTGAATAAGTAAACTGAGGATGGTGTGTTTTTAGGATGCTTGCTGAGATGTTACTTGGAGGAGGGAGGGAGGGAGGGAGGGAGGGACAGGGAGGGAGGGAGGGACAGATGGGCCGAAGGATGGACGGGAGGGAGGGAGGTAGGGAGGGAGGGAGGGAGGGAGGTAGAGGGGTGGAGAGAGAGAGACAGAGTTTTCATATATGCTCTCTTCTGAAATGGGTTGCAGACAAATCAAGTAAATTTCATTGTCGTTGTGAGTAAGTATAAAATGGGCAAACGCAGATAGGATGAAGCAGCTGAGATATTGATTACACACACTAGTGCCCAGTGACATTGAATGCCAGGTATGTCCAGCATCCTGGTCCAGTGCTATGTTAATATATGCACACTGTGTTAGGTGTGAGAGACAGCTGACAGGTCAATTAACGTTTAATCATGAGTGTTCCTGGAGCCTGTTGAAGGTGTTTGAAACCGGAGGATACATGAAAGTTCAACAGAGCTCGTGTGTCATGATTTGGCTTTAGCAAAGGCAAGAGCTTCCCCTTGGAAGTAACTAATAAAGGTGTTGGTATCGCACTGATTCTTGTTCACACAACTGCTCAGTCATTCTCGCATTCGTACTCTCACTCATGTTCATACTCATTCATACTCTCACTCATTTGCATACCCATTCTCTCATTCAGAATCTCTCACTCATTCGTACTCTCACTCATTTGTATACTCATTCTCTCGTTCAAACTCTTGCTTAATCACATATTCATTCTCTCACTAGTTCATTCTCTCATTCATTCTCTCGCACAATCACATATTAATTATCTCATTCATATTCTCTCTTTCTCACTTTGGTGCACTCTCACTCAGTCACATACTCATTAACTCATTCATTCTCTCATTCAGTTACACACTTATTCACTCTTTTATACTATCTCACTCAGTCACTTACTCATTAACTAATTCATTCTCTCATTCAGTTACTCACTTATTCACTCATTTATACTATCTCACTCAGTTACATACTCATTAACTAATTAATTCTCTCTCATTCAGTTACTCACTTATTCACTCATTTATACTATCTCACTCAGTCACATACTCATTAACTCATTCATTATCTCTCATTCAGTTACTTACTAATTCCCTCATTTATACTATCTCACTCAGTCACATACTCATTAACTAATTCATTTTCTCTCATTCAGTTACTCACTTATTTACTCATTTATACTATCTCACTCAGTCACATACTCATTAACTAATTCATTCTCTCTCATTCAGTTACTCACTTATTCACTCATTTATACTATCTCACTCAGTCACATACTCATTAACTAATTCATTCTCTCTCATTCAGTTACTCACTTATTCACTCATTTATACTATCTCACTCAGTCACATACTCATTAACTCATTCATTCTCTCTCATTCAGTTACTCACTTATTCATTCATTTATACTATCTCACTCAGTCACATACTCCTTCACTCATTTATACTTTCACTCAATTACATACTCATTCTAGAGCTCATACTTTCTTACTCATTCACACACTCATTTATACTCTCTCACTCATTCACTCGTCCACCATTCACTCATTTTTACTGTCTCAAATTTTAATTTCCCATTCTTGATGCAGCTTTACATTAGACTAAACATTATTTTAATTGCCGATACATACATTTCAACGTATTGCTTAACAAGCTTTTCTTATTCTCTTTTAGGAGCTCACATTGGGACAGCTGCAGTTTGTGTGTTACAACTTATCCATTGAAGACATTGCAGTATCGTCGATAGCATTCCTCACACCCGTGATGGGCAAGTCCTAGGGAGGATAGGGAACACTGCGGAGAGATCAGGGACTCACCAAGGGAAGAGGTTATCCCGGGGCCATCCGAAAGTCACTAGGTTGATAAGGATATCAACAAGTCCCCTTGATGGTTGATGGGGCAATTGAAGTTGGATGTTAAGAGTTCACGTTTTACAGCTACACCTACTGGACTATGGAGTTGTCGAATTAAACCAGCAGTGTGTGGTGCATTAAATGACAAAACCTGGCTAATGATGGATGCAGTCGGTCATTGCCATTGAGAATTGATCACCATGGCTTTGAAAGTTGCCGCCGAAATTATATGAATGACACATGTGTATCTGAATGTGCGTGTGCGAACGGCACACATGTGCACATGTGCATTACACATGGTAATAAGGGAGGCTACGATGGCCTGATCTTGGAATTGACGGACTGAGCGGATAAGTGATATTAGAGAAGTGGTGATCAGTCAGTCAATGCTATTGTCTATCAGTGGCATCACCTGTGGTGTTAACAGTGTTAGATAACCCCCATGAAACCATCTACTTATTGCTACGGAGTCTGGATACAGCAAGCAGCAGATCTCTGAAAGGGAACACCAGATGCCAACTATCATTGACATTCTTAACAGAACATCGAACTGCCATCGGGCATGGATTTAAAGGGGTGGAGTATGCCCTACAACCACCCTTTTCATTCCCACCGACAGTATGGGACTTACAGCGTATCCCGCGGAAGTTGCCTGTGGAATCTGCGCAAGACCCATCTTGTTGCGCGGACATTCCGAGTAAGTACTTCTTCAATTTATTGTATTTTTCTCCTACATGTTTTTTGGCTGATTTTCAATGTCAAAATATCTCAATTTTACCATGTAATCTTCAAAGGAAAAATACTTTAAAACAGCATGGTTTAGGATGTCTCAGTGTTTGTTTAAACTTTAATACAGCAGTAATGATACTTCAGTCACTAAACCTCACTGGAATATGAAATTCACCTTTGAGTTTTGTTTGAAAATTATAGAAAACATAAAGGTCTATAATATTTGCATGGAATATTTATATATATATATATATATATGAAAAATCAGCTGCAAAATAATATTAATTTTAGTTATTATTTATACAAGTTATTAAATGTAAATGTGTGTATATATAGATATATATATATATATATATATATTATACTCTCCATGTCGCATCGGTAATTAATCTTTCATCTAAAGTAAAAAAATAAAGGTAAGTTCTTATATAGCGCAGTATCCAGTCCTCAGGACTGCCCAAAGCACTTTACACTTTACTCCCTGGCAGACCTGTTCAATCGAACACCATCTCGACTTCTTTGGGAAGTATTCAGCAATCTACAAATGATACAGCATATGTGAACGATATTATACACAGTTATGAATATTTATTTACTTGTGTGTTTTCATAGTTGCATGCATTAATGCGTGCATTCCGTGCTTCTGGATGTGTATACATGCATATTTTGCTTTGCTACATTCACTTAATATGCAATATTATTCAAACATACCAAATGAGACATAAACCACAAAGAGAATCAAAACAGGCAAACAAATAAATCTGTTATCCTTCATTGACTAATGATTGTTCTTGTCCAGATAAGCTGTTAACCGTTATAATATGTCCGTTTTTCAAGCACCGCCAAAGGACAATTGCATATTTTATTAGTACATACCACTGAATTTTTATAGATGCTGGCCCGCACGAATGCATATTTCAGTTTTTGCATTCTCTTTGTAAACCAGCCGACTGTAGGTTCCTGTATCACTTAATCTTTCAATTCACTACGTAGCTGTTTTGGATCAGCAGTGAAAAAACTAATTGGCACGCTAGTCATTTTCAGCCTGTATGGCTCATAAAGCATGGCTTATAAAACACACACAATGTTGGTGGCAGCCTAGGTTACCCAGGCTTCATGACATGGTGCCATAGTTTGTCACTCTCAAGAGAGCCTGTGTCAACTGTGTACATTCCAATGATTTTCATTGATTATCCTCATTCTAGGTAATCAATAATCAAACTTAGGCGTGGTCATATATATATTATATATAGTTCGTAAAATCCCAACAAAACGTAATGCATTACGTGTAGGTTGGGGTAGATTGTCGTCATATATCGCATGACAAACATTTCTGCAGAGGTGCCACCTGTCAAGGGAAACAGGTATTAATGCATAATGCACACTGAAGCTATTGTGGATATCAGAACGGGGCAGTGTGGTCGGTAATGTATTGGCAGCCATTTCAATCATATGGTATTTTGTATTGGTTCATATTCTGGTCTTTGTAAGCTTGTGGGACCACCCCTTATCAAATTAACATTTATTAATTGACATGAACAATTTAAGTCTAACTCTGAATTGAAGGAATACGAGAAACCAACATATATATATATATATATATGAGCTGGTACGTTATGTACATGTGCTTCGACGCATCACCGCAGCTCAATGGTCAAAGAAGATCAAGACACTTATTGGTGAAGCATCGGGGGGTGGATCTCAATATGTCAGCCGCTGGGAACTGTGAGATTTCACTAGAATTTCCCACTTTGAAAATAGAGTCTGAGTAAAACACAGGCACAGTATTGTTGATTGTAGTTGCAAATGGTTAGATTGTCTTAACTCTTTTAGGTGTATCTAGGTCCAAACAGTTGCCTTTTGTTTCACTTGATAAAATGAAGAACATTTTGCCAGGGTAGCTGGGCAAACCTCATGTATGTATGTATGTAACTCTAATGCCAATGTTATGTCTTGGTACACTACGTGTAAGACAACCCCCAAAGGTGGACACGCTTGTCAGTAAACTCTCACAACATACATAACTGGGGATAAATTTGATGACCAGAACAGGTGCATCTGGTGTATGTCAGGTTATGTGACACTGCTAGAAGGACATGTTTATGGTGTCCCATCTGGCCTTCCTTCCATCACCACTGGGGACTGGGGGATGAGTGATTAACACCGGGAGGTTTTTTAGTGCTCTTTTACAAGATTTCATCAACAGATGCCAAAAGTTAAGTGGTTTCTCAGAATTCTACTGAACAGCCAGTGTGCGTTCAGAAGCTTACGTTACACAGGAATGGGTAACTAGATTTATTTAAAGGCATGTCGCCATAACTGCATTTAAATGTCCATTTCACAGCTCCAGGGGATAGACTGCTAATGTATTCTGGGTTCCGAGTAGACAGATGTAGTGCAAGTTATTTTGAAATGCTACTACAGTCGATCACCTCTGCAATACAACCACCTTCAAATAAGGTCACCCTGTGACAGTCCCAAATTATTTCCATGTACATACAGTAAAATATAGGAAGTTAGTCCTGTTAATGCAGTCACCTTGCTATTCAGGTCACTCTTGACCAGTCCCACGGGTGACCGTAATACTATTAATAGTATTTTAAATTAAAATAATTCTAGCATAGACACTGGGGGATGTGACACAGGTTAATATGAAATGAACCCACGATATGCTGGATATAATTATTATTGATAACAGAATCTGTTTAACACTAATTTTAAATAGAAAATATCACGGCAGATTATAATTGAAGAAGCAGATCAAGTCTAAACGGTCTTAACAATTTGCATTTATAAGGTGCTGTAGGGAACGAGCTTACAATTGGAATGCTGGCACTTTTCCAATCCCTTGGTGGGTAGCTGACTCTTAACTAGGGCTCGAGGCATCTTTCAGTCCAGGCATCTTCCAGACACTTCAGTTTTTGTGGCAGTAGTTTTTTGCTAACATTGGAGATTTTACCAATAAATGCTACCCTTGGGCCGTACTGTGAGTGAATTAACCGCCTCCCTGAGTGACAGAACTAAGGTCGAGGTTGGGGCGATGATGCTTGCTGTTCTTGAGTTTTGACGTCTTAGATCTAGGGTCAGAATTAAATTTGTAGCAAAGTTAGTAAAACATTTGATTTTGAACAACATTTGTTACTCAACTAATGATCACAAAGCCTGGGGAGATCTGTCATGGAGTATTTTTCAAAGGACAAAATGGTGATTTCAAGACCCTGAAAAGGGCAGTTTTTTGTAGAAAATGGTCCTAAAACTACGTTCAATAAAGACACAGCTAATGAGATGCTGATTTTGTACTGCACACAATGTTTAATGTTTGTTGGTCACTTTTAGAATTGTAGGGCATGTACTTTAACTTATAATGTATATATGTGCTAATGAGGTATAATTCATGCAAAACCAGGTCTCTGAGACTGGTATAATTTCAATGAATAAACAAGGTATTAAAGCTGTGAACTGACACGGATACCCTCAGTTTATTGCAGAGATCCCTCAGGGCCCCAAACACAGACAATCATGTTCCCCTTCTTCCAGAGGTCTCCCCCTCCAGGGCTGTCTGTGTTCTCCCTGTCTGCCAACACAAGGTGATCTTGTTTCTCCCTGACACTACAGAGAGGCAGTTCCCTCTCTACCTCAGGGAAGACACCTTTCCCAATCCCAACAGCCTGCCCCCTTCCCATGTGTAAAAATGATCAAGCCATCAAAACCTGGAATATTTATCAGGTAGATTATTTCTGAGACAGCAACTAAGATACAGGGCATCTACATCTAGATACCAATAAATCAAAATTGCCTAAGATAGAGGATATATTTATCCATGGACCATGCAAATCAAAATTAGTTATTTTTGTCCAATAAAGACACTGTAATCTTGAGATGACATTATTAACTGTATTTATAGACCAGTGGTGGAGACAACTGATAAATTAATGGGAGTTGTCCTGCTTGTAAATACCAAAAGGAGAGGGAGAATTCATGGTTGCAAAGGAATGTCAGAATTCATATCCAGCATTAAATTTGGTGTCTCATTTTATAAATATATATAAGGTGGATAAACAATAACAGCTTGTGAAAAGTTGTGTATAAAGCTACTTGCTTTGAATGAATAGCAGAAATTTAAGTTTTTTCACTTATATAGAGATCTAGATAGAGGCCAAGTAGGCAATTTTTCAATGACATTAAAGATGGAGGGCGGTAGGCCATTTCATCAGTTGGCAAGGCATAGGAATTATAAATCACTTACGATATTTCAATTAATTCTCAGCTGAATGCCATAACTGGCTGAGAGAGCAGTACTCTTAATGTAGTCGGTGAACTGCCTGTGTGATTCAACTTTAATACTTTCATGTCACTGAGGGGTGTTTCTGCAGTAACAGCCTTTACCTTCTGCGGCACGGATTACAATCTTGCACGTTATTTTGTTGTAATCGGTGACTGATTACTAGTCACCCATCATATGCACAGAACTATTAATTGATATGGATTGTAATTAGAGAAAACTTCTAAAGTTGGTCTACAATTTCTTTATAAACCATATATGCTATATTAAACAAGCAAATTTCTTAATTCGACTCACTTCGACGTTTCGAAACATCGAAGTGAGTCGAATTAAGAAATTTGCTTATTTAATTATTCTCCCAACTTGATGAACATTTTCATGAACATATGTGCTACAGTTTGAATTTTGAATTTTTATCACAACTGGGCCTAATATATGATTGATAAATGATTCATTATCATAGTGATGAAGCGATCTTTTGTGTAGTCCTATGAAACAGACTAACAGAGTAGTGGTCTCTGTTTGTTTGTATGTCACGGATAGCTTACTCAGTGTCGTATATATGTGGGGCTGAATTTTGTAGACATGCTTGTGGGCACTTTCGGGTGGTTCATAGATTTGTTTATTTTCCCATCCTTATTGTGTTGGGATCTTGATAAATGGTATGATAACCATATGCTATGTGTTTGCCAGTTTAAACAAAACTTATGAACAGTTCAACATTGTGTCACCAAAATTGATCAATGTGGTTTACTAATCTGTATTGTACTTTTAAATGTGTTCTTTTTGATTAATAATCATCTGAGATAATTCTTGCAAGGAAAATTGATAAAACTGGAAGTTAACAACCAACTTTTCTTTCCATTTTGTAGCATATCAACTGCGGCCACCTGGGGATTATTATGATTGTACAACTTCATTCTCTTGCCTAGCGTTATAGAAGTGCTCATTTATAATAATTATGGTTCAATGATAATGTGCTAAAATACAAACTGTGTTCGCATCAGCATTCAACCATTCATTGGTTAATTTACAAATGTCAGTCAGTGCAAATAGTAACATATGGCTTTAAAAAGTGTGCCAGATGGACAGAAACACAAAGAATGAATTTATAAAATGTCAACGCACATGCAGGAAATGTACATATATATCAGCGTTCGAAATAGCACTCGTCCATTTGTCCAGGACAAGTGATTTTTGGCCCGGACAAGTAAAATGACTCTACATGGTTATCCGGTGGACAAGTGAAAATTTACAGTAAATAGTGACGCGTGCAACATTGCAAACTTTATATTTGAGGAAATTCAAATGTAAATGAAGTTCGCTAGCAATCTCGCACGTTGCAAACTTGTTAACTAGTGTGTCGGCGTCTTGTCATTCTGCCGCAGGCCTGTACTTCAGTGTTCGACCGAGTTTAGTGCCTGCGTTAACAGGGTCATCCGCTGAGCGCACCAACCTAGCTCTGTCACACGCATAGGACAGACTCCGCACCAGCCATTGTTGATCGAGGCTGTATTTCATAAAATCGTTCAGTTTGGCCGATGTACAACTTGCTTCCACCCACGGATCATATTTGACGAACTTTGGAAATAGTAGACTTTGTATCGCTACCTGTTATTTGAATAATTACATAGTTTTTACCATTAGTACGCCTAACCCACGCGGACTCGGCAGCCTTCCAAGACCAAGACCACGTCATCGAACGTTAGCCGATTCAGTCTTAGATCGGTGACAATTGTCAAAACTTGTAACTGGCTCTCCGATAAATCTGTGGTGATGGTTGATAAACAGAATATTAATGAAATTTCAGAAGTCTTGTATCTATGTAACATTTATTCTAACAATAAATTGCAAGTTTTCGAAACCAGATTATGCAAGACTCGCGGCCGGGGTGCCAACTGCCGTTGACATGTCGGCTTCCGCCAACAACGGCGATCTGCGCGCGGCAACAACGTTACGATGTAACTAAATCGATAAATTATATTCCGCCTGGTAAATGTAATTCCGGCACCGTTAAAACTGTTTATACATAATTGAAATGGTAATATAAAATTTAGTAAAAATATGCATTTGTTTGCTGGTGATCAATTGAATATTGTCTTCGTTTGTAAAATACAGAACTGTTAATATTGAAGTTCGTAGAGATTGAATAAAATAATATCAGATTACAGCCTGTATATAGTTTATTATGATTTTTGTGACATTTCCTGGCTTTGCATTGGTCGTGTTCCTGATGGTTGAGTGGCATCTTCAATAAAAACTGATGCCAACATTTTACAGCAGTGTTATATGTTACATATATATATATCACTGAAATATTGGTATACATCATGTAACGTGTCTACTTTTAATATTTGTGATGAATAATAATGATAATGGACCCAAAAAAATATATTGCAAATATAATTTTGCATATGCTATGTGTTTGCCAGTTTAAACAAAACTTATGAACAGTTCAACATTGTGTCACCAAAATTGATCAATGTGGTTTACTAATCTGTATTGTACTTTTAAATGTGTTCTTTTTGATTAATAATCATCTGAGATAATTCTTGCAAGGAAAATTGATAAAACTCTACGTAGTTGGAAGTTAACAACCATCTTTTCTTTCCATTTTGTAGCATATCAACTGCGGCCACCTGGGGATTATTATGATTGTACAACTTCATTCTCTTGCCTAGCGTTATAGAAGTGCTCATTTATAATAATTATGGTTCAATGATAATGTGCTAAAATACAAACTGTGTTCGCATCATCATTCAACCATTCATTGGTTAATTTACAAATATCAGTCAGTGCAAATAGTAACATATGGCTTTAAAAAGTGTGCCAGATGGACAGAAACACAAAGAATGAATTTATAAAATGTCAACGCACATGCAGGAAATGTACATATATATCAGCGTTCGAAATAGCACTCGTTCATTTGTCCAGGACAAGTGATTTTTGGCCCGGACAAGTAAAATGACTCTACATGGTTATCCGGTGGACAAGTGAAAATTTACAGTAAATAGTGACGCGTGCAACATTGCAAACTTTATATTTGAGGAAATTCAAATGTAAATGAAGTTCGCTAGCAATCTCGCACGTTGCAATCTTGTTAACTAGTGTGTCGGCGTCTTGTCATTCCGCCGCAGGCCTGTACTTCAGTGTTCGACCGAGTTTAGTGCCTGCGTTAACAGGGTCATTCGCTGAGCGCACCAACCTAGCTCTGTCACACGCATAGGACAGACTCCGCACCAGCCATTGTTGATCGAGGCTGTATTTCATAAAATCGTTCAGTTTGGCCGATGTACAACTTGCTTCCACCCACGGATCATATTTGACAAACTTTGGAAATAGTAGACTTTGTATCGCTACCTGTTATTTGAATAATTACATAGTTTTTACCATTAGTACGCCTAACCCACGCGGACTCGGCAGCCTTCCAAGACCAAGACCACGTCATCGAACGTTAGCCGATTCAGTCTTAGATCGATGACAATTGTCAAAACTTGTAACTGGCTCTCCGGTAAATCTGTGGTGACGGTTGATAAACAGAATATTAATGAAATTTCAGAAGTCTAGTATCTATGTAACATTTATTCTAACCATAAATTGCAAGTTTTCGAAACCAGATTATGCAAGACTCGCGGCCGGGGTGCCAACTGCCGTTGACATGTCGGCTTCCGCCAACAACGGCGATCTGCTCGCGGCAACAACGTTACGATGTAACTAAATCGATAAATTATATTCCGCCTGGTAAATGTAATTCCGGCACCGTTAAAACTGTTTATACATAATTGAAATGGTAATATAAAATTTAGTAAAAATATGCATTTGTTTGCTGGTGATCAATTGAATATTGTCTTCGTTTGTAAAATACAGAACTGTTAATATTGAAGTTCGTAGAGATTGAATAAAATAATATCAGATTACAGCCTGTATATAGTTTATTATGATTTTTGTGACATTTCCTGGCTTTGCATTGGTCGTGTTCCTGATGGTTGAGTGGCATCTTCAATGACAAACTGATGCCAACATTTTACAGCAGTGTTATATGTTACATATATATATATCACTGAAATATTGGTATACATCATGTAACGTGTCTACTTTTAATATTTGTGATGAATAATAATGATAATGGACCCAACAAAATATATTGCAAATATAATTTTGCAATTTCAGAATTTGCAGATTATATCAAATTGTGTCTTTGATCACAAGTCACTCAGATGTACATGCAACGAAACAGTAGGACATTGTGCTTGTTGTCATAAAAATAAGACAGACTTTTTATGTTTTTTTCTCGAAGCTTCGATTCCCCTTGACAACCACTCGGACAAGTTAAAATATTGGCGGACAAGTAGATTCAAAACTTACTTGTCCGGCGGACAAGTAAATATTCTGGCTTATTTCTATCGCCGTATATGTATATATATGTGTGTATTTTGTGGGCAAAAGGCACTGATGAAGGCAGTGTGGTCCAACAGCCTCCGTCTCATACTGTGTCCATACATTGTACAACATTGACAACTGCGTGTTGCATTTGTGCATGTGACGGCACGTGCATATATATGTATGCCATTTGTGCGTGCATTTGTTTATATATCTCAAGTTCTTTGCGCTATTCGTAGCATAATATTTTATGTTTCTTCCACTAGGTGGCAGTGGTGATTGTGCTAGTGACGACTCTTTGCATCAACGTCATGTTCATCATTGACACAAACAGGAGACTGCAGCAAGACCTCCAGAAAGCAGGTACACCCTCCCCATCACCCTCCCCATCACCATCACCCTCCCCATCACCCTGCACCCTCAACCATCACCCTCCCCATCACCCTCCACCATCACCCTCCCCATCACCCTGCACCCTCAACCATCACCCACCTCATCACCCTCCACCCTCTACCCATCACTCCACCCTCTACCCGTCACCTTCCACCCATCACCCTCTACCCATCACCCTCCACCATTCACCCTCTACCCATCACCCTCTACCTATCACCCTCCATCCATCACCCTCTACCTATCACCCTCCATCCATCGCCCTCTACCCATCACCCTCCATCCATCACCCTCTACCCATCACCCTCCACCATTCACCCTCTACCCATCACCCTCTACCTATCACCCTCCATCCATCACCCTCCATCCATCACCCTCTACCCATCACCCTCTGCCCATCACCCTCTATCCATCACCCTCTACCCATCACCCTCCACCATTCACGCTCTACCTATCACCCTCCACCATTCACCCTCTACCCATCACCCTCTACCTATCACCCTCCATCCATCACCCTCTACCCATCACCCTCTACCCATCACCCTCTACCCATCACCCTCCACCATTCACCCTCTACCCATCACCCTCTACCTATCACCCTCCATCCATCACCCTCTACGCATCACCCTCTGCCCATCACCCATCAACCTCTACCCATTGCCCTCTACCCTCCACCCATCACCCTCTGCCGATTGCTCTCTGCCCCAACCTCACCACAGTATCACTAATACCATTGATAACAAAAACATAATTTCCATAATTTCGTTTTTAAATATTTTAATGTGTTCAGCATTGTTCTCTCAAATTGATGATCTGATTAATTTTCTTATTTTTAGTCTTGAATATGTTCTCATTTTTGTAACAAGTTCATATCCATAGCAGATGCACTGGCATCTCTATTCCAAAAATATTTTTTACTACATTTTTTGTTGTTGCCATAGCAACAAGCAACCCAGTGGAGGGAGTTGTGGAGGGTAAACATGCCCCCCGAAACATCAAACAAGTGGCTGACCCTCCGCGGTCACTGCAGGTTGAAGTACTGTCCAGCAAATCCAAGGTCTCTGTCACCATTGATGGCACCATGGTGAGTGGCTCGACACTTGAAAACTAATACCGGGTAGTCTGTCTGTCTGTCTGTCTCTGTCTGTCTGATTATGTCTATCTGCCTATCTGTCTCTGTCTGTCTCTGTCTGTCTCTGTGTGTCTGATTATGTCTGTATGCCTGTCTGTCTAGAAGACACACAAGAAGCTGGAAGCTTTCCACATACGCAACCTCAGGTCTATACTCCATATCCACTGGCAAGACCGGATGACAACATTGAGGTGCTTGAGAGAGAGCACAGACCACTAGCATCGAGGTGATGATTATGAGAGCCCAGCTATGATGGACCGGGCATGTCTTCCGTATGGACGAGACAAGGATCCCCCGGCAGCTTCTCTATGGCGAGCTCTCTGAAGGCCTCAGGCACCAGGGACGTCCCCGGAAGCGATACAAGGACGGCATCAAGGCCAACCTCCAGTAGAGGTAGTAGGCATCCGTCCAAAAGAATTTGAAAGCGCAGCAGCTGACAGAAGTCAATGGCGAACGTTCACCAGGACTGGCTGCCAGGCCTCTGAGGAAAGACGCTACCAACGCCTGCAAGATGCCAGCGACAGACAACACCGGGCAGCAGCATCGTCAGCACCAGCCACAACAGGCTTCCCTTGTCCGACTTGCAAGAGACTGTGTGTCCAGAATTGGCCTACATAGCCACTTGAGGACACACACCACAGATGACTAACACAGCATCGTCATCGTCGGATACAACGGACTACGTGTGCTGCCTGCCTGCCTGCCTGCCTGCCTGCCTGCCTGCCTGCCTGCCTGCCTGCCTGCCTGCCTGCCTGCCTGCCTGCCTGCCTGCCTGCCTGCCTGCCTGCCTGCCTGCCTGCCTGCCTGCCTGCCTGCCTGCCTGCTTGCCTGCCTGCCTGTATAATGTCTGGTTGTCCGTCCGTCCGTCCGTTGACTGTCTGTCTGTCTGTCTGTCTGTCTGTCTGTCTGTCTGTCTGATTGTCCGTCTGTCTGTCTGTCCATCTGTCTGGTTGTCTTTTACTGTCTGTAAATCTGTCTCTGTCTGTTTGTGTATGTCTCTATGTCTACCTGTCCATCAGTCCATCTGTGTGTCAGCCTGTCTGCCTATTCTGTCTGGTTGTCCGTCCATCTGTCCATCCATTCATCCATCCAACAGTCTGTTCATCTGTCACTGTCTGTCTCTATTTCTATGAAACAATATCTGAACGGTTTTGCTGGATATTTGTTTAGCCTACAGAACAGATGTGCTTTGTTTGTTATTCGTCTGTCACTCGATGCTATACTGTTTCGATGAACACTAGAATATATGTATCTTATCTTGATTTTTTACATTTGAAACAAATCTGTATGAAATTGAGGTATGTCCATATACCTCCACAAATATAGAAAATACATATATGTGGCATGTCTGTTAGGAATTTCATGCTTAGGTTCACATGTTCAACTGGTCCACTTGTTTCGGAGACTCGGCACTCTGGTTAAGCCTGCTTCACAAATTACATGTCACAGACACTTCTATCATGGGATATTGGAAGGAGGAGAGTATATTAGACTAGCTTAAAGTATGTATCAATGTTATGTGCACAATTTGAATGGTCTAACGACTAACATTCAAATTGTCAGCAGTATTTGGTGTTTATTAAATGCAATTTGGCAGGCAATATAACTTCAACATATGTACTTTGTTATTAAAAACATCATATTTCAAAATGTGAAATAGACAAGACTGGTTTGACCAATCAGAAAGCAAACAAATAATTTTATTAATAAGTTTTTAAAGGTTTTTTTCAAAGACGTCTTATTTCTTCATTGCAACTGACTTCACACAAGCTATTGTATTTAAATGTATTACTGCCTTACTGATCTTCTCCATAGAACTTGATTACTCACTTACGTAACATTTCCACATTGTTTGTTTTCGACTTAGATCTTGGAAGATGCAGAAGCAGACAAGAATCGTGGTATCCACGTTTTGGTATTGAACCAGGCAACAGTACGTATAGATACAATTCATCCCCCCATCACTCTCCTTATATGAATGAATGAATGAATGAATGAACGTTTATTCAGAACATTGGCAACAATATATATATATATATACAAGACAACCAAACAAGTTTAACTATAATACAAGTGAGAATATACAAGCTACTGTTGATGCATTCAGTTTTGAGCGTAGTGTTTTCAGCCGGTTGTCAGCCTTGTTTTGCTCACAGTTGTCATGCATAGCTTTTCTTGGAATAATCAATCAACTTTCACTACATTAGATTTAGCAGTGCCATTTATGAGATTAGATAAGTAAATACTGGTGATACTTCAATCATGACGGTGAACTTTTTGTTTATAACTAAATTTCGCAAAAACCAATAAGAGCAGAAGCTGCTGGAAGACAGGCTGAATCAGCAGCAGCAACAGCAGAAGCAGCAGCAGAATCAACAGCAATAACTTGAATACATGAAATAGTTTCTAGTAAATTGATATACTCTAAATGAAGAAACCACCCTTCAACATACATATCCATGTTTTCTACATTTTCGGCGTTACTAGATTTTCATTATTACAGATTTATTGAAGAAAAATAATTTTGATGCCATGTAACCTTGTTTATATGTTATTGTGAAGTAAATAATCATATACAGTAGACCCTCGCATTAAGAACACCTTTGTAACACTGCAACCTCACAATTAAGGACACCCTGGAGTAGTCTCAAATTACGTCTGTTCCAGTAAAGAATAGGAAAATAATCTCACTCATAAGCTCACTTTGCTATTCAGGTCACTTTTGCACAAGAGTGTTCTTAATAGTGAGGGTCCACTGTATTTATGTCACTTCGATCATTTGCACATCTGCCATTTTTCGACTGTAATGGCTTCCCGGATCCAGGCCAGAGTGCAGCTGGTGTGTTCAGGCTCAATGATCAGTCAATTAAGAGTTGACAAGTAAACCAGTCTATGACTGTGTAGGTGACTGTGTCTTTGAATGTAGGGAAGAAAGTCACAGGAAAAAAGTCACAGGAAATAAAATCACAACTTTAATTTTAGAGTTCTTTGTATTTACAATATAAGTGTGAATGTTAAATAGATTTGGGTGAATATTTGTTTTAATATTAAGTAGAACAAATTCAGTGCATAAGTTTGATAACAAGTCACCGATACATCTCACTTGTGTTTAAATGTCATTGAAAATGTCCAAGGCTATGTCAGAGTTTCTTTGGAAATATTTGTTATAATCATGCATCAAACTTTGTTGTGTTCAATTATCAGTGAGAATATGCAAGATTGTGGCGGAATTTCCTCAGAATATTAATTGTAATCATCAAACATAATTTTTTAAATTATCATTGAATAACTGCAAAATTTTGTATGTAGTGTATAGTCTCCGAATACATTACATTTTATTTCCTATGACTTATTTTCCTGTCCAAAACTGTGACTTTAATTATGTGACTTTTATCATATGACTTTATGTTGTGACTTTTTCATGTGGCTTTATTTTTGCCCACTGTGTCTTTGGCAGGGCAGCGTGATGGCGCAACGAGTGTTTGACACATACATGCCTCATGAGGACGAGGCTATGGTTCTCTTTCTCAACATGGTGTCAGATGGCCGCATCCTCATCTTCACAATCAAGGTAAAAGAACCAAAAGAGAGGTCCAAGGCACACTGACCAGTAATAAATGACCACATGCACTCTGTACAAAGACCAGTCTTGACTGCACAAAAGTAAAAAACTAAAATTGCCCCTCTATCCTGTAAGAAGGCAGTCATTGGGGAAAAAGTGATGACTCTGACAGCTCCTGCCATCTCTTTCGATTCTCTGCCAGCCTCTAGGTGGTGTCGAAGGTCAACCCAGACCACTCCTGGATGTTCCGCTCTTTCTGTCTCCCAGTCTTTTTTCCTCCTTTCTTCCTCCTTTCAGGGCGGTTTTACTACTTTGCCTGCTGTATTTAAAATTAATAAAGAATTACATAATTTATGTATTAAAAATTTTAGAAATATATTTGCTTTCACGAATTACAATTAATAAAGTTACCAGGAATACAGAACATTTTAAAATTGTAAAACAAGAAATACAGAATATCATTAATGATAATTAAATAAAAAGAATAACATTTAAGAAAACAAGAGTATAATTAATTTAATTTTTTTTAGAAACATTTAAAAATTAATAGTTGTAGCTTTGTTTAATTAGTCTGACATTGGTCTGCACCATCCAGTTTTACTTGGCGGTAGACGCCACCAAGTGACCTTGATATGACCCCTCTGGTCCCAATTTCCCCCTATTTAAGTGCGTCTTCCTGCCAGCAGTTAGATTCGCGAACATTTCTCGGCTTTCTCCTATTGAAATCCCACAAGGGAGTTAACCAGGTCATAGTCTGATGGATTACCAAGCGTGTGCTGTCTTAATAATTAAACACTTACACCCGCTATGCACCAAGTGCGTAATTAAAAAACTCCTCCATGTTTAGAGGGCAGGTCAAAGTACACTAACGCATCGATTCGGGGAAGATTTCGTAAGATAAACACACGTCATTCATTCATACTGTCAGTGTTGTCAGTGCAAATTAAAATGGATGTGTTTTTTGTTTGACGGAATACAAAAAGGTGTCAAATATTATGTTTTAAGTAAATATTTGAATTTCTGTGTTTGCTGCACATTTATGTGGCAAGTGGCAATGTCTATTTTTAGATGGTTATGCTTAAATGCTTTAGAAAATGCATTTTAGAAAATCCATTTCTTTTGTGAACTCCTAATTAACCCATTACGTTTCCATTGCCTGAACAGTAATAATGTTGTGTTTTTAATTTGTCGTACGTTATTTAAAAAGGAGAATTGTTTATAATAAATAAAATGTGCAGTTAAGTAAGTAAAAAATGGATACCCTTTCAAAAAAATTTAACAACACTGCCACCCAGAGAATTAACTCTAGATGGCAGGTGGACAAGGAAGCCTTTTGGCTTATCGAGAGTCCAACCCTTTTTATCTATGTTTAATTTTATTGTGTATCCCGCCCTTCTGAGGTATGTGTCGATTTTATTTTTAAACATTCACGCTACTAGCACCCACACAATCACCAAATAATCTGTTCCATTCATTTACAGCCCTTTATAAAAATGAGAACTTTCTTATATCTACCGGTACCGGTAATCTACACTGCTCCTTTACTAATGTGACTTCATGTCCTCTAGTCCTTCTATCTTTCTTAACTGAAAAAAAATAGTTCTATCAATATTTTCCTAACCATTCAATATTTTATAAACATTTCTATCTGATCTCCTCTCAATCTCCTGGTCTCTAGTGTTGTTACACCACATTCTTTTAGGCATATTTCGTAACTAAAATCCCTCAGTTTTGGTATCATTTTAGTTGCTCTCCTTTGTACACTTTCTAGCGTATGTATGTACTTCTTGCGATATGGCCTCCACGCTTGTATACAATATTCTCAATGAGGCCTAACTATTGTTTTGTACAGTGGTACTATTAGTTCTTTTTTCTTATATGGTATATTTCGCCTAATTAATCCAAGGATTTTATTTCCTTTTTAAGCTACAATTCCGCTCTGCTCTGAAACCTTCATATCAGCACTAATGGTTAACCATAAGTACTTTTCTTTTACAATAGTACTTACTACAGTATCCCCCATTGTATATTCTACATCTTCGTTCCCATGCCCTGTGTGGAGGCATTTACATTTCCCAAAATTGAAAATTTTTCACTTTTCAGACCATTTTATCAATTTTTTCTATCCAGTTAATTATACCATTTCCTATGCCATGGGCCTTTAGTTTAAGCAGTAATCTTTGATGTGGCACTTTGTCGAAAGCTTTCTGAAAATCTAAGTAGATGATATCTACTGGTGATCCATCATCTACCCACTTAGTGATATCTTCCAAAAACATAACATATATGTGAAGCATGACCTCGCTTTTAGAAACCCATGTTGAGATGGGTTTATCAAGTTATGTTTAACAAGAAAATCCACCTTGTGATCTTTAATTAACCTTTCTAATAATTTGCATATCACTGATGTTAAATTCACTGATCTGTAGTTCTCTGACTTGTTTCTCGAACCTTTTTTAAATAATGGTATAATGTTTGTTTCTTTCCATTCTAAAGGAACCACTCCCTCTTCTAATGACAAGTTGAAAACTGTTGCAAGCGGTATGATAATTTGTTCTACAATTTCCAATAGTAGTTTGGGCGGAATCCCATCCACTTCACGTGATTTAGTATTCTTCATTGCCCTTGTTTTCTTAGCTACTAATTCCGCGGTTACAATTAACTGTCCTAAATAGTCTGATTCCTCTGGTACTGGCAGTGAACAAATATCTTCCCTGGTAAACACTGAACTAAAATACTCATTAAGGTCTTCTGCCAATACGAATCCCTCTGATATTATATTTCCAGTACTATCAAATTGACTTTATACTGATACCAAAAGGATGGAGGACGTCTGTGTTTAATGCAAAGACATTACCAGGAGCCGATTGTGGCTCTGACCATGAATTGCTAAGCGCCAAGATTGCAATAAAATTAAGAAAGATGAAGAAAGGGAAAGAGATAGTGAGGTATGACGTCAGTGATAACACAAAAGGATACCGAGTAGAGGTTATGAACCATTTCGGAGTATTACAGACAGTGGCTGACGAGAAGGAACCAGAGGAGTTGGCAGTAGAAATGACGAACATCATTATGAAATGAGCTGACAAACATTTCACTAAAAAGAGGAGACAAAAACAACCATGGATAAGCAGACACACTGCAGATGATTGACGAAAGGACAGAGTAAAAGAAGAACAAAGAAAGGAGTGAGAATTGTCATGAGAAATACAGAGAGATGTTCAAGATGATTAAACGAATGTGTAAGGAAGACAAGAAGAAATATATAGAAAAGAAATGAGAAAAGATAGAACTTTGTATGAGAAGGAATGATAGTTGCAATATGTTCGAGGAAATCAAGTCTATGACACAGTCGTTCAAACCTAGACTTGGCATTATTAAAGATGAAACGGGAATGATTCTGACAGAAAGCGATGACATACTTGAAAGATGGAAGCAATATTGTGAAAGCATGTTTAAGAAAGAAGAAACAGAAGAGGTAGACATGGATGAAGGCAGAGAGAGGACAGAACCAGAAGGTGAACTTGAGCCTTTGCGTTCAGAGGTGGAGTGGGCAGTAACAAGTCTAAAAGATGGAAAATCACCTGGCACTGATGACATCACTGCAGAGCTAATAAGAGTAAGTGGAGAAGCAGGCGGGGATATCTATCACACATTATGCAAGAAAATATGGAGAAGTGGAACATGGCCCATGGACTGGAAACGAGCCATCCTTATGCTAATACCGAAAAAAGGTGACATACAAGAATGCTCAAACCACAGGACTATATCCCTCATCAGCCATGCGAGCAAAATTATGCTAAAAATCATAATGAAGAGAATCACAACCAAATTAGAATGTGAAGTCAACAGAACACAAGCTGGTTTCCGGACTGGAAGAGGAACAAGAGATCACATTTTCAACCTGAAGATGTTAATTCAAAAATGCAGAGAATTCAACCATGACCTTAGGAACTGTTTCATAGATTATTCAAAAGCTTTTGATGTTAGTTATCAACAACTCTGGAAAACCTTGATACACATGGGATTTGACCAGAAAATTACATCGTTTATCCAAAATGTATATGTTAGTCAGTAGTCTGCAGTGAGATTAGAGTGTGGTACCGCAGATTGATTCCCAGTCGGCAAGGGAGTGAGACGGGTGCATTTGGTCCCCCCGCCTATTCAGTCTATACACAGAGAATATCATGAGAGAGGTCAAGACTGACATGAGAAGCTAGTATTTTAATGGACTGAAAGTGAATGGACAGGATATATATGAATTGAGATATGCCGATGACACAACGTTAATATCCGATACAAAAGAAGGATTGGATAAACTGATAACTGCTGTTAAAGAGAACAGTGAGATGAAAGGATTGAAACTAAACGTAAAGAAGACTAAGATTATGGATGTGAAGGGATGTCGAGAACCATCAGAAGTCACAGTAGATGGCGAAGAAATAGAACGAGTGGAAAGTTTTGAATATCTGGGGTCACTGATGGAAGCGAATGGAGATTGGATGAAAGAGATCAAGCGGAGTTTGGCAATGGCGAGTAAAAAGTTGATGGAGATGAAGAAGCTGTGGAAAGCAACGAACAAAGATATCAAACTACGAATTATCCGAGTCTGCATATTTCCAACGGCTACGTATGGATGCGAAACCGGGACTCTTAATAAGAACATTACTAAACATATAAATGCATTTGAAAACAAATGTTATAGAAAGATATTATGAGTTTCGTGGACTGAAGGTAGAACTAACGAATCCATTGCATATGAGCTTGGTATTATATCCAGGACTTTATTGAACTTTGTAAAGAAACAGAAACTAAGTTAAGACCTATGAGACAATGGAAGAAGGACATAGAGGAATGGATGGGAGCAGACGTCTGGCGAGTGGGGAGACTGGCAAACGAAAGAGCTGTCTATAGACAATCCATCAAGGCTGCAACGTCCAGAAATGGATAAGCAAACCCAACCAACTATCTTCTAGAGTACCTACCTTATCCTGAACTTTCTGTTTGCTCCGAACATATGCATAAAAACTCTTGCTGCGTGTTTTATATTACAGGCTTATTTTTGTTCATAGCTTCTCTTTGAATTTCTAATTTCAGTTGTAGTTTGGTTAAGTGCTTCTTTATAAATGTTGTAGTTTTCATCATTTCCAGTACATCTATATGACTTCCACATCATTTGTTTGTACTTAATTTTTCTAATGGCTTCTTTCGATAAGTGTTTCTTTCGGGACTGTTTCCCTTGTTTTTCAAGGGAACAAATTTATCGATGATACACTCAATTTCATTCTTTAAGATATTCCAGCATTCTATTGCTGTCTTATTCTTCAATGTATTATTATTCCAGTCTATCTTTGCTAAATATTTCCTAATGTCCTTATATCTCACTTTGTGGAAATTTCTCCTGTACTGCTTTTTACTATTCCTTTCTGATTTCACTTTGATGGTAAAATGTATCTGGTTGTGATCACTACTCCCAAGTGGCTCACATACCATGACATTGTCAACTAATTCATTCTTTGAGGACAAAACTATGTCAAACACATTTTCACCCTTGGTTGGTTCTAGCACATGTTGAGAAAGGAAACTATCTTGTAATAAAACTAAAAACGTTCCTGTACTCTGTAGAGATTTCCATTGTATATGACCATGGTTAAAATTCCCCATAATAATACAGTCCTGTTCGCTCACTTCCCTTAGAGCGTTTTGTACTTTTTCATTCTCTTCTATGCTTATGTTTGGACTTCGATAAACTAACCCAACCGTTAACGTTGACTTTCCTGTAACTATGTTACACCAAACTGCTTCTTTGGAATCTGCTTCTTTTTCTAATTTTATTTCAAAGCCTGGATAGATTCTTTAACATATAAAATAACTCCACCTCCCCTTCTTCCTATTCTATATTTCCTAAACATTACTGTCAGTTCCAATTCGGCATCTAATATATCAGCCCATGGTTCGGTTATGCTCATTAAGTGAGGGTCAATATCTTCTACCATTATGTTTAGTTCATTTCTTTTGTTTACTGTGCTCCTTGCATTTAAACAAACGCATTTATATCCAACTTCAGAACAGTTTTCCAGGCTGTTCTTTGCTGATTTATTTGTGCTGTCTTTATCACATCTAGTTTAAATAAATGCAACCTGTCCCACTGTAAACAGATCGCAGCAGGTTCTCTGAGAAAACTGCATCTGTCCGGTTGTTGTCTTTTCCCCCTGTCGTCTTCTCTCCTGTCACATTCTCTTCTGTTTCAATTTTTCCTGTCGCTTTTTCTCTTGTCACCTTTCCTCCTGTCAGCGTCCAGCGTCCTTGTTATTGATTTCTTTTCTGTCACATTTACTCTCACTTCCTTTTGTCCTGTCAACTTTCCTCCCATCACATTTTCTTCTCTCCTCTTCCGTCCCATTTTCCCTCCTACCTCCTTCTCTATGGTCATTTTCTCCCCTGTCACCTTCCCGCCTATAACATTTCCTGCCGTCGATTCTCCAATTTCTTCCCCTTCAGTCATCTTCCCTCCTCTCAGTCTCCTCTCCTCAGTCTTCTTGCCACTACTCAGCTCCTTCAGTCTCACAGTATTCCCAACTCTCTCCCTGTCGTCTCTCCATTCCACCTGTCTCCTTGCTAATTCTCATCTCCATCCCGTTCACAATGTCTGTCAACCCAACTACCTCCTTCAGCACACATTCCACCTCCCAACACCCCACGACTGAAAGGTGAATCCCTCTTTTCGGGATAAGGCAAAATCCACCCAGCTGTGGCAGTCATTGCACACCAAGTGTCGCTTTGCCTTGACTCGCCGCTTGCAAGGTGCCATATCAGAGGGCTTTTAAAAGGGCCAAGAACTCTGCCTGAGCCCAAAACCCTAGTTGGCAAAGTTCTTTGATAACAAAAATTCCTTTGAATGTTTTAACCTAAACTTAGATGATTCATCGATTGATACATCACGATGAAGTTTGTTGTTCTGTATGATTAGTTTTGCAGTACATAAATCATATGTCGCAAAAACAGAAACCAAGTGGCCATTTTATGTAGGTTATAAAGTGCCTTACATCTCATTGGTAAAATAGCTGAGGAAATCTTACTTCCTCTATTGGTATGTGTGTATGTAGATATTATATTCAAGGAATGTATGTATATAAGCATGCATGTCTCCTGCACCCAGATATCATGTTGCAATTTAAATCTTTATTGTTCACATGATGATGGGTTGTTTCAAATGCTAAATGTATATTGTTGTTTTGTATGCTATGTGTTTATTGTTCACTGGACAAACGATAATTCCAAATGATCAGTGTTTAATGTTTGCAGGACAAGGAACCTTTCAAATGATCAGTGTTTAATGTTTGCAGGACAAGGAACCTTTCAAATGATCAGTGTTTAATGTTTGCATGACAAGGAACCTTTCAAATGATCAGTGTTTAATGTTTGCAGGACAAGGAACCTTTCAAATGATCAGTGTTTAATGTTTGCAGGACAAGGAACCTTTCAAATGATCAGTGTTTAATGTTTGCAGGACAAGGGACCTTTCAAATGATCAGTGTTTAATGTTTGCAGGACAAGGAACCTTTCAAATGATCAGTGTTTAATGTTTGCAGGACAAGGAACCTTTCAAATGATCAGTGTTTAATGTTTGCAGGACAAGGAACCTTTCAAATGATCAGTGTTTAATGTTTGCAGGACAAGGAACCTTTCAAATGATCAGTGTTTAATGTTTGCAGGACAAGGAACCTTTCAAATGATCAGTGTTTAATGTTTGCATGACAAGGAACCTTTCAAATGATCAGTGTTTAATGTTTGCAGGACAAGGAACCTTTCAAATGATCAGTGTTTAATGTTTGCAGGACAAGGAACCTTTCAAATGATCAGTGTTTAATGTTTGCAGGACAAGGGACCTTTCAAATGATCAGTGTTTAATGTTTGCAGGACAAGGAACCTTTCAAATGCTAAGATTTTATTGTTTAATATTTAATTAATTAATATTTAATGCTGATGTTTACTGTTTCGCCGTACAAGGGCTAATTTCCAATGCTAACTTTTGTACCCAGGATAAGGGTTCATTTCTAGTGATTTTGTTCCCAGATGAGGGATCGTTTCAAAAGCTAATTGTTATTGTTCCAATGCTGAGGGGTCATATCAAATACTAAGTGGTTATTCTTCACAGGACAACGGGTAATTTCAAATGCTGTTTTTATTGTTTGCAGGATGAAGGGTCGTTTCAAATGAAGCCACCGGCTCGAGAAGTTCTCACCCAGCTGGGCAGTGACAAGGCCCAAACTGTGGGCTGGCGAGATACTTGGGTGATGATCACTATCAAAGGGGGTAAGCAACATATAAGGGGTCAGTTCAAAATATTTAAAAATATTTTTTGTTTTCTTTTGTTATTGTAATGTTTGTTACATGCGATTTACCCATTTACCATGTTTACTTCCTTGTAATTACAAAATCTGATATAATTACATTAAATATAATATAAACAATACATTCTAACATAATAACACGTCAAATGTGTTTGAACCTCATTTTTCATTAATCTACAGGTCTTATTTATATTTTCTTATTTATCATGTCTTTATAACGTCATTGATAGTTCACAGTTCTACTTTAATGTGAGCTATGTATTTATTTATAATTTGTGTTTCGTTGAACTCAGATTTATACTGTTGTTCGAAACAAATTGAAAGAATACTTTAATTTAGTATCATAATAATGGAATGTTGCACACAAAATGTGACTTGCCACAACAAGCAAGATGAGTGTTATGTCGCAAAATTGTGAAATTGAGTTTTGTACCTTTTTGGATCCACAAAAGTTTGCAAATCCCTGTATTTTAGTTGTTTTGGATTGTTTGTAGATGAAAATAAATTGGATATTGGAATATGAGATGATAAAGTATGCATTTCTGCTAAAATCACAAAATTGATAGAACGCGACCTGCATATGCTGTTTTTGGCACATGTCCAGAATAGCCCTATGTGACATAATACCTGGTTCGCTGGGGCATGTCAGAAATGTTCTGTAATTCCACCGTAAAATCTAATATGGTGTACACTAATTCCTTTTGTATTCGAATCGACATTAGGACAAAAACAAGGAGAGGCACATGGCAACTCCCCAGACTTGGCTAGCTGGGGGGCGCCAGTCCTACTCAAGGCAGACCTAGTTCTACAACCCATAGGAGGTGAGAGATGTCTCTAGAACACGATGTCAGTGGATCAGTATTGTGTGTCATCTTCAGCACTGATATCTTGAATGCTAACTTCAGTACACTGATCTCAGTGTGTCTTGATATAATCAATTTGTGCCAAATCAGTTTGATTCACAGTTGATTCTTGTAAGTGGGTTTCTGAAAAAATGTCATAATGTGGAAGTGAACGTATATCAAACAACTAAGGGTTCATCTCAGAACGTCGATGTCCAATATCAGATAAAATTACTTTCATCTGACTTCAGTCCCCCACCAACACCCCTCAGACGAAAGTTAGTAAACATTGATATGATTATATCATCAATATGTTAACAGTATCGGTCTGAAGTGTAAAATGTCATTGTCCAACGCCAGACGAAACAGCCTCAAAAGAAAGTAATTTCATCTGATATCAGACGATATTCTGAGATGATCCCAAAATTCCTGTAGAGTAGCTACAAAGCTGTGGGAATTGGTAGTGTTGAATACCTCGGGTATCAGACTTTCTTAACTAAACGAATGTTGCGACTCAGTTGTATTACTTGTGTTTACAAATACTTATTTGCATTACATCTTCAGCGTATATTATTTCCCTTTACATAATGTTTTACATTTAAATTTTTATATAATTGAGTTTACAATTTTTATTTATTGCTAGCCACTTAAATATTGGCATGAATATTGGTTTACTGGTTAGTTGTGTGATGAATATTGGTTTAATGGTTAGTTGTGTGATGAATATTGGCTTAATGGCTAGTTGTGTGATGAATATTGGTTTACTGGTTAGTGGTGTGATGAATATTGGTTTAATGGTTAGTTGTGTGATTAATATTGGTTTACTGGTTAGTTGTGTGATGAATATTGGTTTAATGGTTAGTTGTGTGATGAATATTGGTTTAATGGTTAGTTGTGTGATGAATATTGGTTTACTGGTTAGTTGTGTGATGAATATTGGTTTACTGGTTAGTTGTGTGATGAATATTGGTTTAATGGTTAGTTGTGTGATGAATATTGGTTTACTGGTTAGTTGTGTGATGAATATTGGTTTAATGGTTAGTTGTGTGATTAATATTGGTTTAATGGTTAGTTGTGTGATGAATATTGGTTTAATGGTTAGTTGTGTGATTAATATTGGTTTAATGGTTAGTTGTGTGATGAATATTGGTTTAATGGTTAGTTGTTTGATGAATATTGGTTTAATGGTTAGTTGTGTGATGAATATTGGTTTAATGGTTAGTTGTGTGATGAATATTGGTTTAATGGTTAGTTGTGTGATGAATATTGGTTTAATGGTTAGTTGTGATGCAGAAGATGAGAAAACTCAGAAAACATTGTGTGTTGTTTCAGAGAGTCAGTGTTCTTGGCCTGACACGGAGGAGAATCGGCGACGCAGGACGTTTTGTGACAAGCTGGAGGGGTATGGCAGTCTGTGTCGATGTCACGACCCCGCACCTCTTCTCTTCTCACCAGAGCCGGTGAGATCTTTATTCGATCACTTTTAGTTGCAGGCAAATCACATTGTAAAACATGAAATAAATACTATGTTTGTTTAAGATATTTATGGATACACAGTGTGGTGTATTTACTTACAATCTTTGTTTTATGTATTGTATGCCAGTAATGGTTGTTATGCATTGAACAACACAAGTCCAATATATGGTTTATATAAAAGGCCAAATGGATGTCTTTTATTATGTGGATTAAGCATTAACTTCTTTCGCCACACTTTAATAATATTTTAGAAAATATATAATGTTCTATAACATAAATATGGGTTGTCATGGACACAAATGTTTTTTTAGTGTTTTATATGCGATATTAGTTTTGCCATATGGCATAACTTATCTGTAATAATAATAGTGTATTTATTAAGTGTTAAATCCCATTTAGGAGTATGATATGTTTATATCATCAGTGGTGTATATACTTGATAATGCCAATATAATTCCTGATTGATTGTACAACATTTTTGTGATCAATCTTAATATTAAACATTGATTAATGTATGTCTGCATCAATCATGTGTTATTATAGGACATCTTATTGCCAGTCTGAGTGTTGCTGGTATACCAAACAATGGATCATCCAGACATCATCCATACATTCAAAATATTCAATGGAATGGACTCAATCAACCAGGATGGTAAATGCTCACCGTGTCCATCAAAGCAGATGTTTCCAAATCCATTGGCAACACAAGAGGCCACAGTGACAAACTACAAAAACACACATCAACAGGAAAGAGACAGTCCTTCTTCTCTACCGGAGTGGTAAATCGTGAGACTCAATATTGGAAGACAGTCCATGCACAGACCATCAACCAACTGAAGTTCCGCCTGTGAAGAGGCTGGAGAGATCAGCCAGACAACTACAACTACACTTCACAAACTGGCTGAGACACGAACTAACCTGGTCAAATGGAAAAACAACATAATAATGTCAACAGTAACAACAGTAGCACAAAAATCAATAGGGAAATTAAAAAAACTTAAAACAAAACCTTTAGAGAGTCTCAATGCTCGAACATGGTCAACTGTTGACGGTTCTTGATGTAAAAACTGATAAAACAAGTGTGTCATAAGGTGTGTGTTAATCTCACTGTGCCCTCTCTCTCAGATCTCACCCAACCTTGTGTCAGACATCCCTGTTGCTGTGATTGCCAGCGACCGCCCCCACTACCTCTACAGGTAATACTTCTTACCTCCGTTCACTGTGTAGGTGTCAGATATTTGTTTAAAATTAGGCAGTCTGTTTGTAGTTTTTCATTTATTATTTAATATGATGTTCTTAAGACTACAGTAACTATGTTGAAGGTATATTGCCTGCCAAATTTTTTTTAGTACCGGTAAACCCGTAACAATGTTCTCTGGAAGATACGATCCCGGGACTTGTTCAGATGGTAAACAAAACACCCAGTTCAAAACAAGCTTTATTGGCAATAATGCTGAGGTGTGCTGAATTAGCAGCAATACTCTTTGATGTTCAATGATTTTCCCATGTTCTACATAGCTGATTTACTGTTGCAAATTACGATGCTGGGTAGAGGGACAGACTGTCTCCCTCTATGCATTGTACAAAATATTACATATTTTTTCCCATTCCTTACCTACATGTCACCCGCCTCAGTGAACTGTGTATTACCAAAAATAGATAAGCGAATGAAAAAAGGAACAACTCGGAACACGTCCAAAACATGAAATTCTACGGTCACTAGCACCTTCACGGCTCGTCGCATCCCGATGATCTTGGTATCATTTGAAAGGATGCACTTGTTGTTATTCTAGTGTCATCTAGATTTCCCGGTAACTGTTCAAAGAACACCTATAAACGGACCTACAATCACGCCGTTTTCAGTGTTCTGTACGGTTCTGAACTATGTTGCCGGCGGGTACTCGGTACACTAATCTTCCGATTGCGGCGCTGTTTTCCTTATTTGCATAGGTTCAGACATGCGCACTTCGCCATTTCTTGATTTAATGTTATAAGCTCCACCCACTTTTAAACTGCAGCGAAACTGATGTGCTTTGATCGCAGCGAAACTGATATATATCTCTACATCAGCGTGACGTCACAATAACGTACGCTAACCAACGGGTTAAAATTTGTTGCATTGGTTGGTTGATATACGTGATTGTGACGTCACGCCTACTTTGCATATGTCATTTTAGCTGCCATTTGAAAGTGGGTGTAGCTTATACCATGAAATCATTGAGGCACTACTGAAAGACAGAGGTGCCTCAATCGGTGAATTGTGTCAACGAACCAACATCGTTTGCAGTGTCTAAGACACCGGAATGGGCACCATTGTAGGTCCGTTTTTAGTTAATTTTAGGAATGATTATAAGGAAACCATTGGTTGTTTGAATAGCAGACAGCTTGAACTTTCAAACGATATCGAGATTGTTGGGATCGGACGAACCGTAATGATACTATTAATCATTCAAAAAAACGTTTTCGGGAAGTTTTTGAGAGTTGTTAATTTTTCGCTCGCATATCTATTTTTGGTATTATGTTACACAGCCTTATACTGGACACGAGCCAAAAATAGCTGTCTAGGTCATCTTCCGTCAGTTTGGTGATTCTGGTAGAAATACATACATTATAATCTTAATTTTTAACATCCAGTTTATTTTCCTCGACAAACAATCTAAAACTAATAAAATACAGGCATTTATGAACCCACATATTAAAAAAACAATAGACAATATAAGTCCAAATGACCTCGTTTCTCAAAAAAAAATTTAAAGTCTGCTTCCATTTCCATCTATACATCAAAACTACTGAAGATATTTCAACAAATGAGGTATCATTTTAAAGTTCATGGCCTGTGGAATTCAAAAAGATACAAATCTCCATTACACATCTTTGATACTTAATACGTAGGTTGCTGTGGCAGACCACACATTTCCATTAACAGTATTTCCTGAAAATCTGAACCCATCATAATCCCATTGTCCAAGCAATGCCCCATCTGTCCGTAGATACAACCTGTCTTTTCCAACCATGCGATACTGACCGTATCATATTGCCCACATCATATTGCCCATACCATACAGCCCGTATCATATTGCCCACATCGTATTGCCCATACCATACAGCCCATATCATATTGCCCATATCATATTGCCCGCATCATATTGCTCATATCATATTGCCTGTATCATATTGCCCGTATCATATTGCTCATATCATATTGCCCATATCATATTGCCCATATCATATTGCTCAACCATACTGCCCGTATCATATTGCTTGTATCATATTGCCCGTATCATATTGCTCGTATCATATTGCCCGTATCATATTGCCCATATCATATTGCTCATATCATATTGCCTGTATCATATTGCCCGTATCATATTGCTCATATCATATTGCCCATATCATATTGCCCATATCATATTGCTCATACCATACTGCCCGTATCATATTGCTTGTATCATATTGCCCGTATCATATTGCTCGTATCATATTGCCCGTATCATATTGCCCGTATCATATTACCCGTACCATATTGCCCATATCATATTGCCCATCTGATTTGCCCATCATGTAACAACCTTTAGAATATGCTTTTTACAGAGAATTCCACCCAAACTTACTAATACTAATGCCTTTCAGAATAATCGTTGTGTTTACTGCTACTTGGCGTGTGTACATGCTCTCACATTTTAAGATAGGCAGATAGGAATGATTTTCTGTCTTATATTTTTGGCAGGAGGAATATTGTAAGGTAGATAGGTATTTGAATGTTTTCTTGGTCATTTTTGTTGTTGCGAAGATGTCCTCCACAATTTCTTACACTAATATGAGAAAAACATTCTTCTGGTATTATTATAGTTAGAGATTGGACTGAGCAGCAAATATATCTGTTTTTCTTTGTGCGTGAAATTATACAGGATAAAAAATTAATTATATTTATTTCTTGTCATATTATAAGAACCTCTAAGCTACGTTTAGTAATGTCAGTCAGTTAACAGGAAAAACTCAAGTCTTTTCTGAAAGGCGTTTTGTCCATCAATGAAGCAGCCATTGTGAAATACATATCTAACACTAGTTTTCTGTGTCAGGATGCTGCGGTCAATCTTGTCTGCTGATGGAGTTAATCCACAGATGATTACTGTCTTCATTGATGGCTACTTCGAGGTAAGTTTGATTGTATCTGATCGAAAATAATTTATTAGTTTTTCCGATGGCATCATCAAAACTGCATTTGCACTAATGAATCATAGTTAATACTATGTCAATATCTGATATTGTCTATGACTCATTTATGTTAGGTTTTTAGCGAAATAAGTCTGAAACAGGATAAGTAACAAACCAAATTGACAATGAACCTTTATAGATCAGAGATGTAGATGGAACTAGATGTAGATGGAACTAGATGTAGATGGAACTAGATATTGTTTCTAGATGTAACCATTTTTTATACAATTGATCATACTTATGATAGTGAAACTAACTTAGAAAATGATTTCTAGTTGTAGTTGTTTTTACCCTAAAAGGGGAAATTGGAATGAACAGCATTCAAATCAGCCAGTTTTTTAGTGTCTGTATGTTTGCATATTTCTGGCCCAAGTCCAGCCAATTTTTGCTTACGCTCATTAGTCAGAATAGCTTTCTGCAAAACACTGCATGTCTTCTACCACTGTATTGAGTTACGTAAATCTACATCAAACATTACATTACACATGTTATGCCATTTGCCTGTTCCCAAGAGTTAGTCCTTAGTATTGTACTATAACCCTTAATGCATTGGAAATCGTGCATTTGTGTTGTTATTATTTTTCTAAAATGCTTAATTGAGTGAAATATACCTTGTTGAAAATAATAAAAAAAATTGGCTGCTACAACAGCGACCAACAATGGTCTTAGTGGCAATCTCTCTCACCCCTTTTTAGCTTATCTACAGCTGCCTCATAGTACATGGTTAGGATATTATAAATTCATTATATCGTACATTTTATCACTGAGCTCGGATTATCCAAGGATATTGGTGCTAAAGAAGTAATTCATTAGTAATTGTTCTACTTTTAATTTGTACATTTTAGTTAATAATACATGTACGTATGACCTGCTATTTTCAACACACGTTATTTCATAACTGAGCTGTATATATTTCAGTTATGAAAATTGTACCGTTTTGTTTTATACGTGGGTCTAATAAACACTTCCAATTCTGATATAACGTTGCCATTGACCTTTAAATGTTGCTCATTGTGCATTGCTCGTGCTGCCACCTGACGGTACATCTTGTGTCCATGTATCCCAGGGTCCATTGGAAGTTACGAGACTGTTTGGACTGCGTGGGATCCAGCACACTCCGATCGGAGTGAAGAATGCCCGTGTCACGCAGCACTACAAAGCCAGCTTGTCTGCCACCTTTAATCTCTTTCCAGTGAGTACACAAATTGTGAATTTTTTATTTGATTGAATTATTCAATATCAAATGTAAGCTTTTACATACCTAAAATATAAATACAGGGTACATTAAATCTAAAGGATGACACAAGAAAGTGCAAGCACTTGTTTCCATTGTGGTCCTTAAAACTAGCAAAAATGCCATCTTCTGGATGGCGCTACTTACACAGAAACGCAAAAGACGGTTTAATAATGTATTCATAAATGGCATCTATTATGATGTATACTTGAAATGGGTATTGCAAGTTGTTTGTAAAATGTCCCCTGTTGCTCAGCAGTTCCGAACAATCGCAGAAAATATGTGAACAATCAACTTAGTTCCATGATGACTCCAATTTCCATCTATCATACAGTATGAACCCCAAAACGATTAATAACCCTTAACCAATGGCAATTTTTTTTAAATATAAAGGCATTACTCTTCTTCCAAAAGGTTGTAGATTAATCCGTCAAAGTTTGGCACCCAAGATGCAAACCACCCGGGACGAAAATTTTAACATATTCATACACATGCACGCATTCATACACAGATACTTTGAGTTAGAAATCATGACAAAGAAAACACTACATCGACATCTAATTGTCTGCCATGTTGCTTGTGACCAGGAGGCGAAGTACGCGATAGTGGTGGAAGAAGATCTCGACATTTCAACAGACTTCTTCAGGTGATTCATAAAATCTTCTTGCATTCTGTTCGGTTCTTTTAAATATGTCCAGTATACCAGACGGGGAGTAATTATAAACAGGAAATTTGCTGAATTGATTTTTCTTAAATGTTGGAAAACACAAATATCAACAGGTTTTGTTTATGTTTATGGGTTTTACTTGAAATAAATATATTCATATTTGTATTAACTCAGTTAACTTCACATTGTCATTGAGGCGTGTTTGGAATCTGAATATTCTGTTTACAGTTTGAACATTTTCTGGGCTCACCTTTCAAAAATGCAATTGCTGTTATTGACTTATGCCGCACCTAGGAGCAGATACTGTCGGACTGCCCCCAAAGTTACCATGTGGTCGAAAAACTGTGTAGTTATTTTTGATGATGATGAAACTAAATATGCAGTTTCTTGTATTTCTTTCAGTTATTTCAGTCAGCTGATGCCGCTACTAGAAGATGAAAGTGTCTACTGTTTATCGGCGTGGAACGATCAGGTACTGGTTACTTTCTTGTGATTACGCATTGCTGCTTACCTGTGTGAAGACTATAAGTAGTTGACCAAGAAGATGCTATTCACTTTACATATTCTCCTGACATTGAATTGTATGATGTACGCTGATACAACTGATTACTGTTTTCATTATGTAAAACTGAACCAATAACTTTGTTGTTATTTGCATCATCCATTTAAATTATGTAATTCATTTTTTTAAATGACAATGTTTGTTTTCTGAAATAGTATGAAACAAAACAACATGTCATTTATCTTGTCTGACAATTATGGTTTAATGGGTAAGTAACGATACTTACTTAAAATGCAGTATCATGATTTGTTTAGTACGTAAATAGGTGACTGTTTAGCATGTAAAGATGGTGGCATTTTTTAACAATAAATTAATAATAACGCTGAATAAACTTCCTGCACTACAGTAATTCCCAATCTATCGTTGGAATGAAGTTCAAGGTTAGTTCTACCTAAGGACCATTTCTGATGTTGCAGGGCTACGACCACTCTTGCAAGGACCCTGGTCTGCTGTACCGGATGGAGACCATGCCAGGTCTCGGATGGGTCCTTAAGCGCAGTCTCTATAAACAGGAGCTAGAACCCAACTGGCCCACGCCAGAGAAGGTATGTGTTTAAAGCACAGAGAATATCCACCTGGCACTAAGACTGGATGGGTTGGTAAGTGGATGGGTGAATGGGTGGGTGGATGGATGGATGGATGGGTGGGTGGGTGGGTGGGTGGGTGGGTGGGTGGTGGGTGGGTGGGTGGGTGGGTGGGTGGGTGGATGGATGGATGGATGGGTGGATGGACGAGTGGATGGATGAGTAGATCAGTGTTTCGATGGATGGATGGATGGGTGGGTGGGTGGGTGGACGGACGGACGGATGGATGAGCAGGTGGGTGGACGGGTGGGTGGATGGATGGATGGAGGACGGATAGATGGAACAGGGAACAGTGCATTCTTTCAAAGGATAATTACACATAAATTTTAGTTCATAATTTTTATACAATATAATCAAAACGATAAAAAAAAATTATCCAAACATCGACAGAATTGATTAATCAGAACAACTCTAGTCACCATGTCCTTTAGTGTTTGACCCTGTAGTTCTCACCGCATTGTGCGTGTCTGTTCCACAGCAATGGGACTGGGACATGTGGATGCGGCTGCCGTCAGTGCGCAGGGACCGAGAATGTGTGGTACCTGACGTGTCTCGCACCTACCACTTCGGCTCAAAGGGTATCAACATGAACACGTACTTCCAGGAACTCTACTTCAAGAAACACTCCCTCAACACAGTGCCACATGTCAGGTTAAAGGACATCGACAGGTGAGAGGGTATATGGCAGGGACTTAGAGACCTGTCTGTCCGTCTTCAAGACTGGCAGATGACTGGCCAAAAGCGGGTAATTAATTACAACTGGTGAGATAGGTGGAATTTGGAGGGGGCCAGCTGGGCACTAGATTAATTAATACTTTCAAGTCTGGACTCATATTAATGACTATCATTTACACAATTGGTAGTGAAAGACATTGAGTGGATCAGTATTAATTAAATAAATGGCTCAAATGACACTGGTGTGTCATTGAAAAAAAACTAAACTTGCCAGTAATGGCTGTGACTGATGTGAATGGTTGCCACTCAAGCCGTTCGCGTGCTAAAAGGCACACTTTTGTTTAATTCAAGACTGGCAAAAATGATTTCTGGCTACGGGCCTGGTGTAGAGGGGTGGCATGGGGGGTGGAGTTGAGGGTGGCATAGGGGGTGGAGTAGAGGGTTGGAATAAGGGGTGGCACAGGTGGTGGAATATAGGATGGAACAGGGAGTTGTGTAGAGGGTGGCATAGCAGGTGATGTAGAGGGGTAGCACAGGGGTGGTGTAGATGTGAACATAGGGGTGATTTAGAAGGGTGGCATAGGCTGATGTAGGGTGTGTAGAGGGGTGGCAGTGCGGATAATGTAGAGGGGTGGCTTAAGTGGTGTAGAGGGATAGCACAGGGGTGGTGTAGAATGGTGGCACAGGGGGTAATGTAGAAGGGTGGCACAGGATGTGGTGTAGAGAGGAGGCACAAGGGTGGTGTATAGTGGTGGCACAAGGGGTGGTGTACCGGTGTAGGGTGGGTGGCTCAGTGGGTGGTATAGACGGATGGCAAAGGTAGTGTAGAAGGGTGGCACCGGGGTGGTGTAGAGGGGTGACACAGGGGTGGTGTAGAGGGGTGGCACAGGGGTGGTGTAGAGGTGTGGCATAGGTGATGTAGACATGTGGTATAGGGGGTGGTGTAGGTCACACATGTACTGTCTGTATGGCAGCTGACTACTGTCTGGCAGCTGTCAGTCTGTCTGTCTGGCTGTATATCTGCATATCCCATATTCAACAGCAAATCTGTTCTCAATGTCAGCCATGTGCCCGACTCGTAGTCCTGACAGCGACCACGTGTTTTTGTAGTCTGAAGAAGCCAGCGTATGAGGAACTAGTCAACAAATTGGTCGAAACTGCCACTGTCCTCGACCACAGCAAATCTCCTTGTGAGGAGACCTTCATTCCTGACACACAGGTCAGTCCAGTTGGGTCATCATATGTCCTTGGTCAGGGAAACAAACAAGTAACATTTATTGGTCTATCTAGAAAAGTTCAGGAAATTGCCAATCATTTGCCATGTCCTTGAAATTTGTAATTGTGTACAGCTCAGATAATGTGCTTCACACATGACATTTAAATAACCACTTGGCAGCATATAAAGGCATCTCAAGTGGTGTTTGGTAGGAAACTGCAAGGATGAAAGAGGCTCCCAGTTTCTTATGCGACAGCTTGAGATAACTTCTTCACTTGACTTGACTTAACTCATAGGCCAAGTTGTCCCTTCATTGTCTTCCAGGAGATTACATCCTTTTTCTTTACCTTTCGTCCCTTGCGGGGTGGAGACCGCATCATTCAGTCTCTCCCACCCTCTCAACAAAACGCAACCGATCCTAATCTTCTGCATCATAAATCATGTTCTTTCTTGTCCAAATATGTAATGTATGAATAGTTTGAACAATAAACTCAAGATCTCACTTCACACTGCCTCTCCATTTTAATTTCGGTCTTCCTTTTCCCTTTCTTGTATTCCATATATATTTATTACCTCACCTTAAAATGTATTTTATTGCATACCTACATGCTTTCTCACTCCATGTAGTGAATATTATGATGTTTTTGTTATGTTTTTAGGATGGCACATATGTGATGTACATAAAAATGAACCATGCTTCCGACTATACGACATGGAAACAGGTTGCCAAGGTACTATGGTGTCAAAGAAACAATATACCATCTGAATGGTGTAGTATTTTAATATAAATGGAAAAATAAGATAGTAAATGATAACTTTATGAAAACAGTTCAGTTAACATTACCCAAATTAATAGTATAGAATAGTGTAACAGTTTTGAGTATTTGTGAAAAAATACAACATCATTTTAAATATTAATAATAAATTACTATAGGATCTTGACCATTACATTTAGTTCTTAGTTTAATTAGCACCAATGAGAGTTGCTTGATTAAAGTGTATCACTTACAATTTTTGGGTAATATAAAAATTCTTGTTTTCATGAATATAGATTTATAAAACAATATACCTTATATTTCATTTTGGTTTCTCTGCAACAAACATCCATTAGAGAAAACATGTTCTCGACATTAGGTTGTTTGTTTGAATTACTTTGTAGTGTTTACCTCTGAGCTGAATATGTTGTTTTCCTACTCACGCAGTATTTACCTGTTTCAGTGTTTTCATCTGTGGGACTTAGACATACGAGGTGTGCACAAGGTAAGATAAGTTCACGTTCCCACATTTGTTATTGTCTTAAAGCGGGCCAACACGATACCACATAAAAGGCAAGAGTTAGCAAGAATTGTTTATCGATAAATTATTTTCAAGAGCAAGATAATATTAGTGGATGTTCAAGTACTGTTGGATGTATTTTAAACTTCATTTAGCTTTGTTGTTAAAACATTTAGATATTATTTGTATACATAATAGAGCATCAAATACAAAAAGTAACAAATAACATTTCTTTCTGTTGGTTCCACCTCTTTAGTTCAAAATATAATATTGGATGGTTAATTACTTAAATGATTAGTTAGTTAGTGTCAATAACTGGTGTTTCGTAGGCAGTATGTGTTTTGAAAATAGTAAATATTTATCATATTTTGTGTTCCCGCAGAGTATGTGGCGATTCTTCCTCAAGAGTAACCACGTGTTAGTAGTCGGAGTGCCATCCTCACCTTATGCGTAAGTATTTTACATTCTCTAAACCTACACTAGTTGGAGTGCCATCCTCACCTTATGCATAAGTATTTTACATTCTCTAAACCTACACTAGTCGGAGTGCCATCCTCACCTTATACGTAAGTATTTTACATTCTCTAAATCTACACAAATAGTGTGACAGTTTGTCTTCAATGCATCCTTACAAGCCAGGGGTGTGATTACGTACACTGCCCCTGGCAGATCTCCTACGGGTTGTATGGAAGTTACCTAAATCAAACTCATAATTGACTTTGCCGTACCACCTGTGAGAACAGTGCAGACACCCGTCCGACTCACACTCCAGTTACAAGACGAAGCCTCGAGTTCCAGGAATCCCAATATTATTACCCATTCGTCCATTCTCACGAGCCACTGGGCATTATTTTGTATTCAAATACCTAACTACTTCTACTTCCGAAACCATTGGAACTTGCCGGCAAGCAATATTATTGGCCCGAGCTGATATTCTGAGTTCCACAGGGTGATCTGCCGGGGTACTGAGAGTGATGTAATCAGCCGCAGGGTGATCCGCCGGGGTACTGAGAGTGATATAATCAGCCCCCCTGGCATGCGAGGATGCTTCAAAGCACTGTAATTGCTAATGAAAATAATGGCCTGTGTTTTATAAATTCAAACTTTACATCCAACGTTATGTCAATTTATAGTTGGTTGGTTCTAATCTCTTTAGATAAGTGGTTCTTAACCCCTTGGTCGTGACCCAATTTTCATTTGCGAAGCTATTTTAGTTGGTCACCAGAGTTTCCAATGACTGTCAAAAATTCCCTTTATTGTCCCACTTGTCCACATCAGATGCACATAAGATGAATAAAATATTTCAAATGTTGCACATATCTAAAATGACATGTTATACAATTTACAGCCATTTTGTCTGTATCCCACTTTGCTATGAACAAATTTTGTTTGATGCCGTCAGAAATCCATCATAAATTATGTGCATTTGTAAATAACTGGCTGTTTTAATGTTTTAGGAAATATATGCCATCCAGTGTCAAACCAATTTACCTGGAAACAAAAGTGAAAGCAGACCAGACATGAAGTGACCTGCAGATAACGGAAAGGCAGAAGTGAAAGATCTAATTTTTGTGCTTCCAAAATGAAAGTCAACTTGTTACAGCCACAGTTCTGCAAGAAGTGAACTAGTTTACCGGTTCGTGTTTGGAGACAAAAGTGAAAATGGTGAACACACCTAAAAGGTGACTGGTTATGTTACTGCTTCCACAGAAGGCGAACATGAGCTGCAATAAGGAGATGCACTGAAACATTGTATTTCTAAAACACCTTATTTATATTGAAAGTGAAAGGTAGGTAGATGTAGCTGTGGCTCAACAAAATGAAAGTGATCCCGTCCAGAAAGAAGCCATCCAAGTGTGAAAGTGTTGTGCCCCTCTTCAGATTGTATTCATGCAGAATAGTACACACTGAATAAAAATGAAAGCAGCATAAATCTGCCAGTGGCTCTGCCAAAGAGAAACTGAAAGCTACTGGTGGTTTCACTGAAGCCACCTTCATACATGCTGTTAAGTACATGACAGTGTTACTGACAGGGGGTCAAAATTCATGCTGTTTTTCAAGGTTATGTGTGTGTGCATGCATGTGTGCGTGCGTGCATGAGGTGTATGTGATTTTATCTGATATGTACATGTTAATCGTGAGTTTCTGTACAAAGTGTGGCATTATTTGGAACATCATTTGATTAAGTTGATGAACAAAGCATACTTTGCTGAGTTTACTAACTGTAGAAAATAGATTCATTGTTCTCGCTTTGTGCCAGAAACAAAATTAAGATACAGCTTCTTGTACAGGGAAACCTGACTACTGATATTCCAGCAGTTGTTTTAAGGTAATTTAAGTGTAACAAAAGTTTTATGTGTAACAAATTACAATGCCAAACCTACACCATATATCTCAGTACAAAGTGGTATTAATGTGTAACAAATTACAATGCCAAACCTACACCATATATCTCAGTACAAAGTGGTATTAATGTGTAACAAATTACATTGCCAAACCTACACCATATATCTCAGTACAAAGTGGTATTAATGTGGAAGTGTTTTGGTGCCATCCAGTATTATAATGATTCAGTGTAAGTCCAGTGTTCTGTTCATCCCTAATTTATTTAGCATTGTCAAAATGATATTTTAAATCGACAGTAAACCCGCTCTCTCTTATCTTTGTGGCAGTTATCTTAATGTATGGGAAACACATCTCAGAAACACTGCTTTCTTCCCCGTCTCATCCATAATAACCCAGACGCTAGTGTCAAAGTCTAATCAGACTTGATGTGTCTTTTACTCATTGATTTGAGGGAGGCACTGATTACAATCATGTGAAAATCTAGTCAATTGAATTAGGGCTTCCAGTTACTTAAAAAATGTTATACCTGAAACGCAAATGATGTGCATAGTTGTAAAAAATGGTGTGACACAGTTGTGACAATCAATTCTTCCTGTACTCCATTGTGAGACGGGACAATTGCAGTGTGAGAAAATGAAAAGCAAGAGATAGTTAACAAGAAGGTGGACAATTATTTATCAACATGATAAATAATTGTCCACCTTCTTGTTAACTATCTCTTGCTTTTCATTTTCTCACACTGCAATTCTACAGGTCTATGTTTCTTAAGACTAGAATAAATATGTCCAGGGTATACCTTCAGCCAAATTGTGTTTAACAAGTCCAAAACATTGGTTGCTATATATGGGTTTTTAGCCCACAAAAGTAAACAAAACATTCAGATATAAACAACTGTAGTGGCCATGTGATGGATGCTTATGTAACCCCAAAAGAACTGATGTTCAGCACAGTCGCAATATTCCCACAACCAATTCACAAAATGCCTGACTCTGGGCATAGGAATAGACAAGCAATCTTTACTTTTTATTTTCTATCATTCACTTCAGCTTTCCATGCTCTGTTTCAGTCTCTCCTAACTCATTCACATTGTCACCTGCTCCAGACTACCTTCATGTTCATGTGTTTTTTCAATACAATATCTTCACATAGTTCGGTGATGTACGAATTGTCTTTGTGCATTACTTGCAGTGTGGCTGAATGCTTCCCAAAGAAATCGAGATGGTGTTCGATTGAACAGGTCTACTAGGGAGTAAAGCGTAAAACGCTTTGAGCACTCCAAAGGGCTGGATACTGTGCTATATAAGAACTTATCTTTTTTACTTTCTACCATCTTCCTATCATATATCTCATTTCCCTCTAAATAGTCTCTAGACTCTGTCTTCATCTGCTGCGTATAGCTTCTCCTCCTGTCTCTGTCAGTGCAAGAGTTGCCAGGTCCCAGCATATGTACCCAAACCATGAACACACACCTTCTTCCAACCCACATCACTGAAGTTTGAAAGGCTGTCGGGTTCGAAATTCCTCAGCATTCTGTGAGAAAAGTTAGCTTAGAGCCATGCTTGAACCTATTTCATACCAACTACAGTTCCTGTCCTAGTTTATCCTGTTATTAGTTAAATAAATGGTAAACTGCTGGATTTGTCGGCATGAAATGGGTCAATTTACTCCATAAACTGTTCTATGCACAGGCTGTAAATGTTTTATTGCAATGTTACAGCTGGGATAGTTGTTGTTTGGCACTGAACAGCTATCAAGATGAAAATGTATATTTATTCTTTCTTGTAGTATCATATCAGTGCCATTCAGTGGTTTATTGAATGACGTTTACAAGTGAGTGGTATATTAGGCCATTCCAATGTTAGACATTCTGTATTCAATAAAATGTAGTCTGACTACTTTTGCCTCTTATGTCATTTTATACAAATCAACTTACAAAGTTGTGTTTGTGTGCATGATGATAACCAGATTGACATTTCTTTATCTGTGCCTAATACTAATTAGGTCAGCTCAGAAAATGTTCTAATGACGTATTCGTTTGGATGACCGAGAGTGATTAAAGTTAAATGCTGATAAAACAATTCTTATTATTGGTACACAGAAGCAGCAAGACAAAATTAAAAGCTTTTTCCCACACCTATGCTTAGCCAGTATGTTACACCTGCACTTTCAGCACAAAATCTCGGAGTTATCTTCGATAATTAAAATTTTGATGGCATATTTCTCAAACATGTCGCTGCTGTTATTATCATGTTTGTGATTTAAGACGTATTCACCGTTATTTGCCTCTTTCTGTACAATTGCTTATCTAGGGTTGTGCCTCGGTCTCCGCGGTTTTCTCACTCAGTGCCTCTTCTGAGGTTTTTGTACTGGCTTCCTGTCCGATATCGTATTATTTTCAAGATTTGTACCATTACCTACCATGCACTTTCACGTAAGCAACCAGCATATTTATATTCATTGCTTACTCCTGTAAAGACTATCCAGCTTCAATCTAGTTCCTATTTACTTTTTGTTCCTAGTCAATACAAATATTGGTAATAGAGCATTTTCTGTTGCTGCACCAACTCTGGCATATGCTCCCTCTTAGTGTAAGATCAGTTGAAAATATTATGCAATTTCACCATCATTTAAAAACCGCTTTATAACCTTGCATATCCGCCTTAGCTCGCTGTCATATCGATCCATCTGTTGATGACTTTAATGTCTTATCAATTCTGAGATTTACTAACCCTTTTGTATTGATGCGCCTCCGAGCTTGGTTTCCAAGGATTTAGATGCAACAGAAGTTACCTTATTATAAAATAATTACACAGTTAAAACTAATTGAAATAGTTTATTATTACCAATTGCATGGCTGTTTTACACTTAATATATGTACATTTAAATATGGCTGATCCATGTTAGAAATGAAATGGTGTATCAGAAATAAAATAAGATCTTTCACAAAAAGTCAGAAATCTTTATTGCACAATACAATGCTTTATACATTTTTACATCAACTCGGTTTACATACAGTTTGCCTAAAGATAGTTCTTGTACAACAGTTTTTTGCTGCTCCACATTTAATATAATCATAATTTACAGCAACTGTTAGAAACATTTGTTTCCCACATATATTATGAATTTTTTTAATTTTCAACACCAATGTTCATATGCATTTTTCACACAAAATGTCATCAGCAAATACAAAATATTATCAAAATAGAAAAATATATATTTCTGTACATTGGTAATTTTTCTTATAATTTCATTACATCTAACGACGAATCATGTTTAACGTAATTTCATCGACACAAACAGTTAGTCATGTATAACACAATTTGTTTGAAAGCACAATCATAATATCAGCAGTTTAACACATTACCAGGTTACCCTATATACTTGTCAACATTCCTTAAATTACAACAGTACACCACCTAACTGATTTCACATGGTACAAACACATTTAAAATGCTACTTCTGATACATCTCTTCCACTTAATATCAACAGTCGTTACAAATATCTACAACTGTAATTGGCTTGGAAAACATTAATTAATTATGGTCTGCATTCAGACAAAGACATGCTGTTGTCGATTATTTGCAACAGGGCTGGACATATATATATATAATCATGTTTTGTAAGGAAAGGTCTGAGCAACAAATATTGGAACAGCACAATATGAATTGAACATTTGGCATCTTCTTAAATAATCTAGTTCTGATACACAGATACCTGTAGCACATATGAGCAAACATACTGGCATACGTTATGAAGATATTATATATCGCTTGATCCGTGATCAACTCTGGGGAATTGTCAAGCCATTGTGTTACAAATAAACTGTGATCAAAACAAGAGATTAATACTCCATATAATAATGCCTATAACCCTGTGGGTCTGTCAGGAAATAAAACAGATTTTAAAATTGCATAGCCAGCAAATTTTCACACTAGGACATGATCATACATATTTAGATTAATTAATTAATTCACAACCGGTGAAATAACCTCTTTTTAATGAGTGTTTCAAAATCGAGGAAACAACAATTATATTTTTATATCAGACAGGATTTAACAATATTTGCATTCTGAGCATTGTCACTGAAGCATAATAGTGAGTTAACAAAAAACCTCCCAACTAGGGCAGATCTGAATCAATTTTATTCCCTGAATTATCTTACGTGGATTACTGAACAATTTTCTATGCTACGAGGTAAATCGGTAAGGTTTTTCAAACAATATTTGGCATGTCAGAGAAATAGTCGATAAACAACCAAGAACATTCGTGTTTCTTTAGGTACACACCATCTTGTTGCTATTTTGGCAGGATACAAGATTGGATGTCATAGTCTTTCTACTCTAATGAAATATATACAAACACACAAACCGTTTTCCAGTCTGATCTAACAGAGTTCAGCTGCCAATTCACAACATATTTGATAGGACATTGCATAGGATATCAAAAGCTGAATCCTTTCTACCGGCATGTACACCAGTAGACGTCACACAATGGGTAAAGTCTGTAATATCTTACAAATAACAATAATGTTGCAATGTGTACACCTAACCTCACACAAAAATATAATGTAGCATATCTAGTTGTAAACTGTAATGTTGAACACAGCTTCAAGAACTCTGTGATATAATAATTATTATTACGCTGTACATCTGGAAACTCATGTCTATGATCAGGACATAAAACAAGCAAGTAAATTTAAGCAATGATATATTAACAGGCAACAATTTACTAGACAGCCTTTGGCTGATGCTGTCACAGTAACGGCAGTAAAGCCAAAACATTTTATATTGTGCAGATCTGGTCTCGATGAATGCACCTACACAGCTGGCCTATTACTGTCAAAATGGGCACAAAGCACTGCCACTGGTGAGATAATTGCCACACAATCTAGAGGCGTAAACTTCTCAACTTCTGCAGAGGTCTGCCAAGCAGCGCTGGCTTCAGCCTTGGCTTGTCAGGAAAGAGACTTAATTCACTCTCGCTTGTTGGGAACCTGTGGCTGTAGATGTCTGGGTAGCTCTTGCGAAACTGAAACAGATACAACCGTGACAGTAAAAACCAACCAGCCATAAACAGCCCTGAAGTTATCAAAAATTAAAAAAATAAAGACGACAATTAAGCATAAATATGGACAACGTGAAGAGAGATCTTGAAAAGGTAGATATGAACAACCGAGAGTGGCAGAAAATTGGGGAAGACTGGGATGGGTGGAGAAGTATTGTCAAGAGGGCAGAACATAACCCCACCCTGCAAAGGACCAAGGGAAAGAAGATTAACAGCAGAAGTTGGTGTTTAGAGTGGTCTCATATAAATTTGACCAAAAAGCAATGATGCGCTTAGCATTGGTTAAAAACCCCCTACCAATATGTGGTGGGTTTTTTCTACCAAACCTGCTAATAGCTACTGCTTGTATTTGTGCGAGCGAGGAACGAGTCTCGGGCACATGGTTTTTATGGTTACACCATTCCTTATCGCCCATCTGTTTTGGTTTGGCCTTAGAGGGTCTGAGTGTAAGAGAGCAAACCAGTTTATGAAATGTTCATAATTATTTGACACGGAGTTATACAACCATCTAAACTGGAAAACGTTGCTGAACAGACTCAGGTGTAAGTGACATAGTTGCCAAGACATTACCCAACATACTGCCCAGTTGTAATATCAATATTAGCATCAACTTGCATTAACATGGTGACACCACTGTATCAGCTTATTTTACCTGCGCTACATACATAACGCAGATCCTTGGAGAGTGGATGGGAAAAGGGGGCAAGGACGACCTAGAGTGCAATGGGAGGTCTGTGTAAAGACATATTTGGAGGGAGAATGAGAGCAAAAGAGAGGGAGTGGAGACAGTTGGTGGAGACAGCAGTGCAAGATCAGTGAAGGGGAAGAAAACAGAAATTGAGGATCAGTATCGAGGCCAGCCTCCCCCCCGACCTACAGAGAAACAAGAAGAAAACAACAACAACAACAACAACATGGTAACAACCAAATTGGCCATATCCACTCACGTGTTTGAGGTGTTTCTTCTTGTCCTTCCGTGTCATGTCCTTGTTCCTGACGATGCCGTCAAGAAGCTCCTGCAGCGCCCCCTGGGAGGAACTCAACTTCTGGTGTTCGTACTCAGACACCGTCACACGCTCACAGAATGTCATTTTCTTGCAGTTGTCCCTGTCACACCCCCCGTTGATCTCACTGACCACATCACTGGACACCTGGGGAGGGACATTCAGTGGTCAGACAGGGAACAACACACAGAACTCGCAAAAACAATTCTTACAAATATTTAATCACTTAAAGGTGTCTCAATTCTACTGATGTTTGTCTCATTTCATAATTATTTCACAAAACCAGTTTGTTTTTACAAATTGTTGTTGTTTAGTTGTGGCAAAATCATCTTACAAACAATTTTGTTATTTTTGTTTTGTTATCATAATAATAAAGAACAATAATGCTGATCGTCACAACTGTACATTTTCGATAATCATACCATAGACTTCCTCAGCCAGGTGAGTTTGTCCTCGATCTTGTTCTTGAGGTCATCAGGGACCCTCATGATGTCAGCGTAGTTGTCCATCATCAGCTCTACAATGTGGGTGGAGAGCACCTCGTCAAAGTCTACCTCCTCGTGAGGTCGCAGGATGCACCGACTGAACTGCTCCAGCACCTGCAATGTCACGAGGTTCACTCAAGAATGGCTTCCTCAACGGGAGTCGGTTTCAAAACTGGTTTTAAAGGTATGTAAAGGTAAGTTCTTATATAGCACAGTATCCATTCCTCAGGACTGATCAAAGCGCTTTACACTTTACTTGCTGGCAGACCTGTTCAATCGAACACCATTTTTACTTCTCTGGGAAGCATCCAACCATGCTGCAATTAATGCGAGAAGAGTATTCATACACAAATGTCCACCACTCTCTATAGCCAGGTACTCATTCATACAGCTGAGTAAACTAGAGCAACATAGAGTACACAAACTTGCCCAAGGTTCGACACCGCAGCACAGGATTCAAACCCTGGTTCTCTCAGTCAAGAGTCCAACCTGTCGTGGGTAACTATGAGGTGCTTGTATATAAGCACCTCATAGTGCTTATATACAGTATTTGAGATTTTGAAAAGCCCCAGGGCCGTTTCACCTATGTAATGAGCTCATAGGAAGAATATATTACTAAACAGAATCCCTTGTTATATTTACGGAGCTTTTTCAAAATGCAAAACGCTACTGCCATATCTCCAAGGACACTATTTCCGTGACACACTGGTGAGCGTGTCCCGGTGTCGACAGTTTTCAGTATATAAGATCACTGTTAAAGAGTGAAATCGGATTTAAAGAGCAAAATCAGATTGATGAGCTGATAAGAATGTTAGTGAAATGGCTTCCATTACTTGTACATGTACAACAAAATATAAAATACATTTTAGCCATTTCATCATGACAGGCTGCGACAGGCTGGTTTAGCAGCATTGACAATATGCACAGCATTTATGGATATATTGCAATAACAACAGCTTTTTGCATAATAATAATTACTACATATTTATGTAAGTTATTATTTAATGAAACCATCCCTACCAGCTTGCGCGTTGAGACACCTTCCTCCACCTGTAAATGTGCATTGTTAACCATCTTGTGCATGAGTCGCAGCAACAGGTGTAGCTTCCTGCGATTGGCTGGTGGCAGCAGCAGGCAGCACGTCTGCAGAGACTCGATCACGCAGTTGCGAGAGGCCGTTTTAGTCAGAAGACCTAAATGGCAAAGCAGTGAGCAAAATTACAATGTTGCACGTCCTTACAATCTTTTATTACAGAAGGTTTTATTTATAAAATAACAATTCAGTAGTACGACTTGGGAAGGTTGTTTTTATAGTCATTTCCAGCATAAGAGCAATGACCGTTTCCTGATGTCAGGTTTCTTGGATTTTATGACAACTGGGTTGCAGTTCTTGAGTGCTGGTCACATGCATAATTCATGATCAATTCGTTCTTCGCAAAGCGAAGACCACATTTCATCATCGCCTATTTTCGTTTTGGTGAGACTACATATATATGATATACAAACTACATGCTTGCAACAAAAGAAATGCACCATTCAACAGATAAATCTTGCTAAGACTTCACTTACTGGGTGAGCTCGTAGATCGTGTTATTGTCGCAAACAGAGCCTGTCTTGACTTTGGCCGAGTCTCTCGTTGGCCACTCTCAATCGCCTGTCTGAACGACGGAGTTGGGCTGTGCTTCACACCCGGCATGGGATGGACGGCGCCTCCGATTCCGCCTGTGACCTGCGACCTTTGGCCTGACTTCAATGGACCCACGTGTCTCTCTCCAGACATCAGAGACCCGCCAGACTGATGCAAGGAGGTGTAACTGGGCGGTGGCTTGTACGGTGGCGGCATGTCAGCTCGCCGATACCGATACACTGGATTCGCCAGATCTGGCTGCAGCTTTCTGCCCTGTTCACCAAGAGGCATGGTGTTCTTGGCAGCATAACGGCAGAGATCCGGCACTGACGAAAGAACAACGCTATATCCGTAGCTCTCGTTTTTTTCGCGTATTCCCGAGCAAGTGGAACCAGTGAAGCTGGCAAGTGAGTCCCGAACAATGTAGTTGCCAAGCGTGTTCTCCGGTATCGGTGTGGCGCTGTTCACATCCATCAGCGACACGGACTTCTGATCGCAATATGGACTCGAACTGGAGCGTGAACGAGGGTCCTGTGTCTCCCTACCATACGCATTGAGACTAGCACTGTCCCACTGACCGGGCGTTGGATAGACGTGTGTGTGCGGTTCAGCGCTGTCGACACCAAAGGACGTCTCGAATTTTGCTCCCGGCATGCTCGCGACCGACTCATAGCGATACATCCGACCACCAGATGTCACCACACTCGGATCGTGGACAATGATGATTTCCTGCGGGGGGACTTCGGCGGTGGTAGTCTCGCGTTTGTCCACAGTCATGTTCATGATGAGATTCTCCACACTCGTCATTAGTTCGTGACTGAGACCCCCGCTAGAGGGCACTATCGACCTAGTTGGAGGACGCGGTTGACCGATCCCCTCGGCATACACTGGGTGGGGCAAGAAACAACAATGAAGCTTTATTGGTAGTAGCGACAACCGACGGTTGGGCTTCATTTGATGGAAATTACACCAAGCAGCAGCTAAGAGGGAATGTTTTCATCAGTCCCTTCAAAAACTGTTACAAATTATGACTTAGTTCCATGCATAAACTGCAGTGGGCTACCATCGTTTAAACTTTTTTTGAAAACTATACATTTCACACCAATGAACAAAATTGTTATGTACAGGTAGTAAGGTACATATGTTTTACATCAATTTCAATACACGGGAGGCATGAATTTAACAATGTAATTGTACTGACTTTGCAAATATTATCTTGTCAAATATAGAATATTAACAACATCATGGGCTACCATTGTATGTTCTCACAGGCAAGGTAACAAGTCATACTGTAGAGTGTATATGATTTCAGCATGGACAATTCTAATGTTCAAAACATGTCAGAGTACTAACCCACAACATTGGCGAAAGCTTCATACATGCCAAACGTGAGCAGTGGCTCCGCCTGGCTGTCAAAGTAATCCTTCACCACCTTGAAGACGTCCTTCTGGAATCCTGGGTAATCAGGCAGGTGATCATCTACCTTCTCGGGCCCTGGCAAACACACATCAAATCACCAGTTACTGTACAATGTGTCAATGTTAATGACCAGTGTCAATATCGCTTCTTTAAAAATAAATTCCTTGATATGCTAATACTAAGCGAAATCAATTTCCAGGATATTTCTTGCAAGACTTCCTGCATTGTGGACAATGTTGGCTAGTTGAAACCATCCACTAGGTGGTGCCACTTGTCTTTCCAAGATAAGCCACATATATAAAATGATGATTTTGTTGGCATATAAAATTATTTTACTATCAGTATTACAAATTCAAAGTTCAATGATCAAGAGTATTGTTTAGCCAAATACAAAAACAAGTGAAAGAATAAAATTAAATTTGTAACTATCTTGTTTTTTTCTCAAATATTTTTCAGGAAGGTTAATAAAAATCCAGTACATTGTGAGCCAGGAATTTTAACTTTCAAATTACAATTTATATAATGGTCTCTCAGGAAGCTTGCAGATAGTAATAAATTATCACAGAAAACAAGATTTAACAAGATTGCCACCCAGAGAATTAACTCTAGATGGCAGTTGGACAAGGAAGCCTTTTGGCTTTTCGTCCAACCCTTTTTATCCAGGTGTATCCCGCTCTTCTGAGGTATGTGTCAATTTTATTTTAAAACACATTCACGCTACTAGCACCCACACAATCAGCAGATCATTTGTTTCATTCATTTACAGTCCTTTGTGAAAATTAAAACTTTCTTGTATCTAATCTACACTGCTCCTTTACTAATGTAACTTCATGTCCCCTAGCCCTTCTATCTTTCTTAACTAAGAAAAAATATTTCTATCAATATTTTCAGAATCATTCAATATTTTTAAAACTGCTATCTGATCTCCTATCAATCTCCTGGTCTCTAGTGTTGTCAAACCACATTCTTTTAGTAATCGTCACAATACAACACCTGTGCTACAGACTAGGTATAGCAAAAGAAACACTTACAATATGCGAGACACCTCATGGCTGATAACACCCAGTGTGGCAACTGATCTGAAACATGAGCAGTGAGAAATCAGTCAAAAGTTCAAACTACCCGACCTTCTCGGAGGTCATACAACTTTGTATTTTAAAAGTGATTCAAAGCCAAATATCTTGATCGTTTATCCATATGCACTATAACGATGACATCATTAATGCTTCAATTGGCCGATCACAACAAGGTACATGTTGACACTTAGTCAAACTCTTCGTAATGTCCATAGCTTCGTAAAACAGGCCAGAACGGGGAGTTTAAGTTTATCTTTTAAGCAGGTGTTTCTTAAAGGGAGCATCCAGTGTAGTTTACTAGTTTATAACTGAACCAACCACTTAAAAATTAATGTTCAATCCTGGTGATTTATAAAAGTTGGTAACTTTTTGGCATATACTTCATATACTGGTAATAAATGTAATTAGTTTAGCCAGTTTTACTCTAGAATGGACTCACATTGTTACGTACATAGAGAGGGACACCTGGAGGAGTGTTTACATACACATACCCTGCTGATCTATGTTGGTGACGATGCCATTCTTGTTGACCTGTGTCATGTTGTGTATGATGTTTGGGGCGTGTACGCTGCATGTATCCAGTATGTCGTCCAGACTTGACCGCCGCAATAGCCGCTGCAGCCTGCAGCCAGGAACACACACAACTGAATAACTCTGGGATAAGATAATATAACAGTTTACATGATAGTGTTCCAGACTTATATCTCGACATAAAACATACATACATATATCTCATATCTTTGAGAGACCACAATACTACCAATTAACATGGTTTATATTTAAACGTAAAGTTAGAAAAAAAAGGTCTTTTCATATTTCTATATTTAAGGGTGAGGACCAATCGTAGACAGCACACACTAAAATGCAATCGACCATTTCAAAGAATATTGCACTGTCATTAAACATTCGATGAAACAAGATGAGACACTACGACACTCACCATTTCAGCGTGATCATCTTCCACACATATTCGACTTCCTTCGGTGTTGGTTGACATTTGCTCACCAGGTGGCTGTCGGAGGTGGACAGCGGTCGAACGGCCATCTTCTCGGGCATACACTTGACCGGTCCAGAATGACCACTGCCTGTATTCATCATTGTATTGCAGGTGGCCAGTGGATTGCGAATGGCTGACCTGGTTTGTGGCACCAGCGACTCAGAGCTATCCACAAACCTAGGTGTGCGCAAAACAAACTATGCTTGTCATTTATGATACACCATGATACTGGAGGTTATATCCAAGCTTAACAAACTTAAATAAAACAAGGAATGCAAGTTGGAAAAAAAGATGCTCAACATAATTTAAAATAATTCTGATCAATCATAATAATTACAGTAATTTGTACCAATGATTCAGCAATATCCATTTTTCTTGTTATTTAATTACATTTGGTATCACATCTGGGTTAAGATTTTGCACCTTTTGTGAGAAATATGAGAAGCTTTCACTGCATATTTTCTGAGGCCAGACATTAAACATATAATAATAATACTTAAGAAGAACTGAGACAAGTTGACATTATCTTTAGAATTGTGGCATCATCTTGAAAGTGGTACCTCACATAATTTGCCCTCATTTCAGAACCTGTATTCACTTCTAAACGACACCAAATATAGTTTAGAAACATCCCATGGGAAACACCTCTACAACAGCAACTGTGTTCACGGGCCAGTGCACATAGACATCCACAGGCAACATATCAGTTGTAACTTTCCCACAGCATTTCAAACGTACAATGCTGTTTCCCACAACCTAACCAGCCTGCAGACATGCAGCAAACAATTAACTGAAAATCCAATACGTAACCACAAACATTTAATTAACCAGAGTATAAAAGTAAACTGACTCCCATTGAGTCAACAATGTGCTGTCATCACCTGAACAAACGCCCGTTGTCTGCAAACATCTCATTGTTGTGCTTCGTGCCTCTAACGTCCTCAAAAATTCTTGCTGCTTGAAACTTCTGAAAAAGCTGCATCGTTTGACTCCTGCAAGAAATATATAAATATGAAAGTTTTGATGATCCATGTGTACATATTATATAGAAGAAGACCCTGCACTTAAAACACCACCTCGCAAAACATACATTTTAATTTCTATAGATCTTAGTTTAGCATTATCAGATGCCGAATTGGGACTAACAGGATATGTAATGTTTAGGAAAGATAGAACAGGAAGAAGGGGAGGTGGAGTTATTTTATATATTAAAGAATCTATCCAGGCTTATGAAATAAAATTAGACAGAGAAGCAGATTGCGAAGAAGCTGTTTGGTATAACATAGTTACAGGAAACTCAACGTTAACGGTTGGATTAGTTTATCGAAGTCCAAACATAAGCATAGAAGAGAATGAAAAAATACAAAACGCTATAAGGGCAGTGAGCAAACAGGACTGTGTTATTATGGGGGATTTTAACCATGGGCATATAAAATGGAAATCTCTACAGAGTATGGGTAGTGAGGACCACAAGTTTTTAGTTTTAGTACAAGATAGTTTCCTTTCTCAACATGTGCTAGAACCAACCAGGGGAGAGAATGTGTTAGACTTAGTTTTGTCCTCACAGAATGAATTAGTTGACAATGTTAAATTATGTGAGCCTCTGGGAAGTAGTGATCACAACCAGATACATTTTACCATCAAAGTAAAATCAGAAAGAAATAATAAAAAGCAGTTGAGGAGAAATTTCCACAAAGGAAGATATAAGGAAATGAGGAAATATTTAGCAAAGATAGACTGGAATAATACACTGAAGAATAAGACAGCAACAGAATGCTGGAATATCTTAAAGAATGAAATAGAGTGCATCGTAGATAAATTTGTTCCCTTCAAAAAACAAGGGAAACGGACCAGAAAGAAATACTTATCGAAAGAAGCCATTAGAAAAATTAAGTATAAACAAATGATGTGGAAGTCATATAGACGTACTGGAAATGACGAAGACTACAACATTTATAAAGAAGCACTAAACCAAGCTACAGCTGAAATTAGAAATTCAAAGAGAAGCTATGAACATAAATTAGCTTGTAATATAAAACATGACAACAAGAGTTTTTATGCGTATGTTCGAAGCAAACAGAAAGTTCAGGATAAGGTCGGCCCTCTAGAAGATAGTGCTGGAAATATAATATCAGAAGGATTCTTAATGGCTGAAGACCTAAATGAGTATTTTAGTTCAGTGTTTACCAGAGAAGACACTAGTTCACTGCCAGTACCAGAGGCTAAGTTCAAGGGGGCAGAATCAGACTATTTAAGACAGTTAATTGTAACCCCAGAAATGGTAGCTAAGAAAATTAGGGCTATGAAGGAAAATAAATCACCTGGAGTGGATGGTATTCCACCCAAACTACCAGTGGAAATTGTAGAACAAATTAGCATACCTCTTGCAACAGTTTTCAACTTGTCATTAGAAGAGGGAGTGGTTCCTTTAGAATGGAAAGAAGCAAACATTATACCGTTATTTAAAAAAGGTTCGAGAAACAAGTCAGAGAACTATAGACCAGTGAGTTTAACATCAGTGATTTGTAAATTATTAGAAAGACTAATTAAAGATCACATGGTGGATTTTCTTGTTAAACATAACTTGATAAACCCATCTCAACATGGGTTTATAAAAATGAGGTCATGCTTAACAAATATGTTATGTTTTTTGGAAGATATCACTAAGTGGGTAGATGATGGATCACCAGTAGATATCATCTACTTAGATTTTCAAAAAGCTTTCGACAAAGTGCCACATCAGAGATTACTGCTTAAACTAAAAGCCCATGGCATAGGAAATGGTATAATTAACTGGATAGAAAAATGGCTGATTGACAGAAGACAACGGGTAGTTGTTGATGGGGAGGCTTCAAACTGGAAATCGGTTTTGAGTGGGGTTCCACAGGGATCAGTACTGGGACCTATATTATTCTTAATATATATAAACGATTTGGACGATGATATAGCTAGCAAGGTGTTGAAATTTGCAGATGATACAAAAGTGTTTAGAAGGATTGAAAGTGATGGTGATAGACAGCATTTACAAGATGATCTTGACAGGTTGATCAAATGGTCTGAAAAGTGGCAAATGTTGTTCAATTTTGGGAAATGTAAATGCCTCCACACAGGATATGGGAACGAATATGTAGAATATACAATGGGGGGAACTGTACTAAGTACTACTGTAAAAGAAAAAGACTTAGGGCTGACAATTAGTGCTGACATGAAGGTTTCAGAGCAGTGTGGAATTGCAGCTTCAAAGGGAAATCAAATCCTTGGATTGATTAGGCGAAATATAGCATATAAAGAAAAAGAACTAATAATACCGCTGTACAAAACAATAGTTAGGCCTCATTTAGAATATTGTATACAAGCGTGGAGGCCATACCGCAAGAAGGACATAGATATGCTAGAAAGAGTACAGAGGAGAGCGACTAAAATGATACCAAAACTGAGGGATCTTAGTTATGAAAAACGCCTAAAAGAATGTGGTTTAACAACACTAGAGACCAGGAGATTGAGAGGAGATCAGATAGAAGTGTTTAAAATATTGAATGGTTATAAAAATATTGATAGAAATATGTTTTTTTCAGTTAAGAAAGATAGAAAGACTAGAGGACATGAAGTTACATTAGTAAAGGAGCAGTGTAGATTAGACGTAAGAAAGTTCTCATTTTCACAAAGGACTGTGAATGAATGGAACAGATTATCTGATGATTGTGTGGGTGCTAGTAGTGTGAATATGTTTAAAAATAAAATCGACACATACCTCAGAAGGGCTGGATATATGTAGATAAAAGGGTTGGACTCTAGATAAGCCAAAGGGCTTCCTTGTCCACCTGCCATCTAGAGTTAATTCTCTGGATGGCAATCTTGTTAAATCTTGTTAAATCATTACCACAACAGCCACTGTGGCTGTTGGATCTGGCCAGATATGGTACTAAACTACGACATGCCACCGATCACGCAGCCCTTACAGCGTTCAGTCCACATTAAATAATACATATTTAGTATCACTGGAACGGAAACATAACATTCTTTATAATGGTATAAAGTTTAGAAAAATATTCCTTATCGTCCGTGATTTAGTGAAAATGCGTGCCAAAAATGTCATATCGACAGTCCACACGATGGTACGGTTTTCGCAAAGACAGGTCGCAGCAAATTGAAAACCCATAAACATATTTGGATCATCATGATTTAGTCAACCAATGAGGAGATGTGTTGGTCTTCTGATGCTGATGTTGCACGAAATCGATGTCGTGAGTGAAACAAAAGTTATGATGAGTTGAAGCATAAACATGTCAGTTATTGCCCGAAATACAACTTTGTGCATCAATGATGCCATTTGTCAGTTTTTTCACTAATCAAATTATGTATGTTGTGTGATAATTAAACATGATATACAAGTGCGGAAACTATGATGTCACATACATTTTTAACAGAATTCCAATAAACAGCTTCTAGCAGTAACCTTTCCAACTTAATAACTTTGTCAGTAGTTGTCCGATTTTCATGAAATCAAAAACATTTACTTCATAAGAAGAAGCTCCTTACATGCATAACAAAACATGTTTAGGTAATGCATTTTTATTTTTTATGTGGTAATGCTAATTAATAACATGTCTCTTGCCACTTTCTAGGATCCAATATTGCTGCCATATTAAGCTAATTAGGTAATTAAATATGCAAATTACACTGGCGAAAAAACAAAAAATAGATTCAGCATGTCAAAATATGTGTCTACCAAAATAATAAGAAATTAGCTCAAATAGTGTTTTAGCTGAACATTGTGAAAACAATGAGAATAATGGTAAAGTCGGGGTACATCAGGTGAATAGAGTGATCCTACTCTTTCTGTGTTCATTTCTATGCACGCCGTTCCAACAAAAACGCCTTTTCAGCAAGTATCTTTACAACTTCATAACCTTGTCATTAATTGTCAAATTTTCATGAAATAAAAACATTTACTTCAGAAGAAGAAGCTGCTTATAACCGTAAGAACAAGTGTTTTAAGTAATGCAGTTTTTATTTTCATGTGGTAATGCTACTAAGATTATAGTTACAAGGTATAGAGTCTGATAGTTTTATAGTTAGATCATGTTCTAAAAAATTATACTTTTTTTAACATCTTTATCTCAGTGCTCGGTGCAGGCCTCGACATTAACACTGGCCCGATGGCATGGCACCTTTTTTAAGCTGACTGGCCAGTTCGGGCAACCAGTTCTTATATTTTACTGGCCCGACGGGCCATTGGTTTCCGTTTCTCGAACGATGTCGAGACGAAGCGGCGGTCACGGCACGACCGCATCGATTATCTGATGCAGTTCGCCAGAATTCTTAGACGCGACTCAGTTATAGGACATTACAAACATAACGTAAATACAAATTCTGATCAATAATTAGTCCAAACTCCAACACTTATCATGCGGACGACGGCGTGCAAAGCCATCGAATAAATTTTCTAACCACCGGAAGCGCAGGTTTTTATGACGAGAGACGCCATTTTTTAAGTCCCGCCACATCCCTTGGAAACACTTTGTATGGTGATTGGAAGCTGCCTCGACTTTAGAATTACGCACGCTTTTTCTTTTCTAGATATATGAAAGGAATACAGCTTAAATCCAAATTTAACTAGTGGCTAAAGTGACAGAAACCAAATGCAACGCTGCGTCAGCAAGGGCAAGGTGAAGGCCACCTATTTTGGGTGGTGCCACCTAGCGAATGAACTGTGAAATAGTATAATGCTGTGATTGACCTGTACATGAAAGCAGCGTCAACTCAACTACCGACTCGGACTGACTAGCTGTCGTCACACTGGCCACACTTTATTTAAACTTAGCAAATAATGTATATATGCATCCGAGTACACACTTGAACAAGATTACAATATTGTTAGCATTGGACATCTCACTTTGAACAATCAATATGTGTATAGTAACTTCTAACAACTTTGTTGGTAAAATTATAAAAAAGACTAATAATGTTTGCACCTCAGAATGAGCGTATTTTTGATGGTAACACAAAATCTGGGCCAGTAACTTTCACTGGCGGGCCACTAACTTTTCAAATCTACTGGCCCCCTGAGCCAGTGGATTCAAAACCTTAATGTCAAGGCCTGCGGTGTATTTTAATGAACTACCTTTTTCTTTGACCATTATCTCTTTATGGATGTTTTCACTTTGCCATGTCATCACACGTTTAATTTATAAATATATTTGTGGCAAAACATTAAAATTATAATATTAAAATTATATCAAATGTGAATCATTGGTTAAAACACATTTGGGTAGTCAAGATCCTAAAATACTTTGTGCATGTTTTTGTGAAAATTGTTATAGTACTTATACTATATATTATATTACAATAAAGGCTTTTTATTAGAAGTTATATAACACATCAGGAAACAACATTTAGCACCTCAACGACCCCCCCAATTGCTCCCAACCATCAAATACAAGCTGCAAAGATTAGTCAGTTATTCACCAGTAACTGCTTGTTTGTGTTTTGAGTTCTATGGCCACTGAAAACAGGGCACTTGGTTCTATATAAAACTGCTTGCATCCTTTACGGTGTACAAAGCATGCACTGCATGAAATGGACAGTCGTGCAGTGTGCACAAACCACACCCATGGTTAATGAATAGGCCAGTGAAAGGGAGCACCGTTGAATGGCCTTTTAGTCAGATTTCAACCGATGGTGAGAGTCAGGCTCTGGACGGCTGACCAACTAGGCTACAACTAGTACAACAAAAACCAGGATGAACCATATAGATAGACGGATCCATGTTACATGACCACCACATCCTACTTAGAAAGCCATCATCCTGACAAGTTGCACGACTAACAGAAAATATGTTGTTCAAGATATGCTTGGAATGCTACATTACAAATAGTGTTTCACAAACAGCTTTGCTTTATTTATTAATGAAATACTTTAATGTGAGAAACAAACTTTTTACAAGACTAATCAAGAATGATGTGGAATGAGTTAACTTTGTATGTTTTTAAATTTTGTTCAGGCTGGTAACGTATGCCAGGTAAATCTACTCCCTGTTCGTATTAAATTAGATTGACATGACAGAAACCACCAGTGACCATCCAAGCATGGCCAGAAGCAGTGATATAACAATGACAGTTCGGAAAAATACTTTTTAACATCAAGATAAAATCTTATGAACAGACACAGTGACAAAGGGTCAACAGAACACATTCAGGTTTCTCAAGGCTAGGGATATATGGAGTCTTTAAGGACTTCTGTCAGAAGGTTGCGTCTTAACAGAAACTTTTTTAGTGTATTGGAACCCAGTTCAATATCACTAAGCATCTAATTAACATATTTATACTTCCAAATAATGGGAAACTATAGTGTATATACAGGCTGTAGATACAGTCAGTGGACTGTGATCTGGCTCAGTATGACTAGAAAGTTATAATTAATGTATTTATATTTCCAAATAAAGGGAAACTGTAGTCTATATAGGTACAGTCTGTGGACTGTGATCGGTTTCAGTATGACTAGCTATAATTAATGTATAAATTTAAACTTCCAAATAAAGGGAAACTATAGTCTACATATATAAGGTTACCAGTTCAGCATTCCATTTGTGTAACAAATTAATTGGATGTGCGTGTGAGTGTCAAGACAGATGGCACATGCACCAACAAGTCTACTATAGTAGCATTCACCTGATATGTGATATTGCCAATTTTTGCTATGAACAGAATCAATGCTAATATGAGTCGTGTACACACAATACTTCAATTTCAAAAGAACAATTTGTAAAGGTCAAACACCACAATAGTAAAATAAGTAAGGAGTCATAACAAATTAAAGGTGTTTGATAGTACGTTAAAACTGGTGCCACGCCACAGGGGATAGGATTAGCAGAGCTGTATTTAACATTGTACATCAATGTATCTTCTTCTAATTGCCATTTCTGTGTGCACAGGCATTGGCCATCCCTTGGTTGTGTGTTTTGTAAATTTGTAAATTAAATTTATTAGCTGCCATCTCCTGCATATTTTCCCTTCAATCTTTCCTGTTGTCACTAAGTGCAGGGCTTGATATTAACTCCCAAAAAGCACTTGTCTGGTAGGGCAAGTACTAATTCATGTTTACTTATCCCAACAGAAATTTAATTGTCTCACCAAAAAATTGCTTTAAACATAAAACGCCAGTGTTATTGCCATAACTGGCTCTGGGGTTGTACCTTCTAAATTATGAAAGGGAATAAAAACACCTATTGCTTGAATTCATGTTATATTACATCCTGCTATCTATTTCCACGTCCACCAAGCCAAAAAAAAAAAAATTCAATTAATTAGAAATTCCACATTTTATGCTGTGCATCCGGACATTTTCGAATATGCATACTTTTGGCGCGCTTTTCGGGATGCCGAGATGTGACGTCACTTATGACTCAAACTCACATCAGGCCGACCCTTTCCATGCATTCAGAGCATGTTTACAAGTATAGCTTTTCGGTCGAAACGAGCGTCAGAATGAGTTATTGTGCAATATTCCGACGTAATACAAACACTAGTCATCATAGAGGAACAAGCTGTTATCTTACGGTTCCACATGAATCGAATTTTATTCAAAACAATGAATGCGAATGGGCCTACAAGTCGACTAGGTTTCGTCGAGCTTGGGCTCGTTTTCAGAATAATTATATCGAATGCAACCAACGGGAGATAATCTACACCAATAAACATATATAGCAAACATATATTGTATCCAGCTACATAAAGTAACGTGTATAATCTCATAATATCACTAGAATTTTGATATATGAAGGAGTTGTACAATTTATCATAACAACTTAAATCAGTCAGAGAGTTTCCGCTGGTGCCACTAGCACAGTGGGTAGGCGCGTTGGTTTCTTGTCATTTATTTTACAATCGGGCGACACCGGTTCAATCCTGACAGCATGCAAACCATTGATTTTCTTTACACTTTTTTTGTTTATATTTTCATGAAGTAATATAAACCAAATCATTTTATACTATAAATAATTACTGTTTGTAAATAATTTTTATTTTTGTAGTAATTATTTATTCACCACAAAAATGAAAATATGGTCATTGTATAACGATGTTTCTAAATTTTATTTATCCAAACAAATATAATGTAATGGATATATAATTTATTAATTGTAAATATATTGTACGTTCATATATTGTAATTATATATGTGAAAACAGATTGTGATCTGTCTTGATAAATAAAATTTAGAAACATCGTTATATATAATGACCATATTTTAATTTTTGTGGCGAATGAATAATTACTAAAAAAATAAAAAATGCTTACAAACAGTGCATCATAGTATACTAAATGATTTGGTTTATGTTTATATTACTTTGTGAAAACATAAACAAAAAAGTGAAGAAAGAAAGAAAAAAGAAAATCAATGGTTTGCATGCTGTCAGGATTGAACCGGCGTCGCCCGATTGTAAAACAAATGGCAAGAAACCAACGCGTCTACCAAATGAGCTACCGAGATCGACGGATATTCAGTAACTGATTTAAGTTTTTATGATATATTTTACAACTGTTCCTTCATATATCGATATTCTAGTAATCTTATGAGATTATACAACGTTACTTTCTGTAGCTGGATACAATATCTGTTTGCTATGTATGTTTATTGGTGTAGATTATGTCCCGTTGGTTGCATTCGATATAATTATTCTGAAAACGAGCCCAGGCCAAGGCCAAGCTCACCGAAACCTAGTCGACTTGTAGGCCCATTCGCTGTTTTGAATAAAATTCGATTCATGTGGAACCGTAAGATAACTGCTTGTTCCTCTATGATGACTAATGTTTGTATTACATCGGAATATTGCACAATAACTCATTCTGACGCTTATTTCGACCCAAAAGCTATCCTTGTAAACATGCTCTGAATGCATGGAAAGAGTCGGCCTGATGCGAGTGTGTGACATAAGTGACGTCACGATACCACATGATCGCCTAGCTCATTAAAATTTTATTTTCCGCGGGAATCGCTTCACAGATGGGCTTAAAATAGAATTTATGCTACAAATGTATTTTTTTGTATTTGTTTAATGTTGTCAAATGTTACATACAATGTTAAACTTTGTGTACACATGGAAAAAGGATTTTAGCTAATGCCTTATTTTTATTTCCTTGAACGTTGTCATAGGCTTACTAAACACAACTTGACGGGCAGTATACCTTCAACATAGTTAGTATAGTCTTAAGAACCATTATATTAATTAATTAAAAACTAGGAACAGACTGCCTCCTTGTAACTAATTAAAATGCAAAAGCTAAACGTGTCGTGGCATTTTACTGAATGCAGTTTTATATCAACACTACGTACAATGTTCTGAATTATTCTGCGAATAATACAGAATATTGTTTGTAATAAATGCCAGATACAGTATTTTGTTGATATTTACAACCATAACAATTATTTAAGCAATTGAATGCTTTTATGAAATTCTGCACATGTATTTTGAGTGTATGTACCCTGGTATGTCCACGCAGTATTCACATAGGGAACTCTCTCCTCTTTATACATTCTGACAGGCTTTATGTTGCATTTTGTATAGGCACACATTATTTCAGTTTATACTTTAAACAAATAAAACAACTAACTAGTTAGTTAAGAGTTGCCCCTTTCTGTAACCGGTTGCCCAAGTCACCAAGTGATATAAGGGTGGACAGTGCAGTGGTACTTTGTACCTGTAGCTTTAGGCAAAAGTCATTATTCACTTGCTAAATTTTTTCAAGACAAGGACCCAAATGTCAGTCACCCATGGCAGGACAATAATTAATGGACTGAGTTCTCAATTGGTGTTCTACTAAATGAAGCTATCTCATCAAAATAAAAAACAATATTTTGTTAATTTTCTGATCCCAATTCTATAAAGTGCTCATGAAAGAGTTGTGAACAAATAAATCACATTCTGCAAAAAGTATGTTACAGTTAGTGTTACACATTAGTATGTGACTGCCAGTTTGGTATGTAATGACCACAGGATCAAGACAGTTTCATGGGTATACAAATGTACAGGTCACTGTCAAATTATAAAAATCAAAAGTTTCATGTAGGGGCTTTTGAGGTTAAATGACAGTGTCATATAATGTAATTTGAGATGACCCACTAGTGTAGCTATTTATAGCACATATACATGTAGTCCTGACATAACCAGGATTAGTAATGCTACCCTCTTCTTAACAATGTGACTCAACATCCTGTTAGTGAACAGTCTACTCGTCTAACTTTCAAACAATGAATTGGCATGACCAACTTGATCATGAAGTCAGTAAACATCAATTGTAAAGGATAACATGTGGGCCACTTACAAAAAACGAAATCTACCATGTAAACAACCAATGTGTAAATCTACCGGAGGTTACAAAAACTCACTTGGATTTGTTATGATGCCACCATGTTTTTGTTAACTGCTAACGGTGGATTTCAATCCACTTGTAAGCATCACTCGTTAGAAATAACAATGACAAAATACATGCATCGATGCAAGTTCTACCTGGTGACAGCCAGTCCAAAGTTTGGATTCTGTTGCAACTGTTTGTGGAGCCAGGTGATTGCACTGGAGGCAACAAAACACTGGTCATATGCCTTCATGTAGTGGCGGTGACGACCCAAGGGCAGGCCACTGTACACCGTCTGGATGACATCATTCCACTGCAAACACACAATATGTAGGATATTACATACAGGTAGGATGGTTGAAAAAATCATCTTTTTAATTTTTTTTAATCGGATTTATTTGATTGAAAATATAGATATTCTAAGTTGATTTAATTTGTTATGATGTCCTTTCCTCATTCATTAACATTAGTTTATAAATATATTACTCTTAACACTGGTCAGAAGAAATGTTGCTGGTATACTGCCCGCCAAATTGCATTTAATAACCTCAAAATATTGTTTGCCATTTGAAAGTTGCACCCCCCAAAATACTCAAATTGTAAACATGTAACATTCAAATAGTATTAAACAGCCGCTATTACCTGTAACTTGTCGGCAAATAATGTTGAAATTCCTGGTTCACACATACCGAACTACAATTCAGATGAAGTACAACTGATTCTGTGAAATTCTTGAACTAATAATTACCATCCGTAGGTGATAGCGGGTAACAGAACAGACAAACTCCTCTGGAGGCTCACTTTGTCACTAGTTTCTGCTGTGGTAGTAGAGCTACCTTGTATTTAAGTCTGATTATAAAACAGTGTTGTGTCAACAGTATTATAATCAGTGATAGGTGGCTTCGTAAAACAACTGGCATTTAGCCAACATAATCCACATAAATGACTCCTGAACATGTAAGTATGTACAGTATTTATGATTATTCTGGTTTGTGACCATGTCTATATATTATTGGAAAATGCTGATATTCTAATATGTGCTTAGGGTGATCTCATAGGTTTTCATCCAGCAAAACTGTAATAAATTTGCATTTCATATTGGCTTAAATATTGGTCCAAGGGCAAATTTATTGTGCCTTATAATAGCATCCCAAAAATCTATTAAAAGTCAAAGCCAACTGATCAAATGTGATACAGGTCTGGGCCTAGTCAGACTTACACTATATATGTAAGTATAGCCCTAAGCAAGACACTAATTAACATAAAGTAAGTAGATGTACTGTACCCATAATATTATATTACACAGAGAATACACAGATCCAATTCAAGTGACCACTAATCTCATTGTACCCAGCAAGATGGTCAGCACAAGTGACGTATTGTTATAATTGTGAGTGACAGATAGCCCAAAGGCAAGCTCTTGATGAAAGGATTCATCGATATCAAGTCTGGCACATTCCTGCTAGATCTGATATGGTTTCGGCCATGTCCTGTGGATAGGACAACTAAGACATGTGTCCCCATGTACTGTTATACTTATAGCTAATCTGGCATACATCAGAATTATGACATATGCCATTCTTGTTAGGTCATTTCAACTAAACTTCCTGTCCTCAGGGATAAAATGCTATACCCTCATTAAAACAGCTTCGATGAGGAGTATTAAAATTGTATCAAAGAAACGTAGATCTAAGAGGGTATCAAATAGAATACCCAAGTAGTATTACCTAAACATATTTACTCGAAGCAAAATTTTATATCAATTCATAATGTTGTTCTTAAATCATGGATATTATACTTAGTCCAAATAAATCAGATTTATTTGTGTTAAAGTTTTATGTTAAATTGATTTAACAAGATTTAACAAGATTGCCATCCAGAGAATTAACTCTGGATGGCAGGTGGACAAGGAAGCCCTTTGGTTTATCGAGAGTCCAACCGTTTTATCTACATATATCCAGCCCTTCTGAGGTATGTGTCGATTTTATTTTTAAACATATTCACACTACTAGCACCCACACAATCATCAGATAATCTGTTCCATTCATTCACAGTCCTTTGTGAAAATGAGAACTTTCTTACGTCTAATCTACACTGCTCCTTTACTAATGTAACTTCATGTCCTCTTGTCTTTCTTAACTGAAAAAAACATATTTCTATCAATATTTTCATAACCATTCAATATTTTAAACACTTCTATCTGATCTCCTCTCAATCTCCTGGTCTCAAGTGTTGTTAAACCACATTCTTTTAGGCGTTTTTCATAACTAAGATCCCTCAGTTTTGGTATCATTTTAGTCGCTCTCCTCTGTACTCTTTCTAGCATATCTATGTCCTTCTTGCGGTATGGCCTCCACGCTTGTATACAATATTCTAAATGAGGCCTAACTATTGTTTTGTACAGCGGTATTATTAGTTCTTTTTCTTTATATGCTATATTTCGCCTAATCAATCCAAGGATTTGATTTCCTTTTGAAGCTGCAATTCCACACTGCTCTGAAACCTTCATGTCAGCACTAATTGTCAGCCCTAAGTCTTTTTCTTTTACAGTAGTACTTAGTACAGTTCCCCCCATTGTATATTCTACACATTCGTTCCCATGTCCTGTGTGAAGGCATTTACATTTCCCAAAATTGAACAACATTTGCCACTTTTCAGACCATTTGATCAACCTGTCAAGATCATCTTGTAAATGCTGTCTATCTCCATCACTTTTAATCCTTCTAAACACTTTTGTATCATCTGCAAATTTCAACACCTTGCTAGCTATATCATCGTCCAAATTGTTTATATATATTAAGAATAATATAGGTCCCAGTACTGATCCCTGTGGAACCCCACTCAAAACTGATTTCCAGTTTGAAGCCTCCCCATCAACAACTACCCATTGTCTTTTTCTATCCAGTTAATTATACCATTTCCTATGCCATGGGCCTTTAGTTTAAGCAGTAATCTTTGATGTGGCACTTTGTCGAAAGCTTTTTCAAAATCTAAGATGATATCTACTGGTGATCCATCATTTACCCACTTAGTGATATCTTCCAAAAAACATAACATATTTGTTAAGCATGACCTCGCTTTTAGAAACCCATGTTGAGATGGGTTTATCAAGTTATGTTTAACAAGAAAATCCACCAGGTGATCTTTAATTAGTCTTTCTAATAATTTACAAATCACCGATGTTAAACTAACTGGTCTATAATTATTTGACTTGTTTCTCGAACCTTTTTTAAATAACGGTATAATGTTTGCTTCTTTCCATTCTAAAGGAACCACTCCCTCTTCTAATGACAAGTTGAAAACTGTTGCAAGCGGTATGCTAATTTGTTCTACAATTTCCAATAGTAGTTTGGGTGAAATACCATCCACTCCAGGTGATTTATTATCCTTCATAGCCCTTATTTTCTTAGCTACCATTTCTGGGGTTACAATTAACTGTCTTAAATAGTCTGATTCTGCCCCCTTGAACTTAGCCTCTGGTACTGGCAGTGAACTAGTGTCTTCTCTGGTAAACACTGAACTAAAATACTCATTCAGGTCTTCTGCCATTAAGAATCCTTCTGATATTATATTTCCAGCACTATCTTCTAGAGGACCGACCTTATCCTGAACTTTCTGTTTGCTTCGAACATACGCATAAAAACTCTTGTTGTCATGTTTTATATTACAAGTTAATTTATGTTCATAGCTTCTCTTTGAATTTCTAATTTCAGCTGTAGCTTGGTTTAGTGCTTCTTTATAAATGTTGTAGTCTTTGTTATTTCCAGTACGTCTACATGACTTCCTCATCATTTGTTTATACTTAATTTTTCTAATGGCTTCTTTCGATAAGTGTTTCTTTTTGGACCATTTCCCGTGTTTTTTTAAGGGAACAAATTTGACGATGATGCATTCAATTTCACTCTTTAAGATATTCCAGCATTCTGTTGCTGTCTTATTCTTCAGTGTGTTATTCCAGTCTATCTTTGCTAAATATTTCCTTATGTCCTTATATTTTCCTTTGTGGAAATTTCTCCTGTACTGCTTTTTACTATTCCTTTCTGATTTTACTTTGATGGTAAAATGTATCTGGTTGTGATCACTATTTCCCAGTGGCTCACATATCCTGACATTGTCAACTAATTCATTCTGTGAGGACAAAACTATGTCTAACACATTCTCTCCCCTGGTTGGTTCTAGCACATGTTGAGAAAGGAAACTATCTTGTACTAAAACTAAAAACTTGTGGTCCTCACTACCCATACTCTGTAGAGATTTCCATTTTATATGCCCATGGTTGAAATCCCCCATAATAACATGTAACTATGTTACACCAAACAGCTTCTTCGCAATCTGCTTCTCTGTCTAATTTTATTTCATAAGCCTGGATAGATTCTTTAATATATAAAATAACTCCACCTCCCCTTCTTCCTATTCTATCTTTCCTAATACATACAAACACACAAACTTCCACCTGGGTATTACAGTATACACCTATATGCCCATAAAATAAGCTTAACTGGTTTGTACACACAAATTCCACATATATACAAGATAACCTTCAGTCTCATCCTAAGAGATGTGTACATTTGATACAGCTTACAGTCTACTTACATACTGCCCTTTAAATATATTCTAAGTGTTTGTTCCTGGGTAACTTCCTGAGTACTCAAGGAAAGCCCTCTAGACATTTACCAGTGATCAGAGACTCAGATAAGCAACAGTTGACAGTCTGAACACTGGAGATAGCATGCTTTATCTGTGACTGGTGCCTAGACAGTGAAAGGCTATGAATCTCTAATCACTTTCCTGTTTGACCAAGCAGCTAAATCAACAGGTGTAATGCAGGGAAGCTGCTCTGTGTGTTTATTCAAGACAACTACAGGAATCAGCAAACTTAGCAAGTTAACAAATTAAACAAAACAGTGTAAAGACCCACATAGTGAATTGTAATTTTTACAGCCCAATAAACAAGGTTTTAAAAGTGGTCCCAGAATATATTTAAGCAATTAATCAAAATGTTCAATGCCAATGGGGCAGCTTGTGGGCTGACTGTGAAAGTGCTTTGTCAATTGGGGCAAATGAACTCTGTCAGCTGGCTGGACCAGGGTATTCATGGTTATTGCATGCCCCCTTTCATGTAGGCAATCTAATTATCAGGTGCAGATGCCTGCTTTCAACACTCAATGGGCTGCTGTTTGTGTCTGGTTTTTAATCATCTCTATCACTCATCTGTCCACTGGCAGTTAGTGCTGTTTTTCACATAACATGTGGTCAGTTATAGACTGCCCACATGAAGCTGGAAAGTCAGGAGAAATATGCCTTTTTGGCCAGTTGGTGTACCAGTATTTTCAAGTATGGTGCCAGAACTTTACAAGTGCATAACTATACTAATTAAGGCCAGACACGGCAGGTAGAAACAATTATTTTTTTTAATTGTGAAAATTGTTTTGCCTGAAGTATGGAATGAATCATGCTGAGTAAAAAATATACTGAACTGTTTTGGCCAGACCCCCGTTTCCATGGTAACAAACAAAATGGCCACAATTTTTTCGCAAATATTGGCAAATTTACAAACACTTTTTAGCACGTATATAATTATGATTCTTGCAGATCCATGTTCTGTAAACATTCTACTGTGCAATGATCAGAGCAATTTATACAACATTTTGTTTTTATTTTTAAAAGAATTTCTTTGTAAAGTGCAAAAATAAAACAGTTTTTGGCAACAAATATGCTGATAAATATCTTTCAAACTATCGGACGATTCCATTGAAAGGTGTCCTTGCATGCTTCCCGTTTCCAAACATTTGCAGGAATTTGAGAATTTGTTTTGATAAAATGGCCATCAAAGATTGCATAGTGGATTTAATTACTTGATATCGGCATATATATTATACTTGACTAAAACTGACTTAGACGCATGCAATTGCCACAGAAGCAAACTTTAATGATAGTATGCATACAAAGCTGACAGAAAACCATTTTGAGTATTTTTGTCAAAAAACACCATTGTCTGGTCTTAACAAATCAATGACAGAATGTGGGAAGATGTACCTGTTCTGTTGCATGTATAATCTCACCTGAAATGATGGGAATTCATTTTAATTTGTTATTTATGCAAAGTCTCCATAGTGATGAAAGGAATGCCAATATCACTGAGTCCGGTGCATAAGGTTACTTGCACAGACTGAATAGATGCTGGTGCCACTCACGGTCAAATACCAACAGAGAATTAACATGTCATGAATACATTTGAAGAGGATCAATTTAGTTTCATATTAAAACTACAACAAACATTTCGTATCCAAGCTTACTTGGAATGTGAATGCTCCGAAATAATTCACAATGTACCACGAATAGTGTATTTATAATATTGTTCATTGCCATAAAGTTGTACAATTAGTTTTTAATTAAGTCTATCTAGAAGGAGAGATGTGAAGGCAACTTAAATAACAAAGTGTTACATTGTTGTGCACACAATCACCAATTATGCCATGCAGCATTACATGCAAGACCATGGCATAACGAGCATTGAGACAGAGAGCTGGATCTTAGGTTATATTTGCATCTTGGGCTCTCCACCTAACTTAGTCTTAAATGACTAACACACATTTATAGCCATTTGACATTTTCTTAACCAACTTATCATTGTCCATGCCAACTGACTAATATTAATAATAATTATAGAGTAAATATATGTGAGAATTATAAACACAATCATCCCATATTTTGAACCCTTTTTAAAATGGGAGGTTGTCCCTTCCTCATTTATATTACTTAATAATAATATATAATTAACGTTCTTAAGTTTAGAACAAATATGTTGAAGCAGCCTGCCATACTGTTTGTTTAATATGCATGCCTGAAACAGTGTTCACAATTTGATTTTTTCTTTTGCAGAATACATAAACAAGTTTTTTAACATAAAATGATACATGATTAAACAAAGTGATTAATTTTAGACTTTATGGCAGTACTGTAGATTCCAGACCCACCTTATCATTACTACATTTCTATCCAAATGTTGATACATTATTGCATTAGTTGCATCATTCAACATAATCCCAGGCATATTTATGTCACAAAAATGTTGCATCTGAGCACATTTTTAAGCCCAAATAGCGACCTGTTTTGTTCCAATCAACATTGCTGTGGCCATGTTACCGCACTGTGCGCGTGAAATGAGCGATATATATAGATGAGTATGTTGATGCAAGCCATGATGCTATTTATGCCGCAAAAGTGCGTTAATATGCAATATTTTCAAATTGAATCAATGATGGATTTTACCCAGTGAGGTATCAAATTTAGGCACAAATGAAGTTACCTTATCTTAGGACTGTTCTGATTGCAGGATCCTCTCGGTTCCTCAATGATCAGATCTTCGTCTTCGGGATCTGATATTAAAAGTTTATGGTTTTCGGTTCCAGTGTTTAATGTTAATTGGACTTCATAGTCGTATAGTATTTCCTGGGTTGACCAGAATTTATCAAGACGTTTTTTAAATTAATTTATTGATTTAGCTTGTATTACTGAATCAGGTAAATTGTTCCATGGTTCAACCACTCTAAACGGGAGTGCATTTTTTCTTATGCTTAGTTTTGCTCTTTGGTTGAATAGTTTGAGGGACTGTCCTCTGTTACTGGATCATAATGCCACATCCTCCCATTTAGGGGGGTTTGGTACAGATTTTTTATCGTATATATATGTTATGCATTATTTTATAGACTTCAATCACATCTTCTCTTAATCTACGATATGCTAATGTGGGTAACTTAAAGTAAATTCAATATATGATAAGTCCCTCATACCAGGTAGTTCTTTTGTGGCTCTTCTGTGGACATTTTCTATGGCTATTTTATGTTTTGTCTTATATGGATACCATACTCCTATTGCATAATCTAGGTGAGATCTAACCATAGTCTTATATAGTGGCAAGAAAGGGTGTATCTAAGAATTGAAAAGTTCTACTGATTATTTTTTTTTCATTCAGGTTGCTTTATTAACCACTTGGTTGATGTGATCATCAAATGAAAGTTTTGAATCAATAATTACTCCTAAATTTTTTTGTTTATCTGTACTGTAGTGACAAGAGCATGTTTAATATTATTTGTTGCCATGAAATATTTACTTTTACAGATATTATTTTTTATTATTATTATTTATAACGACAAAATCAAGGTGGGTCCGGATTCTACACAAGTGCCCTTTTACTAATACTTCTATTAGTGATAATTAGAGTAATTATTAATTATATATTTTGACACAAATTGGAAAGGGTGTTTATTCAAAATCATAACACAAATGTTAAACGACTTCGAATATTAAATTACATAAATTAGTTCAGTAATAATAATCATATTATTATTATATGGGAGACCGTATTATATAGTCATAGTCTATTGACATAGTCATAGATACAATGAACTGAGTCGAGACTGAGTATGAGCTACACTGCAGACTAACACAATTTAGACTTGGTAAACTGAATAACAGTCTGATCGAGTAAATGATCAAGTGTATCTGAGACCGAGTGATAACTGATTTCATCAATGACAACATGATCATGCATAGTATCACCTCCAGAAACACTAAATGCAAATGTAGCTGGCCGCAGACAGCCGTTGCTTACACATACGATTCACTGATGCGTGACCCCACTTTTCCACCCTGAATTCTCGGTAGGTGATCGACCGAGTCGACGTGCGTCAACTTATTTTTGTCTTATCAGCTCCCGAGTCCCCACCGTCAAACTTACCAGTCTTGTTGCCCTATAAGGCTCCATTGATGTAGAGGCCCTGTAGGCCCCTACTGCTGGTATCATGTCGGTTGTCATTTAAACTAACTGTCCGTAATAGTAATCAGAACTCCATTTCCAAAACTGGCTTTTAAATGCCTAGTCTAGAAGCTGTGTCGTCTGCCACCTAATTCAGGCCACATTTAAATAAGGTGCGCGTTTTTGATTGGCTGACCTTCACCGGAAGTAATCAATCGAGCCGCTAATTGGCTATTTCGAACGTAAGTCACGAGAGTGCGTGAGGCTATAGCATCTCACACACGTGACCACGAATTAACTTGTCACAAATGATGGAGGGACCTCTCAGCAAGTGGACAAATGTCGTAAGGGGCTGGCAATATCGCTGGTTCGTCCTTGACGACGATGTGGGACTCTTATCCTATTATACTGTGAGTTTCGTCGATCGAGCACACCATAAAATTAGCGGAGATGATTGAATATATACATTAATTCCAAACGTTTTACGCTATTATTTACGAACATCCTCTATTATCGCCCACACAAACTTGACAATGACACGCCTACGCTTCGAGCCGGCAACCAAAACATGATCAATAGTTTCCCTGCATCATACGGTTTATTTCCCATCACGCTTGACAACAAATGTACGTCGAATGGATAACGAAATAGCATACACTAGAAATAGAACGATCGTACTGTCGTCGTAGATGACAGATTTAAATAATAATTCTTAAAAAACTTCTTCCATCATGATCATCACTCAAGATATCATTACTAGCTCTGGGCAGTATACACATTATCGTCACTCTGTCAGCTAACGACAAGCAGAGTGATGTCAAAAATAAAACCAAGTGATGGCCAGTAGTTAATACCCAACGAAACTAAATAATCTTGTAGGTCCTCATTTTGTACCATGGTCATAGTGCCTAGTTGTTTCCAGCAAACAGCAACATTCTATTAACGAACTAGTATGTCTATATGTGGCAACTACTGAACTAAATTAATTTTACATGGTCTTACAAGGCCTTATTTACCATTATTGCCAAGTTAACCTTTTTATGCTGTATAGAGTGGTATCCAGACCATAGGACATACTCTTAGTTAGAGTGATTTATACTTTATTCCATGGCAGACCTGTTCAGTCAAACACCATCTCAATTTCTCTGGGAAGCATTCAGCCATACTGCAATTAGTGTGTGAAGACTATTTATCCACTACTGTCTTTAGCCAGGCCTACTGATTCATACCATCCTTGCAAGCCAGGGCTGGTAGTTGACTACAGTACCCCCACAGCAGATACTCTACACAGCGTGTGGTAGTAGTTGATTCTTTTGGTCCCAACTATGACTGTTGGAACCTACAAAGACATGTGCCCATATAAACAAGCAAATTTTCCAGGAATTGCCAATTTCCAATCACACAAGCCAATGGCATTTTCTTTTAATAAAGAAGCGCAGTCATGCTGTGGCTGGAACTTTGGCTCTCGACCGAGAGAACGCGGGTTTGAGTTTGGTTCCCAGAGAAGTCGAGATGGTGTTCAATTGAAAAGGTCAGCCAGGGAGTAAAGTGTAAAGCACTTTGTGTAGTCCTTGTTACACAAGCTGGAGCATGACTGGCGGGAGCTCCAGGCCGATGTCTCTGTCCAGTGAAGGCTTCTTCCTTTAGATGTTTAGCGCCTCCTTGATCTTTCTCCTATGAGAGTTCTCCTCAAGGTCTAATATTTTTTACATCTTTCATCGACTGGTATGTCTTAGGATTTGAAAATCCTTACCTCTTTGGTCTTATCCTCCTCTTCAGTTACCAAATTTTTTGCCCTTTGGAAGAGTGTCCTCACCACTGATCCTTTGTGTTCTACTGCAGTGCATTATGTTCGAGGCGAGCGATCGCTCTCGTTCCCTATCGCTCTCGCTCCCTATCGCTCGTGCTAATTGCTCATCTAGGGAGCGTCACGCTAATTGATATTATCGCTCACGTCACCAGACCCGCTGCATGTGGTGCCCTCTACCGGCAAAATATACACCCATTTATTTGAAAGAAAGTCTGTTCTTGTCACGTAAATTAGCATTGGCGCTTAGTTGCCGACGTTTCCAGAGCCATGATTTGGAGTTTGCTTATTGCTCAACAGGATTCTTGTTAGCCAGCCATCATTTGATCATTAATCAGATGCAATTTTTCGCACCGGGTAGCAGGTGAAATCAAAACCATGTCGACAGCTAGCATCTGTCCCATAAACAAAACAACTTAATCATCAGCATAGTTACACTGCTATCATTTTCTGTAACATCATCTCTAGTACTTCCTGTCTCAAATGTTTTATCACTGTGCAACTTTTCAATCTGTGCCAATGCTTAATGTCCAGAATTGACCTGATTGAAATAATCTTGCGCAATGGATACCGCTATGGCATGGCTAGCTTTGATTGCATTTTGGCATGACTGGGCAGTAGTGTCACTAGACGGACATACAGGAACGCCACCTAGCGGATTAAAAAAAAATCGCTTGCACTACATTATTTGGCATATTTGGGCAAGCAATTTATCTATCCTTCAGACATGTACATGTGTTTAGAAAAGCTAGTGTGTTGTCATGTTCTGGTTCTACTGTGAACTTGATGTTATCTTGAATTCAGATGCTGTGTGAACTGTTCTACTTCACTCCCTTGTAGCACTGTGAATGTGTCATCCACGTATCTCAACCAGATGTCTGGAGGGTGAGGTGCTTCCCTGATGGCCACCGGTGAACCCATGGCCGCTCCCTTCTTCTGCTTGTAGAACACTCCATTACAACTGAAATATGTGGTGTTTAGTTAGATTTCTAACAGTGTGGTGATCTGGTCTACTGATAGTTCACATCTGTCTTTCAGTATCTTGTCCTGGTTTAATCGGTCCTTGATCACTGATACTGCCTCTGTCACTGGGATACTAGTGAACAGGGCTGTCACATCGAATGATACCATTTTCCTCCCTGGTGGAACTTCGAACTCTTGTTCAGTTTTTCCAACCAGTGGGCTCAGAATGGTGGCTAAGTACTTTGCTGTCTTGTACATTATACTGCCTATACTTGAAACAATAGGTCTTACTGGTATGTTGTCCTTGTGGATTTTAGGCAAACCGTAGAATTTTGGCTTCTTCTGATGTAGGATAGATCCTATGGTATAGGGAGTCTGATATAGTCTTCGTCCTTTTCCACAGACAGACACGGAGTCAAATACATTGAAAAGTATTTAAATACAAATACTTTTTATATTTCAAATGCAAATACATTTGGTTTATGTCAGATGCAAATACTTTTCAAAAGTATTTCAAATACTTTTCTAATTCTCTTGACGTCCTTGTGCCCATGCACAATAAATAATAACAAAAAAGAGCTATACTTGACCATTGTTTATCCAGAATTAAGGGAGTTCATTGAGTCAATAGTACCATGCTCTAATTGGTCACACATTGTTAATTTTTCCCCTGTAACAGGTTAATCCTGTTTTCCATTTCCTGTGCCCACTGATGCACTAAACCATGACACTGTCTTTCAATAAAATTAGATTAAGCCACACACTATCAATTAAATGCTTGCTAACCTGACCCTGTGGCAGGCCAGCTGATACACTGATCATCCATCTGACAATGACCCAACCTACTTGGTGATTACATCAGTAACATGAGTGACCTGTACCAACTGCCTAGACCAAGCAACAATTTAATTAAGCACAGCTGTAATAACAGTTTTCATTGACATAACTAAATGCTGTAAGTATTTGAAAAAAGTATTTTATTTTTCAAATACTAATTTTTTTTTATTTAAATGCAATGCAAATATTTGTGGCTCAACATTTTCAAATGCAAATAGTGGATCAGTCGCATGCAAATGCATTTGACCCCATGTCTGTCCACAGAACAGAGACATCGGCCAGGAGCTCCCGCTTGTGTCACATGACATAGGTCATGTGACACGACTGTAAATTCAGTCTGCTGAAGAAGGCCACGAGATGCGGTTGAAATTATACAGAGAAAAAGAAAAAAAATGTCTAGGTAAATATACCCAACATGCCTGTTGTTACCACCCAGGCTGATTGTGGATAAGGAATAGACAACAAACAAAACAACAACATACTTAAACTACGCACTCATATTTCAGCATCAACAAATTTAATTTGTGATTGGTTAAATCAACGATGGACGGAGTTTTAAAATGTAAGAAAAACTTCACATTGTTATGATTTTATGGTGAAAATTCATAAAATGTTTCTTTCTGTTGTGTTTCAGTCGAAGGAGAAGATGAGTCGAGGTGTAAGACGAGGATGTGTCAGGTTAAAGGTCAGTCGATCATGCAGTCAAGCTAACTGTAATCAAGCTAGCATATGCATGTATATGTGAATGATAATGTTTTCCTCCGAAATGGCTTGCATCTTGGTTTCCAAACTTTCAGGCATCATATACCCATCAGAAGAAAAGTAATGCTTTTCTTTTTTTTGAAAATCCCATGGTTATGGGTTACTTGTTATTACCAGTATTTTATATTTCAGTTTGTTTTAAGTAAATTGGATTTAACTTGTTTTTTCAACAGGGTGCTACAATTGGTATTGATGACGAAGATGACAGCACATTTACCATCACAGTTGACCAAAAAATGTTCCACTTTCAAGGTAAATATACTTTTTCTACTATTAATTTGATTGTAAACATGCACATGGTTTTCCGATATTGAAGCTGTTTAATTCTTGTGGTTTTCTGGTTTTGCATAAAAGTGTAAAACACTAGACTCATTATAAGGATTCCACCATAATTTAGTTTATTTGCTCGTCTCAGTTCCAAGTAAGTTTGCAAAAACCAAACTGATCTAAACATTACAACATACCAGCTCTCATTTTTACAAATATGTCAATTTGTTATAGTGAAATCAGCACTTAAACTATTAATTTGTTATAAGTTCGAGGTCAGAATTCAGCAAAAGATAGTGTGGCACTATACTATAGAGCATAAGGCTGGTCAGTTTTCCACAAGTGATCCACAAGTGATTTGTATTTCAATTCACTTGATTCACGATGGGCCAAATCAATTGAGTAGGAACTATTTATGATAATTCTTAATATTAATACATTTGGGCAGTAATTGATACATGTAGTTGGAAATTGTATGGCGCTTGAAGCCACAGTCCAAAAAAAAATTCTTTTTGGCACCTTACGTAAAATCGCGTAATTGTAAAAGAGATTATTTAACATCATAAATGTATAAAGTATATATATATATAATGTATAAATAATTATAATACAAATATATTTATATTAAATATAAACACACAAATAAAATAATACAATTATAAATCATGGTCATTAAAAAGAAACAGGGAAAGGATGCAATCAGGTTAGTCGAAAGCGAATAAAAAAAATGAATTGTTTAATGTATCTTGAATGACATTGGAATATATGATCATTTTAAAATATGTATTCTACTTGATTGTTGATAGCCCGAGATGCGGACGAACGGGAACGCTGGATACATCACCTTGAACAAACAATACTTAGGCACACAATGTCAGGGCAGGTAGGACATCAAGTGTATCTTCTTGATTGCCGCACCAACTCTGTGGAATTCACTTCCTACCAGTGTTAAATCAGCAGGAAATATAGTTTCATTTCACCATCATCTAAAAATGTACCTTTTTAATATTGCCTATCCTCCTTAGCTTCTTAGCAATTTCATCCATCTGTTCTCGACTTTTGCATTGTACATGATCGTAAGAAAGCGTAATAATTTGGTTTTGTTGTGTCACTGAACTCAGATTTTATTGAGGATGTTGGTGCTAATAACGTCATTTTATTATTATTATTTTATTTCTACGATTTGTGAAATGAATGCATGAACAGGGTACATATTTTCAGGAGGTTTTTTTTATTTCACTAGTCTTTTTGGCTGTTTTTTTGCCTTATTTTAATGGTAATCTGCATAATATTATATACAGGTTTCTGCTAAGGCTGGGTTTATAGTGTATTTATGTGTAGAAACACTCTGTCTAAATAAATGCACTCAAGTCTGCCAGCATTTGAAACAGGCATGGAGTTAATTCCATTCAAGAACTGGAATTGATTTCCAAAAGTTAATTGGAATTGAATGTTTTGCAGTAGCAAACATTTCCACTGAACTTGACAATTTCACGTGACATTGAATGAACATTAGTGAATGATGAATCATTTCTGATTAAATATGATTGTCCACATGTTTTCAATTACAAATAAAACTGTTACCAGTCAAACAAATCATAGTTGAATTGTCCATAGGATTTTTTAAATTGGAATTCATAATTTGGAATTGATTTTTTATAAGGTGGAATTGGAATTGATGTTATACAATTGACAAAACGGAATTGACCCCATGCCTGATTTGAATATCATTATATGTAGTATGCATTCAGTTCTTATTTTGTTTAAGCACAGTTAAATAATTTCTCTGTGATGACAGAGGTGTGCGCCATCCTTACGCTCTAAGAAGAACGAGTTTGAGAGGAAGTTAGCTGAGGCAGACGCCTACCTACAGGTGTTGATGGATCAGGTCGAGGTGAGGTACATTTTACTTGCAGCCTTGATGCAGGTGACACCTGCAAGATCAGCCATGTTTTGTATATTTGTCATTGCATTGGCTGCTCGTGCAATGTCGCATTATTTTTAAGATCTGTACTTATCAAGCCCTATCATCCAAACAACCAAAATTTGAAAATCCAAACAAACTTTTGAACAAAAATTGGCGAATTATATAAAAATGATAGCAAGAATTTCTATGCTTATGTAAGAAGTAAACAGAAGGTTTGCGATAAGGTGGGACCACTAGAAAACATCACACGAAACGTAACATCTGATGGGTTTCAAATGCCAGAGGCCTTGAACGAGTATTTCAGCTCAGTGTTTACCACAGAAGATATTCATTCACTGCCATAACCAGTTAATGAATTTGAGGGGGATGAATCAAATCAATTAGGGCAGTTGTTTGTTACACATGAAATTATATCAAATAAAATTAAGATGATGAAAGAAAACAAATCACCTGGAGTTGACGGGATACCACCACAACTGATTAATGAAATTGTAGACCAAATCAGTACACCACTTGCTATATTCTTTAACTTGTCACATAAAGAGGGGATTGTTCCACTAGAATGGAAAAAAGCAAACTTTTACACTATTATTTAAAAAGGGATCGAGGAGCAAGACAGAGAATTACAGACCAGTGAGCTTAACATCAGTTTTATGCAAATTATTATAAATGCTTATTAGAGACCAAATAGTGGAATTCCTTGTAAAACACAAATTAGTAACAATCTCTGGGTTCTGCATTATTACTATTACAACTAGAAGTTTATCAGTTTATAAATTATGAGATCCTGTTTTCCTACAACCTGTTAAAGGGTAGACAGTGGTCAGAGTATTAAAAAAAATTTCATGTACAGGATTGAAGCATTCAGAGATTTTGTGCGATGGTTAGAAACTAAGTGTGAATGTTTATCTTAATTTTCACTGTTAAACTTTCTCACAGTATGGTAGTCATCTTGGTTTTAATTTTCCCTCCAAATATCTTGATGACTGCTGTCAGTGAATTTATGTCAAAAACAAAAAAGTTAATATCGCATTTTGTCCTAAAGCTTTTCATGTAATTATATCTTTAGACTGGTGTTTCCTTTTGTATAAGGAAGTGTTTTTTTATCCGCAGTCTCTTGAAGGCCGAATAAATGTCTGTGAAGATGAAAGGACAAGGTTGAAATGTCTACAAATCAAAGATGCTGCAGAGGTAAAACATTTGTTATTACAATTAACGTTCATTTTATACCAGCTTACACGGTTTTTATGGAACATTCCACTTTATGATACAACTAACTTCATTAAGAAGAAGAAGAATTCACTGTTTTTAAATTCAGAGATGAACCACAATGGACCCTGTACTTTTTGAAATTGTGTGACTATGTCAAAAGATTTCCCTGATCACTAAGGAAGATTTCCTCGATCAGTAAATGTTCATGTGTGTACATATTCTTGTTCATCTTTTATTATTTATCCCAGCTGTAAATGCTGTGTAACTGTCAATTTCATTTTTGAAAGAAGTAAATAAAGTGTAAGATTTGGTTCCGATTTAAGTTTTTCGTGAAGAAACTGGATTAATCTACTTCTTCCATGATGGTAAAACCGATTTAAGCAACATGAAGAATGACCTTGGGAAGAAAGTATCAATCTTGTTCCTGTTTAAGTATAGATATTGTTTTAATAATGGAGTCAGTCTGTGATATTTGCATTGTTAAATCGCCGTATGTTTGTATCTAGTCCATCCTTGCTCGTAATTGTATGTTTGTGTTATCTCTTCCTACAGTCTATGATTGACTCCATCAAACAAGGCATAGTGCTGTTGCAGATTACTAAGGTAAAGCGCCCGTTTCTCTTGATGTTATTAATCTTAACTGTCACTCACATATTTATTGCTTGTATTGATTTAACTGCGTCACATTTGCTTGCATTTCTACATGACTTCTTGCAGCTTGTTCACAGCTAATAATGATCTCATGAGTAATAGAGGCTACGCAAATAGCACATGGCGCCACTGGGGCATAATGTAACATTACAAACAGTGGTAATTCTTACACTATACTTACGGAAATTCAAACATAATTTGTACTTTAAATATAAATAGTCAGAATAAATAGTCGAGAACGCCTGGGATGGCGAGGTGGAATGTGACGTGGTGGAGGGGCCGAGCTGCCGCATCACAGAGGAGGAAATATCGAAGGCTTTGAAGCACACTAAGACGGGGAAGGCAGCGGGTCCATCTGGTGTTGTTTCAGAAATGATGAAGGCAGCAGGCGACATGGGCGTGGAATGGTTGACTAACCTATGCAACAACATCGTGGCAGAGGGCCGCATTCCCACCGACTGGAAAAACAGCATCCTAGTCCCTCTATTCAAAGGGAAGGGCGATCCCCTAGAGTGTGGTTCTTTCAGGGCCATCAAGCTCCTGGAGCAGGCCATGAAGGTCATGGAGAGGGTGCTAGAAGTGAGAATGAGAGAGCAGGTGCAGATCAACGAGATGCAGTTTGGCTTTATGCCAGGGAAAGGGACGACAGATGCCATCTTCATCGTGCGACAAATGCAGGAGAAACACCTGGCCAAGAAGAAGAAGCTCTACCTAGCCTTTGTCGACCTGGAAAAGGCGTTTGACAGGGTACCAAGGAAGGTGATGAGATGGGCCATGAGAAAATCGGGTGTGGAGGAGTGGCTGGTGAAGGCAGTGATGACGTTGTACAGTGAGGCGAGCACCGTGGTGCGGACAGGGCATGGAGACAGCAGCAGCTTTGAGGTGAAGGTGGGGGTGCACCAGGGCTCAGTATTGAGCCCACTGCTGTTTGCCATTGTGATGGACGTGGTGACGAAGGAGGCGAGAGGAGGACTGCCCTGGGAGATGCTTTATGCAGATGATCTCGTCCTTATGGCAACGACCAGGGAAGAACTAAGAAGGAAGCTGATGGAGTGGCGCACGAGATTGGTGGCCAAAGGACTGAAGGTGAACGCCGGGAAGTCGAAGGTGATGGTCAGCATAGGTGACAGAGGAGTGATGTCAGAGTCTGGTACATGGCCATGTGGAGTCTGTAGCAAGGGTGTAGCCACAAACTCGCTTCAGTGTACATCGTGTACGAAGTGGGTCCACAGGAGATGCAGTGGTGTGAAGGGTAGCCTGCAGGCAGTGAGCGCAACGTTTGTGTGCAAGAGGTGCCGGGGAGAGGTACCACCTGCAGAAGCGATGGAAGAAGGCTTGGAGGTGGATGGAGAGACATACAACAGAGTAGACAACTTCTGCTACCTGGGTGACATGCTTAGTGCGAAGGGTGGGGTGGATGCAGCGGTAACAGCGAGAGTGAGGTGTGCCTGGCAGAAGTTCAGGGAGTTAACACCCTTCTTGACTTCCAAAGCGCCCGCCCTGAAGATGAAGGGCCAGGTGTACACAGCTTGTGTCAGAAGTTGCCTGTTGTATGGGTGTGAGACGTGGGCCATGAGGACCGATCATGACACGAGGATGGAAAGGGTTGAGATGAGGACGGTGAGATGGATGTGTGGCGCATCACTCAGTGACAGACAGCCCAGTGCAGAGCTTAGAAGAAGAGTAGGAGTGGAGGCGATTGGGGATGTGATCAGAAGAAGCAGGCTGAGATGGTACGGGCATGTAGAGCGAAAGGACGACGAGGACTGGGTGAAGGGCTGTACAAAGTTAGTGGTGGAGGGGACAGCTCCCGTCGGCAGACCAAGGAAGACCTGGCAGAACTCCGTGTCTGCAGACTTGAATCTGATGGGTATCGACCATCGGAATGCACGGGACCGTGTCAAGTGGAAGAGGGAAATTGGAAGAAAGGCGAACCCAGCAGAGTCTGGAAACACTGCCTCTAAACGACGATGATGATGATGAGAACAATTATGTATTCACTACATTGATGAGAAAATAAATAGTTAGCAAATTATCATTTCGTAAAAAAATTACATCGTATTAACAGTTAAAAAAATAATATCAAAAAATATGTTTCAGTAGTTTTTTAATGCAATTGGTGGCACACGATTGTTTCAGGGCATAACAAAACAATCGCAGGAATTTGTTAGGTGTCAAATTCTTCATTTTATTCAAATTTTGTCAGCTATTTGTCGTTATACAAAAAAAAAAAATACCCATCCCCAGGGATAGCATGGTAGTTCGTAAATCACTGTAGGCGATAGTCTTCATGGTTAGGTGAGAAACCAAGCCATCAATGTACCTAATTAGCAGAGCTGTAACAAGTACATTTATTTTGTACTTGAGTAAAAGTACAAGTAATTCTGGAAAAAAGCTACTCAATTAAAATAATTTTTTGAAAAATGTACTTGAAGTACAAGTAAACAGTAAACAAATGTACTTGAAGTAAATGCAAAAGTGCTTTTCTAAAAAACGTTTGACATGGTCACCCACTGCAAACAAACAAGTAAATTCAGTAGTGTGCAAAACAAACACTTTATTGAACAGGACAGGATCCTCAGCAGGATACAGTGACAGGCTGTCTCCTCAAACAAACGCCTTGTTGAGATTGAGCATCAGCTGGTTCTCAAATTCTACATTGCCTGTGCAGGCTCACAGGGGCTTAAAAATAAGCCCTGCAGCACTAAACAACCTCTCACAGGCTGCACTCGTAGGCAGAGGAGTGTTCAACTCAATGAAAAGGTCTCTCTTCCCCCGTCACTTCTCCAACTTGACCTTCAGCAGGTTCGAGGGTGATGTCCTGTACGCCGAACAGATCTGTTATATCGGCACACACAACAAACAGATCAACTTAACAGTAGCCCCGTTAACTGACTTAATCTCAAACATACTGGATAAGTATGACCATGGATGCTGCAATTGATCGTTTTCGGCTGATCCTTCCATGATAGATCTTTGAACACAAATGACATCATATAATCTTGGCAATGTTCACGCCACCTGGTGATCATGCCTGGTAATGGCAATGATAGGCCAATCAGAAAAGACTACCAGTTGTTGCCCTGGATGATATCTATTTATAGATATATGCTGACAGAAACCAGTTCCAGGCTTCAGATATTATCGTTCGTTACTAATATTTTTGGAGCTCCAAATTGTTAACGCATAAATTATGGATACTTCGTTACATTTATGAAAAGTACACACATTTGTACTTCGTTACAAGTAAAAGTACTCCTAAAAATATACTTCGTTACTCACGAAAGGTAAACTTTTCTACTCAAGTACAGTAACAAAGTACTTGTACTTCGTTACGTCCCAGCTCTGCTAATTAGATATTACAAGTCGGAGGGTGTTACACGAGTGAGTACATCCATTTGGGCCGAGGGGATGGATTCACAAATATCTGTACTAAACATTTGGAGACGTTTATATCACTTTGAACCATAATGTGTCATAACTGAATAGTAGTGGCCCATCATATATACACTCCTGTGTCATGCCATGTATTTCACGAATATGCTGTCGACTTTCAATGTATTTGCCACATGTTGACTAAATGTGTTTATCTAGATAGGTTCTGTTATGTTACCTTCACAAAATATGTCTTTACGAAGTGTGTCTTGTGGATACATGATCAAACGATGGCAACACAACAATATTAGCTGTTTTATAATGAGACATAAATTCTGTAGTACATTGTTAAGTATGTTGGACTTTGGTGGACGTCATGCTTAGAATCCCACACTTGAAGCAAGCATTGATGATGGCTGTACATCATTTTTGCAGCACATTTTGAAGGAACCATGCAAATCAAGATCAGGGAATCGAGTAAGCTTTCGAAATTGTCTGCAATGTGAAGTGCTTGTGCATTATTCGTAGCTTTGCAGTTCATTCTGGTTCTGTGAATAAATTTGATATGTTTTTCAGTTCCCTTCTGTTGTGTTATTTTGTTGAATCCCATTTTGTCTCATTTTATTTGATTTAATCCTATGTTGTATCACTGTTCAGTGTTGAGAGTTTTCTTGTTTTACCCGTTTCATTATTTGCATGTGCTGTCATAATTGTTGTTTCTGTGATGTAAACAGAGTGGACAGCCTACTTTTTCTTAAGAAGATTTTACAGATACTAATTTCATTTCATTCTTTGCTCATTTGTAGATATATTAAACAAATTATTATTATAAAAAAAATATTAATAAGAATTTTAAAACTTTATAATCTTGAATAAAGCCACATTCTCAGTTTGGTTTTTGCTGTTGGCCTTTAAAGGAGGGTTGTGCTTTGACAGAAATATAAATTCCGATTTACCAGTTAATGAGGCACAGTTGTTTAATATAAAATCTATGGGTAAATATAGCCACTTTTAAATTAAGGAAATGTAAACTAATACAGAGGCAACAGCCGAACACTGGACGTGATCCTGGGCCAGCTACCTGATCAATGGTCATGTGACTGCGGCCACATGACCAGAATCCTGTGTCTGAACCCATCTTGGTGTCAAGCCAACCACTTGGAGATACTGACCCTCCTATCATTTACAAAGGTGTAGAAATGGGTTGGTGGGTGACGAGCTTCTTTGTTGTGCTAAACACAAAGATGGCATCGAGCAGCGTGGAAGTTGTTCTTCCTATAACCCTGGGCAAATGTAGATGTTTAGATAGCTTTACTTCCCATGCCACAGGGTATATGTTATGATTGGGCAGCTACCCCCTGCATAGAAGAGGTAGAGGGTGAGTTTCAGAGGGTGCCAGTGTTGTGATTGGCTAGCCACCCCGTGCAGAGGAATGACCTTATGCAGCCTCCTGCTTGTTGTTGGTGAATGCCCTTGGGCGGACTTCTGACCCTGCAGTGACTTGTGGTTGGGGAATCCCCTTAGGTGGACTTCTGACCCTGCAGTGACTTGTTGTTGGGGAATGCCTTTAGGCGGCCTCCTGACCCTGCAGCGACTTGTTGTTGTTGTTCTGGCATAAACCCTGCACAGTAATAAACATTATGCTTCAATATAACACACCTGATCAAACCTTACAGGTGCCTTCTCAGTGACATTTTTGTGGTTAACTCATTTTAAATTCATTTTGTAAAAAAGCAAACCTACTAAGTGTCAACTGTGCAATGCTAGTGCATATGTGCAACCATTTTATGTGGTTCTGGTGAAATCACCAAACTTATAAGTTTTACTTATTTATTTATTTTCCCAAACCTACAGTCAAGTGATTCACAATATTAGAATCTTTATATGAATGTCGAGCGATAGAATTGTGCACATGTTTTGTATGTTGATGTTGTCGATATTCCTTGCACTATATCAAACATCAATTGGCCGACAAGACAGTTCTGTGATTTGAGTGCCTAGCAATTGACTTTCGAAAAATTACCAGATGCAACGAACATTTGTCAATGGGCAGAAAGTTGTTGAGTCATACGTTGCATGTGCCAGTGTTTATGTCACTTCAGCCAGCATGCATCATCACTCTCGTCACTTTCACCCAATTTGTCTTCTTTTGCAACATGTAACGTCCATGTAATAACAACCACTGCTCTAAATATAAGCTTTCAAATAGCACATAATAATGAGATTTGATGTCCTGAATCTCTGCAGAGCATAAATTCAAGATGAGCCGTACTGAATGCTTGTCTACTGCAAACTTATCTCCATCTTTGTCTGAGAAGTACCCCCTAGGTAATTTCAAACATGTGACAACCACAAATTTATGATTGACCGAAATGTTTATGTTTTCTCAAATGTGGCTTGAAATAATGTCAGTGGATGCCATAATAATTTGACTTTGTTTATGAAGTGAGATCTGACATGGTACATTTGAAAAGTAAAACCACCATGTGATGCGACTTTTTGTTTGTTTTTTCACACTGATGTGAGAAACAAATGTTGGCGTACACGTATGATTATTTTTAAGTGTACAGTATGTTTAATAGAACAAATATGGCAATTTTGAATGTCACATTGACTCACTTTCCAGGTAGCAGACCCATCATCATCAAGAAGTCTTTTTCCAAGATCTGCTACAACAACTAGTTCTGAATCATTAATAGGTAAGACAAATGAGATGTTGCAGAAGTTTTAAGTAAAGCGGCAGTTTAGAAATAAAGGTTTGTTTTATTTAGCTTGTCGTTTATGTCGCGTCTGTCACAATTGCGGCCGAGCCAGTCAAACAGGAGTTTTTGTGGAATCTATGGAACTCGGTGCTCCATGAGAGGTATGCTGAGTTAGGTGTGAGGTGTAAGACAGGCCCAGACAATTTCTATGGGGAAAAACAAATCTGGGTGGAACTTTTCCAACTGGATTTTGAAAAAGCAACAACATTTTGTAATGTCAACACTATCTTTCGACCATTTCAATGGAAAACCTAATACTTCTATTTTGTCTGGTCAGTACCATCACAATACACCTCTACAAGCAACACAAATAATTACCATAGATGAATATTTTGATGGACACATAGATTTATAAGTGTGACAGACGTGACACAAAAATGTGAAAGATCTATTTCACCTTTTTATGTAATAAACTCCAGGCAATAAATTATCTTCTACTGATCATTTTGGTACACTATACGTCATTATATAGGAAACAAATTATTTTTGAAAAGAACATTTTTCACTCCCATTTTTTGTGACTTCGCCCATATGTATTTACTTGCTTATGGTTAAGCTTCTAATTTGTCTACCAGTTTATTGTCTTCAGCAATTTTCCGTTGCACTTATTTAAACAAATTGTCCTGATGATTTGTTTAATTAAAGTTCACCCTATTATCCCTAGGTACATGTTTTCCTCTCATATTTTTATTTAAATATGTATTATTAGACATAACATTTTGTTCATCAGTGTATTCAATGTATTGTTAATGGTTTGTTAAGTTTATTAGTAATATTCATTAAGTTCTTACCAGTTTTACTAATTTATGACATTATAGTACATGTCAGTGATTATCAAGTAATTTTTTATTAACACATTAAATCATGACAAATTGATCAATTTTTAAATTATATATAAATAAATAATGTATTTATAGTAGCTTTAATGTTTCTAGTTTATATATGTCGGTGTGATTTACGGGTTATGCCTTGTCCGTATTTCTGATGATATTATAGAGACAGCTCTCAGGCTACTTACTCACAATGCTATTTATTATCTGTTGTTCCTGATAGGTGATAAAAAGTGATGATGTCATGGTGTATTGTTGTCACATGACCTGTGATGCTATCACATGACTCAACAGTTGGAATAGCTAACAATATGAATAAAACTTGATGTAGCATATAAATTGGTGGTGATTACTAAATACCTTTCATATATCTTCACAGAAATTTTATGTTGTGTCTTGTAACAAAATACAGAGGTATGATATATTTTAAGGTCAGTAATTATTAGATTAGTCCACATCATTGATCTAAGTTACTATGATGGTAGGAATGGGTACTGTGGTTTGTGGCCCCTTGGTTGCAGGGTAACTATATTAAAAATTGAAATATGTGTAGTGTTTGTATGGTAAGCACATTTTATTCTGACATGGTATCTGTGGTTGGTTGTGTTTTATTTTCAACAATTAGGATACAAAAGTAAAAAAATATATCTGTTAGGCTGATGATGTGTAAAAAATAAAGTTGGGTCACACATTCTTTTTAATGTCGTAGTTATGGGAAAGTTGAGGAATGCTTTTGTTGTAAAATGCCAACTAACAGAAATTGAAGTATCACATAACAAACACCCTGGCTAATAGTTTACTTTACGAGCAATATTTTGTGAATGTCATAATGAAGTATAACGATGGTGTGAAATAATATATGTATGGAAATCTTTGTATGAGGGTTCATAATGAATGAATGCTTCACAAAACTAGCCCCAATCCACCACACAACAATCTGCTACTTATGATGTTCTGAGGTGCTTACCGTTCACAGTACTTCCCTTGAATATTTCAAGAATCTGTCTTATCACTATATACCAGTATGTGCACTTAATTTATTAATAAAGGTAATGAAATGGTGACATGGGCTGTCTAAAACAACCCTGGAACAAGTAGTTATTCTAGTTGATTTTATACTGTGGTCGAATGAAAGATACAATATCCTTTAAGTTGTACAATGTGTGAATCACCGTTTTGAGGTGGTAGTACTGCTGGTGGTATTGATGCAACAACAACGGGCGGCACGCAGCTGTCGCAATCGAGCGAAGACATCCAGCAGAAGCAGACAGATGACTTCGACGGTGACCTTGCGACCTCAGATTTACAACAACTGAGCACATCCTTGCCAAATTTGAATTCTCCCCAAGCGACGTCTGTCCTAGCGTCAGCCAATTTAGACAAAGGTACTGAAAAAGCATGGGTGGTGTGGCTGGCTTTCATTGTGGGCTACTAATCGATGACCCCTCTGTGACCTCTGGCTATTTCTTTCTCAGAATCGGCATTGCGTGGTGTTAAGATTCTGCATCATGGTTTCAGCTGGTACATTCTTCTTGTGAGAAATGATCTTGTCATTACAATGCAAATCTATTACATTTGTTTACAGTTCTTTTTAAGATACATACCTTTGATATAAAAGGAAAATTTTTGTTATGACATGAGTAAGAAAAATGTACCAGCTCTGTACCCGTAATATAGTAGACATCTCATAAGGCAATTTCCTCATGGGAAATGTATTTGGAAATACTGTTGTCTTATAATAATGATGCAATAATGAAATCCTGTTGGACGTGCTGGTTATCTATCTGCACTGCTTCAAGCTACTGACTTTGCACTGCCACTGGTAATGTGTTCACCTGATTAGTGCCTGATCATAAACATTGTCCCTATGCCCAGGGTATGGTTGGCCATCCTGACTTTACCCAGGTTGGACCAGTCATACCCAGGGTGTAGTTGATCATCCTAACTTTACCTTGGTTAGCCCAGACTTGGATGATTATGGATGACCATCCTAGCTTTACCCTGGTTGGCCCAATCATGCCCAGGAGTCCAGGGTATGGATGGGCCAGTTTAACTTTACACACGCTGGGCCATTCATGCCCAAGGTATGAATGACCACCTTAGCTTTACCCAGGTTGAAGTTCATGGAGTCATGTCATCAGCACAGATATAGAAAAACTGAAAATAATAAATTCCATTATATATTACCATATTCAATTGGTCAACAATATTAGTTCCTAGCAAAGACGTCATCAGTGCCAGGGCCAGCATTGAATTTATACAATCCTTTTGGGGAGTTTCAACAATGACATGTATGAAAAGATGGCACTAGTTTGGTTGAAGATGTCGATGTTTACATGTACCTATCTTTTCTGCACACTGCAGCTTAATGTAGCACTAACCAGAACACACTTGAGCAAGCCTTTTCTTCATTAGCAAAATAAATCCTTATGGCAAAAGAATTCCACAATGTTGTCATAATTACAGTGTATTTTGCCAGCTGCACAAAGAGAAATGTTCAGTAGAAATGTTTTTTATACATCTTGATTTCATGGATAATGCAAATTCTATTTCAGAAGCTGCATGTGATGATTCTATATGAATCTTGTAGAACTTTAGACTTCCTGTGTACACATTTAAAATGGAATGTATTACCTGGTGTAACGCACAGACACATTCGCACACACACGCACACACATACATGCTTGCATACATACGCACGCACACACACACACATACACACTACAGTTTCCCAAATTATTTGTGTCTGACATGAAGGTTATGTAAATTTGAACAGTTTTACCCACGTTTTCTACCATTGTTGCAAGTTATGTATGACATCCCCAATTGATTTGTGGTGCTTTACGTAATTTTGAACGATGATAGAAACACGCAGAACACTATGAACTGTTATCTAATGTTCAGTATGAACCCCAAAACCTGTTAGAACCCACAAGCTATAGGGAATTTTGATAAAAAATAAGCAATTATAAAATAAGCATTACTTTTCTTCGAGTAGAGTTGTACTAACAAACTGAAGAGTTGGTGTTCTGGTCTTTCTGCTGTTTTACATTTCAGCGATTAGTTACCATTGCCTTAGTTTAACTAGATGCTTATAAATGGTAATATTCAGTGGTGGAGGTATACAATACACATTGGTGACACTTTTTCACTTGATACCATTTCATAAAGACACACAATATCACATACAAGTCATTGAATGAAACACGTATTCTGTATAATTAAATGTTACCAAACTAAACTAAAAATTCATGCATGCCTAGTTTTTCATTTAAAGGAAAGTTGTCTTTTCTTTGTATGCTTATTATTAATGCCCACCAAACTGCATTTCATAAATCATAAGCCCAAAACATTGTTCGCACTTCAAATTGTTACCCAACAAAAAGAACATAGAACTTCAGATTGTAAACAGCTCTACTTTCCGTATAATGGATGCCAGCTGGTTTAATGCTATTTGGTGTTCAGAGCGGTGATGATAGTATTCCCACATTCAAGAAAAGCAATTTTGCAAACTTCCTGTTGATAATCACCAACCAGGCTGATTCTGGGTCACAGAACAAACAATCAACCTTAAAGGTGATGTTGGTATCCAGGAATTATTAAACTTGGTACACTAGTAGTGTTTGATCACTTAATATTGATTATGCATTTAGAATCAAAGAGGACCCAGCCTACATGATTGTGTTCTTGTCTAGACAATTCCAAATTTGTCGGTGTAGATGGTTGTTGTGCTGTGCGTGTTTTGTTGTCTGATGTTTGTTGTAAGTTTGAATGTTAGACTTGTTGAAAACATAGAATGTAATTACTATGCAAAGGCATCAGAATTAAATTAATATTGGGAAGATGGAGATTTTTTGCGGGAGCTTCAGCCTCACTCCGCCTCTGTTGCGCACTGTCGTGGTTTGCTATGACCACAGAAGACGGGGTGATGCTGTTGAAGATTTTTTGCCGACATTGAGCAATTTTTGTGAGGTCTTTAGGCTCTCTGTAAACCTTGATCCAAAAACCTCAATTTCAAACAAAACATGCACTACCTTCCCTAAAGATTGGGGTGCTAAGCCTTTTTCCAGCCCCCTTCACTAAATATTGGGGGCTAAGCCCCATCCACGAATATTAGGGGGCTCAGCCCCACAAGCCCCCTGGTTCTGATGCCTATGCTATGTATTTGTTTTGTGCACTCAAAACTTTGAACACATTTTTCATTTCATTGTACGTGTTATATTCTCTACATTGTGTTGTGTACATAAACTTCTTGTATGATATATGTACACCGTATACTTTCACACAAGCATGCATCCATGCACATGTGCACCCTTGCCCACACGCATGCACATATTTCAGATTATTATAAAAATTATCATAACATTAAATATAGTTACATTTTTCACAGCATAATGTACATTCTGTGCTTTTTTGCAATGCACTGTCTTGTTGCCTTAATATTAAATATATGTCTGAATAAATATTTGTGTTATCTGTTGTCTAGACCTTTTAAAGGAAGGGCTCTTGTAATAAAAAATTAAACAAGCATGCAGGAATTGCTTACAATATTAAATGTGGTTATTGACAGTTTAATGATATCCAAGAAAATTAGCGTGTGATCTAAATATAGCATTAATACAATTTTCCAAAACAATCGTCAAATTTTAAATCAAAATTAATTATTCTGAACTGATCACAAATTATATCTTTTTGATGTCTCTGTTTTTTTTGGTATGGTTGGCAATAAATATCCTTAATATTCTGCCAGTAAAACAAATGTTCAGTATAAATTTAAGAGTGCTCTTGCATGGCTTCCACAGTGGGTGTGTATAACTTTCTCTGGTGTCTTCAGCGGGAACAAGTCAGTTGAAGCCAGAGATGGGCAATGATCTGGTTCGCTTGGCCATAAACTCCAGTCGGAAATCGGTGGTGAAGTCTTCCCGCAAAAGTGGGGAGCCCATGCCTACGGTGTCGTACTCAAGCAGTGAGGATGAAGAGGACGATTTCTTCGACGCCAGCGAAACTGTCAGGTACGATTACTTTCTAAACATCTATACATTGGTGCCGGAATGAAATTAATATTGGGTGGGCTGAGAGCTGGAGCTTCAGTAAAAACTCTGCAGTCGGATCATGACATCGGAAGACAAGGGAGGTGCTGTTTAATAATTTTTGGGGCAACGTTCAAAATTCAAAAAGGCTAAAAAAATCTCCATTTGCAACCCCCGTTTAGGCTCGGCAAAAAGGTGTGTTCAGTCTCGTACTTCAATGATCAAGACTGTATAAATAAATGAGAAATCAAATGTTTGAGGGTGACGGGCAGTAGAGAAGAGCATTCCCGTGAGTTTATTGCATTATTACTCATGTAATTTACGGCATCTAAAATACATGGTTTACTGAACCAAAATGAGTGACATGAAAATCACTGTTTTAAAATATGCCGGATGTGAAATGTGCTTCACTGTATTATTTGAAACTTGAATGTGGATGGAGAAAATACCAAAACATTGCAGGCAAAAATTAATCATGCATGATTACTGCAAAGAATTATCAGCAGAGAGGGTTGGACTTTGAATACTCTTGCAGCTGTTTGAAGTTTTGACATTTTAATTTAGCTGGTTCTCATTCTTTTCATTGTGTGTGTTTATGCATAAGCAGTGAAAGACCCCATCAGAGTTCTGTTCTAGTAAAGGTTGCGGCTGTTCTTATCCACTTTACAGTCATTAAATCTTTGCCAAAGAACTTAAACTTAGCCTCTGCTTGTAACCACGGCTACAAACATACTTTTTTTGTTTTATTGCAAACAAATTTCTTTGGCAATGTTCAGACACAGTTTTTCATATGAAAAATGCAGCAAGAACTAAAGATATAAACAAGCATTCTACAAAGTTGTTGTTCCGTCTGTATTTCTGCAGCAAGATGAAGACCGAAGAAGCGGGTGCAAGTTGTACAGAGACAACAACACCGCCCATTGTAGCGGGAAAGGACAACTACTTCGATGGTATGTTCATCTGTCTTCCTGTCATTTAGACTATAGTAAACATGTTCCATTGGCACTGTGAAATTGTTGGTCCTGAATTTGTTCATATATCGCCATGTTTTCTGCAAAGACCACTCAGTAGAGTTTTACGTTGTTTTGATGTCGGAAAGTGTTGTAGTGTTTTACTGTTGTCAGTCATCAACATTTGCCAGTGTTTAGTTTTCAGTTGGGCCGGAAACACTAAAAATGCCACACCGTTTTCTTTTTGGCAAATATTGATATTCGTAATTCCAAAACTGACCATGCAAATGTTGTTTTCAATACTAATATGTGAATCAAAAAGTTTTTGGGGACCTATGCATCTAAAACAGGTACAGGTATTTGAAACCAATCATTTGCAACTACAACGTCAAGAATATTTTGCCAGTGTAAAAGCTTGGTGCTTATTGGTCAATCATCGGGAGTACTGAGTAAACCACTGACATGATATTATTGATTTTAGTTGCAAATATTTAGCTTATATTATTTCTCTTAGGAAAAACAATTGCCTTCTGATTTCCTTGAATACTCTATAATTCTCTTGAATACTCTATAATTCCCTTGAATACTCTATAATTGCTGCATCATATTTGTTGACAAATGGTTTGTAGTGTTTCCACTATTTTCATGTAGACTCAATGGAATAATGTTCTAATGTGGTGCTAAATTCCTCTTTCAGAGCTGTATGATTGCCAGGACGATGAAGGTACGATAATGTTTATTTCAATCTTGTTTCTGTAATACAATGACTCCTAAAATAAAACACATAATCTTTTGGTTTATATCATAATGTCTAGTTAAATTTTGTTTCTGTAATACAGTAACCCGTAACATAAAACACATAATTTTTATTGGTGTATATCATGATAATATTTATTTAAATTTTGTTTCTGTAATACAGTAACCCGTAACATAAAACGCATATTTTATTGGTTTATATCCATTGGGCTTATCTCCTGTGCCTTTCACATATTCACAGGCCACTCAGATCATCGATCTCACAATCATATTTTGTTCTTAGAAACTAGCTTAACGTTTCCTCTGTAGCTGCATTCAAAATCTGGGAAAACTATTTGGGCACCTAAAAATAATTAAAGTATTTACTGTCCGAAAACCTATGGTATAAAAACATTCCGAGTACACACGTTGATTGCTCCTCTGCACCTTTTGGTATGCCACAACCACTGAATCTCTCGCAGTTGACTAAGGTATCCAAAAACACACAGTACGGAAAATAGTAAATTTCGTAGAATTTTAGGGTGTCCAAAAACATACAGTGCCTGAATGCAGTACAGTAATTAGATTATTGACGTTGTTGCATGCTGATTGTAGACTTGGAGATGAATGCCCACAGTAGTATAGTGACACACTTGCTTTCACAAGTACGTATCGGCATGGACCTCACAAAGATTGTCCTGCCTACATTTATCCTCGAGAGACGATCGCTCCTTGAGATGTTTGCAGACTTCCTTGCCCACCCAGACCTGTTTGTCGGGTAAGTTTTAAAGATGCCCCCTCAATTAAATTTTTACACTCGTCTCATTTTAAATACGTTTTTCCAGAAGCAAACGTACTGGTATCCACTGCAGAATGTTTAAAATATGAAATGTTACTTTTCTTTACAATGTTTGGGAGGAATGATTTAACATACCTGCATACATGCATGCATTTGTGCACACACACACACGCACACACCCACATATGCTAGTACGGATATGGTTAGATGTCACCATGTGGTGTGGATGAGTCTTTGTAAATGCTTTCACTGTCAGGTTGGCTGGAATTGTATTAAAACATTGCATTCAATTTCTGTTGTTATTCTTTCTCGGTGCCACCGCTAGTATTTGTTGCCATATCATATGTACTCTCTCCGGTGCCAAGTTATTCCAGATGCGTTTTTGAAAAACAACAAATGACTTGAGAGCTGTTCAGAGCTTATCAAAATAAAATAACATCTTAAAACATGCTTGCAGCATAGCAGACAAGAAGACACCGAGAGATCGCATCATTCAGTTGGTGCGTTGGTACTTATCCGCGTTCCATGCCAGTCGACGCAGTCAGATAGCCAAGAAACCTTACAACCCGATCATTGGAGAAACATTCCGATGTAGCTACAGTCTCCCGGAAATGGTCGACAAACAGGTAAATCTGCTAGGCTGAACGGTGTGACGTGGCATGGCGTGGTGTGTGTGTGTGTGTGCATCTGTCTGTCCGTCCGTCTGTGTCCGTCTGTCTCCAAACTTAGTTGTGTCATTTTACTTGTCTTATGTGTGTTTTATGCTTGCAGGATAAGAAGATCAGTGGACCATTACCGTGGTCAACGGAAAACTGTGTATCGTTTATTGCTGAGCAAGTTTCACATCATCCTCCCAGTAAGTATGTCTGGTAGGATTGGAATGGTCACAGCGGTCTATCCCCTTGCTACCAGGGATAGCTTTTGTGATTTTGAAGCCATATTTATTGCAGCATGGCTGAACACTTTGAATGTGTGTTGAATCAAAGTTCAGATAAACAGCTCTGGTGGAAATTATTTCAGTGGTGCTGGTTGTCTGTTACTTTGTCACTATAGACCCTATACATTTGTCAGTGTTGCACAAAGTCTCATTTGCCGATCTCAAAAACAATGTCTCATGTGTAAATCTCATATAATGTCTCATTGGTCAGTCTCATATAATGTCTCATTTGTCAGTCTGACACAATATCTCATTTGTCAATCTCACACAATGTCTCATTTGGGAATTTCATGCATATCTCATACGTGAAAGGTTGACACAAGTGTGTATGTATTATGCACTACAGCGAGACATTCAATGACATGTAACATGCCACTGCTCTCAGTTTCAGCATTCTATGCCGAACACTTCAAAAAACACATCTCGATCGACGGGTACGTGTGGACAAAGTCAAAGTTTCTTGGTCTCTCAGTAGGTGTCTACATGGTTGGGCAGTCGGTCGTATCGGTGGCAGACTACGGCGAGGAATATACCATGACGTTTCCCAACGCCTACGGAAGGTAGTTGCATGCGGATGGATGCGTTTCCTTGAATGGATCGATGATTCCATTTCTTGATTATTACTACTTGACATATTTATCTCTCAAGAAACTTGTTTTTTTTACTCTGTATATTTCAGCCACATCCCGCGGCTTTCTTCAGCAGACTGGTGTTACAGTTGTGTCACATGACCTACATCATGACTACCAGTCCTGTGTGAGCTTATGTCACATGACCTACATCATGTGACACAACCATAACTTCAGTCTGCTGAAGAATCCACGGGATGTGGCTGATATTTCCAGTTGTGTTTCCTTCGTTTGCTTTAACCGAGTCTGTTTTTCAGTTTGCCTGGGTGGTAACTAATAACATGCAATTTGCTGAATTTCTTTTATATTAATGTGGGAATAACACAACTCCTTTTAACATCAAAGAATGTTGCGAATAAACCAGTTAGCGTCCATTATGACCATTAGAGTTGTTGGCCATTCTCTGCTGTGGCTTAGGTGGAGCTTTAGTCAACTGAGTAACCCCCTCCTTGAGGATCTCCAAAGTCGACCCAGTCTGCCTTCTGGTGCCAAACAAATTTCCTAGATACTTATACCCCTCTGCGATGCTCGGAGCCTTGATCAGACCACCACTCCGAGTGACCAAGAAGTCAGTCGGGTTACAAGCCCATATCTTCTGCTTTCCGTGCACGTCAAGCTGGATGGTCGACTACTTACGTGCATTCAAGGAAAGTTCACACCATTCCAAGGCCCTTTCCACGGTGTTGAATTGTATTTGTAGGCCGATGGGGGTTCCGGCTAAGAGGATGAGGTCGTCCGCAAAGGCCAGACACGAGAGCGTCTGACCCCCAACGGAGACCCCGATTTGTGGATTAATGTGTCAAAGTGTTAAGTCGATGACCGAATTAAACAGCACAGGGCTCAAGAGGTCGCCCTGCCTCACTCCCTGTTGTACATAAACCTCTCTGCTCAGATGTCCAGCCACTCGTATTCGGGTGCATGTACCCCGGTGCAGGGAGTGGACGTATGCCACCAGGGGCTCTGGTATTCCAGGAGTTGCCGCTACTACGAATATGGAGTTGTGAGAGACAGAATCAAACGTCTTAGACACATCCAATAAGAGGAGTTTTTTTTAATCCTAACGGCTGTATACGCACAGAGGAGTTTTTTACTTTCTGCAGGCTAAAAATTCAAAGAGCCACTAATGTTTCAGGCTGATGAAATGCAATTCAGCAGGATGTATACCTTCAATAGATTTATTTTAGTCTTAAGAACATTATATTAATTAATTATAGAAACAAATAGTAACGGCAATCTCTCTAAGATGTGACAAATTCCCCGCTGGTTTCTAGGTCCATCCTGACAGTGCCTTGGATTGAGCTAGGTGGTAAGATCGAGGTGAACTGCGCGAAGTCGGGCTACCATGCGACAATCAACTTCCTCACAAAGGTAAGGATGTTTACCAAATTACTGCCAGTCCACTCAGGTCCAAAGGCCTGAGACATGCAATGTTTCGGTCTGGCTGACTTGAAACTCTCAAAAATTGCCAGCTCAAATGACACCATGTTTTTCAGCCAGTTGCATTGCAATCAGTGTAATTAGGCATATGTATTGTTGCAATTGTTTAATTGAAGCTAGCTTCATTTAATCAAACTAAGGGGACATATTCTCACTGATCTGATTCTCGCTGGCTTTCTTGACCTTGGCGAGAATGCCAAGAAAGGGTTATGAACTCAACTTATGACGAATCAAGCATTTGAGACTTAGTTTGGGAGACAAAATATGGCATTTCATCTGTTTCATATAGTTAAATATGATATAGATTGACATGAAAGCTCAGTGTCACTAACATGAGTTTTTTATGTTAATATGTAGACCACCAATTTTTGAGTCAGACCACTAACTTTACAAACTTGCAAAGTTCAATTGTGTATCGTGGGGGGACTGTGGCGATATCCTGCAACAGAGCTGCCATCTGCCAGTTCTAGTAAGTAGACACTAGTGCTACTACCTGGTGAATGTAATGCACACTAATTTCATTTTCATTCTGTCTTCATACAGGTGTGCTTGAGAATTTATGATTTGTTTTGTCACTGTCAGTTAAGCTGATCTGTGTGTTGCTTGCAGCCTTTCTATGGGGGCAAGAAGAATCAGATTGTGGGAGAGATCTTTGCCCCAAAAGAAAAGAAATCGTTCCTCACCATCAAGGGTGAATGGAATGGCCAAATGTATGCCAAGTTTGAGGACAGCTTGGTGAGTTGGCGTCTCAAACCAGAAACTCGGAAACCTCTAAAGTATCACTGTTTACTTTTGTCTGCATTTCCCTGTCTGATATTTATGCAAGCAACACTTGCAAGATAACAATTAAAAAATGATTTCTTCAAGAAATCATGGTTTTTGTTTTGTGTTTGCCGTCTGTGTAATTTTCTTTTGTAATGACAAATGTGCCCTGGTGTAGCAGAAGCAGTTAGGATGGGTGATTTTTAAAATATGAACGTGATTGAAATATGACATCTCACGTGTGGCCTTAACTGTTTCTTCACTAGCCTCAAATGTAATGTATCTGTGATGTAGGCGTAATATAACTGTAATGTATATGTAATGTAGCTGTGATGTATCTAATGTACCAGCAATTTAGCTGTGATATATCTGTAATATAGCTGTGATGTATCTGTAATGTACCACTAATGTAGCTGTGATGTAGCTGTAATGTATATGTAATGTAGCTGTAGTGTAGCTGTGATGTAGCTATACATACAGAGTAGTTTTTGAACGTTATGTTGTGTGTTATTGCAGACGACAGAGTTGTTTCTCGACACAATAACAATGCCAGTTGTAAAAAAGAAAGTACTCCCTATAGAAGACCAGGACGAATTTGAATCTCGACGGTGAGTTGGCCACTGACAGACCACGTCTCTTTGGAAGCATATTACCAGATCTGTTTTATGTTAAAATAAAGTTATACTTTACAAATGTGCCTGCAACATACAGGGACTTTAAGCTAAACAATGTGTTATATTTATCTGTCAGATATGTGCATACGTGTGTGGTGATATTTTATTTTAAACATAAATTTAAACATAATTATTTTTATATTTAGGGTTCTTTTAATCATATTGATTTATCAGGTAAAGTGTTCTGCTGGATTTGTCTGCGATTGGGCTGATCCTGACATTCCTGACAGCAGCATGTATCCGTTGATACGTTTAAGACATTATTAAAGACACATTTGTTCCACCAAGCCTTCATGCAACTGTGCAGTTTGCAGCTGTGGCAATCCTGTGACATTTTTGTGATAACGACATTTCATTAATGTACTTATGATGTATTTTAAGCCAACTTATTCTCCTGATTTATTTAATTTAAGCACTTTATTTATTTAACCAGTTAACTAATTTTATTTATTCTTCTATTTTTATATATATAACTTAGAATTTATTTGCATGGGTTTACTTAAGTTACCAGGAGGGGGTATATTGTATTTAACTTATTTATGTTACTCTTAAAGGATCTAATTTTGTTTACTATTCCATTTTAATCTGTTTTAGTTCATTTTAATGTATTTTACATAATTTATATATATATATTCCTATAGGTAGCATAGGCAGACTGCTCCATTATTAGATATAGGATATACAACCTATGAAAACGATGCTATCAAAATCACCAAAGTATTTTTTTTAAATAATTCTACATATCATAATTCATTATACTTCTGGTTATACCACATATACCAACAAGTTGAGTTTTAAAATAAAACATTATCCATGCAGCAAAGGAGTCAAAACTTTAAGGCCAGACACCCCAGGTGAAATGGTGTTTTTTGTCAAAAAATACTGAAAATGGTTTCTGCCAGATTATTATACCTTTGTATGCATACTATCAATAAAGTTCACTTCTATAACAATTACGTACCTCTAAGTGAGTTTTAATCATGGATCAAGCAAGTCGATATCATGTAATGAAATCCATTATGCAATCTTTGACAGCCATTTTCTCAAAAAAATGTTCTTCAAATTTCTACATTTGGAAACGGGATATCTCTTGGAATAATTATGCTATATAAATAATGTTTTCAGTGTTGCATTCAGCATATTCTACTGTGTGCAATGATCAGACACTTTTTTAAATCATGAATAGTTTGAAAGATGTAGCCATATTTGTTGCAAAAAAACAGGATTTTGTTTTGTATTTTACCAACAAATTATTTTAAAAATAAAAAATGCTCTGATCATTTCACAATAGAATCTGTAGAGAACATGGATTTGCAAGAATTATAATTATATATGGATTCCAAAAAAAATGGCAGTGTTTCCAAATTTGCCAATATTGGCTCAAAATGGCAGCCATTTTGTTTGTTACCATGGAAACAGGGGGTCTGGCTAAAAAAAGTTCAATATATATTTTACTCAGTAAGATCCATTTCATGCATTGGGCAGAAAAAATCGAACTGTTTGCACAAATTAAAAAAATAATCCTATCTACCTGCCGTGTCTGGCCTTAAGCAGACCAGCTTTGGTGTGCATAAAAACAGCGGACTGCTTAACGTGAAAAAAAATACCATAGATGCTGTGCGTTTACTGCCGTTAGGAGTATATAATTTCAGCACCTTTGAGCATGTGTTTTACACAGACTTGGTTCTCTACAAGCTTTTAATAATAAATAAATACATGTCCCTGTTCTGCCTGGCGCTGTCAGGCTGTGGAAGGAAGTGACACGGTGTCTCAAGGACAAGGATGTGCAAGAGGCAACCAAGTACAAGCTGGCCCTGGAGTCGAGACAGCGGGCAGAGGAGAAGGAACGCAAAGAGAAGAAGATCAAGTGGCAGACAAAGGTACGTCCTCCTCTCACTGCCAGCCTCAGTTGACATTAACTATGTTTCAGTCACTAGGTGGTGCCACTAGGTAGTGTATGTGTGCAACTTGCAGGCAATGATATAATGTGTGCAGCAGTAATAGTAGTTCTCCTCTTGGTTCCCTGTCATCAGGGATGAGACTGGCCTTGGTTCCCTGTCATCAGGGGTGAGGCTGGCCTTGATTCCCTATTGTCAGGGGTGAGGCTGGCCTTGGTTCCTTGTCATCAGGGGTGAGGCTGGCCTTGGTTCCCTGTCATCAGGGGTGAGGCAGGCCTTGGTTCCCTGTCATCAGGGGTGAGGCTGGCCTTGGTTCCCTGTCATCAGGGGTGAGGCTGGCCTTGGATCCCAGTCATCAGGGGTGAGGTTGGCCTTGGATCCCTGTCATCAGGGGTGAGGCTGGCCTTGGTTCCCTGTCATCAGGGGTGAGGCTGGCCTTGGTTCCCTGTCATCAGGGGTGAGGCTGGCGTTGGTTCCCTGTCATCAGGGGTGAGGCTGGCGTTGGTTCCCTGTCGTCAGAGGTGAGGCTGGCCTTGATTCCCTATCGTCAGAGGTGAGGCTGGCGTTGGTTCCCTATCGTCAGAGGTGGGGCTGGCCTTGATTCCCTATCGTCAGGGGCGAGGCTGGCCTTGATTCCCTATCGTCAGGGGCGAGGCTGGCCTTGATTCCCTATCGTCAGGGGCGAGGCTGGCCTTGATTCCCTATCATCAGGGGCGAGGCTGGCCTTGATTCTCTGTCGTCAGGGGCGAGGCTGGCCTTGGTTCCCTGTTATCAGGGGTGAGGCTGGCCTTGGTTCCCCGTTATCAGGGGTGAGGCTGGCCATGGTTCCCTGTCATCAGGGGTGAGGCAGGCCTTCATTCCCTATCGTCAGGTGTGAGGCTGGCCTTGGTTCCCTGTCATCAGGGGTGAGGCTGGCCTTGGTTCCCTGTCATCAGGGGTGAGGCTGGCCTTGGTTCCCTCTCATCAGGGGTGAGGCTGGCCTTGGTTCCCTGTCATCAGGTGTGAGGCTGGCCTTGATTCCGTTCCTCGATTTAATTTATCTTTTTTTCTTCTTTTCCCTCGCTGATCTTGCATGGCTCTCCCCACCAACTGTGTCCATTCCTCTCTATCTTTTGTTCTCGTTCTCCACTCCTCTCCCAATACTTCCAAGTCTCTCTTTACAAAGTCCTCCCATCGTAGTCTCGGACTTCCTTGCCTCCTTTTCCCCACTACTCCCCGGGCATCTGCTTTCTTTGCCAGCCGTTCTCCTCCCAATCTCTCTACATGCCCTGCCCACTTTAGTCGACTCCTCACCAGCTTCCTAAAGCTTTCTTTTACTCCAACCTCCTCCCACAATTCCTAATAGTATCGGTATGTAAAAATGTAAGAGCACCCCCAATGTTTCAAAGTTATGTCTGGCAGCAAAGTGCTGAGTGAGATTCCAGCAAAAACCTGCATTTTTATGCAACTTGCCGACAATAGTACAGATCTGAATGTAACTTGCCAACAGCATTACATGTGTGTAACTTGCCAACAATAATATATGTCTGCAACAAATAGTATTTGTATGTAACTTACGAGGCAATACAAACAATAGTATATGTAAGTAGCTTACAAACAATAGCATTTGTATGTAACTAACAAGCAATAGTATTTGTTTGTAACTAACAAGCAGTAGCATATGTATGTAACTAACAAGAAATAGCATTTGTATGTAACTAACAAGCAGTAGTATATGTATGTAACTAACAAGCAATAGTATTTGTTTATAACTAACAAACAGTAGCATATGTATGTAACTAACAAGCAATAGTATTTGTTTGTAACTAACAAGCAGTAGTATATGTTTGTAACTAACAAGCAGTAGTATTTGTTTGTAACTAACAAGCAGTAGCATATGTATGTAACTAACACGCAGTAGAATATGTATGTAACTAACACGCAGTAGAATATGTATGTAACTAACAAGCAGTAGTATATGTATGTAACTAACAAGCAGTAGTATTTGTTTGTAACTAACAAGCAATAGTATTTGTTTGTAACTAACAAGCAGTAGCATATATGTAACTAACATGCAGTAGTATATGTATGTAACTAACAAGCAGTAGTATATGTATGTAACTAACAAGCAGTAGTATATGTATGTAACTAAACAAGCAATAGTATTTGTTTGTAACTAACAAGTAACAAACAATAGTATTTTACAGTATAAGCAATGGTATATGTATGTATCTTACAAGCAACAGTATCTGTACGTAACTTACAAGCAGTAGTATATGTATGTAACTAACAAGCAGTAGTATTTTTTATGTAACTAACAAGCAATAATATTTGTTTGTTACTTACATGCAATAGCAATATGACTTACAGTATAAGCAATGGTATATGTATGTATCTTACAAGCAGTAGTGTCTGTACATATCTTACAAGCAATAGTATCTGCAATAGTATGTGTACTGTCACCTGTCTCCTACAGTGTTTCCATGAGGAGGGGGAACATTGGGTGTACCACGCCCCTCTGGTGAAGAAGCTCAACCTGTCCTGAGGAAGTCGACCATTAGCTGCTCTTGTACTTGGAAGACGAGCTTCTGACCATACTAGCATTGACCATGGCCAACTCATGTATGGAACACAGTCATTGTAGGAGGCTCATTATCAGTATGAAATTTGTTATTATATTAGGATTTGTTTCAATATCATTATGACCGCTCTTCATTGTCATTGAGTTTTTTTCATTATTATTACGAAAATGTATCATTACAAAATTTTTAGGTGAGCTTTTTTTTAATTAAACCCAATAATTATAATAATTGTAGTATATATATATATATACTACAATTATTATAATTATTGGGTTTCATTAAAAAAACTCACCTAAAAATGTTGTATATATATACCTGCTGAAATGCTGAGTTTGTTTTACCATCATCTGGTTTCATGTGTGTGTCACTTTGCCAAGTTATTCATTTCAAAAAGAAGAATGCTTCTCCCATGTAAATGGTTTAATTTGAAAGCAAGCATTTGCATATTATTTCACAAGCAGGGAAGTCGACTATACCTCCTTCCATTCCCAAATTATGCAGACTTGTACATATCTTATAGCAGTAAAAGCACGTATGAACATACAAGAAATATGGGAGCAACAGATGTTGTATACAAGTGTTTTTGCTAACTTATTTATTTTCAATATGCTGTGGTTCTGCTATGGTTTGGTGCATTTATGGGGCTTTTTGAGCTTATGCAGTTCTGGCTGTAGAAATGTATTCTTGTAGAAAACATGACTCATTTAACATTTATATTCCAGGGCTACTTATGGCAAAGCATTACAAATGCTTCTTACATACAGAGGAAGACAACTTGGGAAACAAATTATGTTACCAAGCAGTGTCAGACAACCATTTTTATATATTTACTATTATTTCGCATAACATTCATTGCAGGTTTCTGTCAGATACAGATACATATTATGGCTACATAAATTTACCTCGTTAAAATCGCTGTCAAGACGGAGAGAAGATTTAGGTAATAAACAGCATCTTTACTACTAGTTTAAGGAATATACTGTATGGTTTCCTTGGCCTTTTGTTTTATGCGGAGTACTGCGCTATGGTGGAAGTCTCAGGATTACTTTGCCGGTGTATTTTGTGATTTATTGTATATAATTGACGTTCAGAGGACGGCATATATCCTGTGCTATGTATACACTGGTGTACGGAATAATTTGTGATCGATAGTGCCATTGCACATGTAAAAATAACTGAACATTTTTGCTATGGACAACATGCGTAATTTGTACTATGTACATTTTGTTGTACAAAATAAATGCATTAATGATTTTATGTAGTCTGTTTTTTATATTGGCGCTCGTTTTGTACATGAATCCAATGTATTATATGTCACCTTCATTCGAATCTTAAACGGTGAGCCCCAAAATAAAAAAATTAACATTTCTTTAGCTACTTAGCGTCATACAAACTCCACATTTTCAGTTCATTTTATGAGCCATAACTGGGGAATATATAAGGATATATATTTAGTGGAATGTGTATTTTGCCAATAATGTATGTGTTGAATTTGGAAGCAAAATGTCATCCAGCAAATAAATACCCTGTGTAAGAGGTCAAAGTGAACCTTGTTGCTTTGTACACCATGGCTAATGTGGTTATGCAACAGGCATTGTTATAACGTGTGAACGTGCATAATTAGATGCATTGTTTTAAGCACAAATTAATGTCAATTTAGTAGTTAATAATTATTAGCCTAATAAATGCACAATTATTAGATTATAATAGGTTAGTACAATGAGTGGAGATATAATTCGGACAGCAAAACGGTGTAAAAAGGGTACAGTACGGAGTGTTGCCCGTGGGTACACCGGGAGTGTGCCGTGCACAAGTGTGAGACATTTACTTACGAGATTTGTGCTGATGATCCAGAGACATGGTACAGTTTTGTGATGATGAGACTCAAGTTGGCCGTTCTGTTGTCTTTAAAAATGAAATTCTTTTTAAAACTCGTGATTTATAGTACTTATTAAGATAGAATTCAAGATTATGCATATATGTAGTAAACATAATGAACTGATTAACAAAATACAGTGTAACTGTTTTCATTCACAAATATTAATACGAAGGTCAATGCTGAAAAGGCCCATTTATAATAATAATAATTCCGTTTTTTAATATAGCACTTTTTAAGTAAGTAAATACTAATCAAAGTGCTTCACATATTAAAATTACGTGTTGACTAAATGCTAAAATATAAATTAATTAAATAAACAAGCTAAGATAAAATACATAAATAAATTAGGGTGTAAAGATACAATTTCAAACGATGAAATTAAAAACCAACCAATAATATAAACCACTGTCATTTAGATGTGGCAGCAGTGCTTGCATGAAGGCATGTAGCAGCTTCGAGGCTATATTTGGCAGAGATAGATCGTACAAATTGGTGGTGCAGAAAAGTTGATAAACAAGTGGAATTACAGATTGATAAGTATTATTCTTGCCTTAATATCATTCATAAAGTTGCAATAAACATATATTGAGTAGTAGTTGTGCTTAAAGTTAGTTAGTTAAAGTATTTTAGAACACCTTAGTATAGTGAGTGATAATAGGGTAACTCACTTAGCCTTCGATAAGTTGTAAACAAGATTTAACAAACCTGATTATGTGGTAGAATATATAGGAGATAAAGTAACAACCATCAAACTACTTACATAAGATAATATCTGTGTAAGCCAGTACTTGCTAGATATTTTGATTTGGTAGCATTGTTGTTAAAACTAAGCAAGGGCGATAGTCGGGCGGCGTAACCTAAATAAATAAAGCAGCCTAACGTAACGTAATTGATTGTATTTAAATTAGGTCATTACCGGTAATGTTAGCGTTCGTGGCAGGATAAATAGTCGGCTGTGTAATTGAAATTTGTAACCTAAAGTGTGATGTAGTTCACAGGAAACAGTCTTTATAAAGACTAAGTTAGTTGTTATTAAATAAATTCTGATCGGGATATGGCGCCTTGCAAGCGGCAAGTCAAGGCAAAGCGACACTAGGTGTGCGATCACTGCCACAGCTGGGTAGATTTTTGCATTGTCCGGCTGTGGAAGTCATGGGCAGAAACCATGGAGGAAGGATTCACCTTTCAGTGCATTGGGTGTTGGAAGGTGGAGTGTCTGCAGAAGGAGATAGTTAGGTTGACAGATATTGTGAAGGGAATGGAGATGGGAATTAGCAAGGAGGCAGGTCGAATGGAGAGAGACGACAGGGAGAGAGGTGAGAATACTGCAAGACTGAAGGAGAATAGCAGTGGCAAGAAAACTGAGGAAAGGAGATTGAGAGGAGGGAAGGTGATTGGAGGGGAAGAAATTGGAAAATCGACAGCAGAAAACGTGACAAGCGTGAAGGTGACAGGGAAGAAAGTGACCGTAGAGAAGGAGGGAGAGAAGATGGGACGGGAGAGGAGAGAAGAAAATGAGATGGGATGAAAGGAAGTGAGAGCAAATGTGATAGAAGAAAAGTCGATAAAAGGGACGCTGAAGGAGGAAAAGTGACAAGAGAAAAAGCGACAGGAAAGAATGGATCGGAAGAGAAGACGACAGGGGGGAAAGACAACAACCAGACAGATGCAAACCAAAGAAGGAGCTATTCTAAGGCAGTGATTGAGGGGGCAATGAGGAAAGAGAGGGTTTTTATGGGCGACTCCATTATGAGAAAGACGGACAAGACACTGAGCGAGGGGAAAGACGTTGTTTGTCTACCGGGGGCTAGGATTGAACATGTGACTGACAGGGTAGAGACTGTATTGGGACATGGCAAGAGGGGGTCTATACTGGTACATGTAGGAACAAATAATGCAGACAGGGAGGGAACAACTGCAATAGTACAGAAGTATAGACAGTTAGTGAGGTTATTCTGTCAGGAATTTTGCCAGTAATGGGAGGAAGGGGGGGCAACGTATAGAAACTGCAAGAGGATGGCGATCAATGCACTAGTTGAGCAGATGTGTGAAGAAGAGGGAGTGGGATTCACAGATTTATGGGGATATTTTGTTGGGAGGGAAGATATGTACATGAGAGATGGCCTCCATCTTAGTGGAAAGGGGACAGCAGTTTTCTCAGAGAACCTGCTGCGGTCTGTTGACAGTGGGACAGGTTGCATCTATTTAAACTAGATTCGCAGGGGGGACTCACAGAAAAGCCTGAAAATGGAGGCATAGATAAAGACAGTACAAATAAATCAGCAAATAATAGTCTGGAAAACTCTTCTGAAGCTGGATATAAATGTGTTTGTTTAAATGCAAGGAGTATAGTAAACAAAAGAAATGAACTAAACATTATGGTAGAAGATATTGACCCTCACATAATAGGTATAACCGAATCCTGGACCACCACCAATATATCAGATGCTGAATTGGGACTGACAGGATATGTAATGTTTAGAAAAGATAGAATAGGAAGAAAGGGAGGTGGAGTTATTTTATGTAATAAAGAATCTATCCAGGCTTATGAAATAAAATTAGAAAGAGAAGCAGATTGTGAAGAAGCTGTTTGGTGTAACATAGTTACAGGAAACTCAATGTTAACAGTTGGGTTAGTTTATCGAAGTCCCAACATAAGCATAGAAGAGAATGAAAAAAATACAAAACGCTATAAGGGAAGTAAGCAAACGGAACTGTATTATTATGGGGGATTTTAACCACGGGCATATACAATGGAAATCTCTTCAGAGTATGGGGAGTGAGGACCACAAGTTTTTAGTTTTAGTTCAAGATACTTTCCTTTCTCAACATGTGCTAGAACCAACCAGGGGTGAGAATGTGTTAGACATAATTTTGTCCTCACAGAATGAATTAGTTGACAATGTCAATATATGTGAGCCACTGGGGAGTAGCGATCACAACCAGATACATTTTACCACCAAAGTAAAAGCAGAAAGGAATAGTAAAAAGCAGTATAGGAGAAATTTCCACAAAGGAAGGTATAAGGACATGAGTAAATATTTAGCAAAGATAGACTGGAATAACATACTGAAAAATAAGACAGCAACAGAATGCTGGAATATAGAGTGAAATTAAGTGCATAGTCGATAAATTTGTACCCTTCAAAAAACAAGGGAAACGGTCCAAAAAGAAACACTTATCGAAAGAAGCCATTAGAAAAATTAAGTATAAACAAATGATGTGGAAGTCATATAGATGTACTGGAAATGATGAAGACTACAACAGTTATAAAGAAGCACTTAACCAAGCTACAGCTGAAATTAGAAATTCAAAGAGAAGCTATGAACAACAATTAGCTAGTAATATAAAACATGACAGCAAGAGTTTTTATGCGTATGTTAGAAGCAAACAGAAAGTTCAAGATAAGGTCGGTCCTCTAGAAGATAGTGCTGGAAATATAATATCAGAGGGATTCTTAATGGCAGAAGACCTGAATGAGTACTTTAGTTCAGTGTTTACCAGAGAAGATATTAGTTCACTGCCAGTACCAGAGGCTAAGTTCAAGGGGGCAGATTCAGACTATTTAGGACAATTAATTGTAACCCCGGAAATGGTAGATAAGAAAATAAGGGCTATGAAGGATAATAAATCACCTGGAGTGGATGGGATTTCGTCCAAACTACTATTGGAAATTGTAGAACAAATTAGCATACCGCTTGCAACAGTTTTCAATTTGTCATTAGAAGATGGAGTGGTTCCTTTAGAATGGAAAGAGGCAAACATTATACCGTTATTTTAAATAGGTTTGAGAAACAAGTCAGAGAACTATAGACCAGTGAGTTTAACATCAGTGATTTGCTAATTATTAGAAAGACTAATTAAAGATTACATGGTGGATTTTCTTGTTAAACAAAACTTGATCAACCCATCTCAACATGGTTTTTTTAAAGCGAGGTCATGCTTAACAAATATGTTATGTTTTTTGGAAGACATCACTAAGTGGGTAGATGAGGGATCACCAGTAGATATCATCTACTTAGATTTTCAAAAAGCTTTCGACAAAGTACCACATCAAAGATTACTGCTGAAACTAAAGGTCCATGGCATAGGAAATGGTATAATAAACTGGATAGAACAATGGCTGATTGACAGAAGACAACGTATAGTAGTTGATGGGGAGGCTTCAAACTGGAAATCGGTATTGAGTGGGGTACCACAGGGATCAGTATTAGGACCTATATTATTCTTAATATATATCAACGATTTGGATGATGAAATAACAAGCAAGGTGTTTAAATTTGAGGATGATACAAAAGTGTTTAGAAGGATTAAAAGTGATGGAGATAGACAGCATTTACAAGATGATCTTGACAGGTTGATCAAATGGTCTGAAAAGTGGCAAATGCTGTTCAATTTTGGGAAATGTAAATCCCTCCACACAGGACATGGGAACGAAGAGGTAGAATATACAATGGGGGGTACTGTACTAAGTACTACTGTAAAAGAAAAGGACTTAGGGTAAACCATTAGTGCTGATATGAAGGTTTCAGAGCAGTGTGGAATTGCAGCTTCATAGGGAAATCAAATCCTTGGATTAATTAGGCGAAACATAACGTATAAGGAAAAAGAGCTAATAATTTCGCTGTACAAAACAATAGTTAGGTCTCATTTAGAATATTGTATTCAAGCGTGGAGGCCATATCGCAGGAAGGACATATATATGCTCGAAAGAGTGCAGAGGAGAGCAACTAAAATGATACCAAAACTGAGGGATCTTAGTTACGAAATACACCTAAAAAGATGCGGTTTAACAACACTAGAGACCAGGAGATTAAGAGGAGATTAGATAGAAGTGTTTAAAATATTGAATGGTTATGAAAATATTGATAGAAATATTTGTTTTCAGTTAAGAAAGATAGGACTAGAGGACATGAAGTTACATTAGTAAAGGAGCAGTGTAGATTAAATATAAGAAAGTTTTCATTTTCACAAAGGACAGTAAATGAATGGAACAGATTATCTGCTGATTGTGTGGGTGCTAGTAGCGTAAATGTTTAAAAATAAAATCGACACATACCTCAGACGGACGGGATACACATAGATAAAAGGGTCGGACTCTCGATAAGCCAAATGGCTTCCTTGTCCACCTGCCACCTAGAGTTAATTCTCTGGTGGCAATCTTGTTAAAATGTAGTGCAGGCGAAATAGATGGGTTTTAGGTTGTTTCCGGAAAGCCGCCAATGTTCCAACCGATCGCACACACTTTGGCAAGCTATTCCACATATGTGGGCCTGTCACTGCAAAGCTGCCCCGTCCGTTAGTTCGCTTAGACACCGTCACCGCGAGAAGCGTTGCGTCACTCGCCGATCGCAATGCACGTGTGTGCCCGTTGCGTACTATCGCACAGCAGAGGGGGTTGGCAGTGTCTGCTCATGGGGCCTCTGTATTCCCCGGAACGATTCCGGAACGGATTTTTGAAATCATCTACCATTCGTTGTACGCTTCGCCTGGGACTTATATTTTACACATAGCTAAATATTGATATACTATGACATGTCCTTAAATATGAAGGCATAATATCTACATTAATGTATATTTATATGCGATGGAACGTCCCGGAACGTCGATGGAAATTGTTAAGGTCATCTACCATTCGGTGTGTGCTTCGCATGAGACTGATACTTCGCACATAGTTAACTATTGATATAATATAACATGTCCATAAATATAAAATCATAATATCTACAATAATGTATATTCATGTGCGATGGAACGTCGCGGAACGTCGATCGAAGATGGAATTAAGATGGCGGACGATGACAGCTTTGTTTTGGCTGTTCCATCTATTGAACACACAGGTGTGTGTGCTTGCATGTGTGTAATGTCATATACCAGTAGTATATATCTGCTGACTATATTTACTATATATATGTATATATATATATATATATAATATACATTTAAAAACAAACAACAACTGTAACATTTTAAATATTTATGATGAAAAATCAATATACAATTCAAAAGTCACTTACCTTACCTTGTCTTAATAAAGAAAATAAATGTTATCAAAGAATTTACCCGTGGACAAGCCTACTGAAAATCATCCCTTATTTGTTGCATTTTCTTACATAGTGGTGACTCATGGATGAATACATTCTAAGTTTTACTGTAATAACAACTTGTACAGTGGAGACATCAACCTGTGAATGCAATCAGGGAAGGCCTGCAATCAGCTACTGTGTTTGGTGACTAGGAGGTGTGAACATAAACACTTATTTCACCAACTTCACAGACCTTGATATAATTTGAGTACAATAAACCTACCAGTATAGAAAGCTGAACTTACATAGTTAATCTTGTTGATTGCATCATCAAAAATAACTAACTTCAGGGCCTAATAAGATAACAAAGAAAGGTGTGCACACAACCTAACTCAGTTAAGCCACAACACAAACTTATTCTTAGAACAATATGACACTTCACAAAATTAATCTTGTTGATTGCATTTTCAAAAAGCGAAACATTTCTAGGTGTAATAACACCTGCTATAACAAAGACACAGGTACACAATAATAGTGCTCATTCCCTCTTATATAAGCCGTGCTGTCCAGGATGGGTCAATCATTTGCTCTTGAGTCTTGTACTGTCAAGTCCATCATGGCAACTGTTATTATCGGAGATTCTCAGACCAAGTATCTGCACCGCTACGTCAGTGACTTTGACATACCAACGCTGAGCTACTCTGGCTGCAAGATTGAGGAGCAGGCATTTAATGATGCTGTCAATTCGGCTTTCTCTCGGTTTGAGGTAGGACATAAGCATAACATTGTTATTGCATGTTAGTGGTGCTGATGGTTTATTAAAACTATGATACAATACATTCAATATTTTCAAAACTATGTTACACAGCATTGTGTGTTAGTTGTGATTTTTTTGTGATATTGACCTACCGGTAGTAATTGACAGTTTACAATATGACACTTATTTATGTTTAATACATGCTATAGTGAGTGTTTTTACCAGAAAGTTTGCAAAATAGTATCACAAGGGTAAAAAAAAGCATTTTAGTGGGGAACATAGTTTGTTAAACCAGTCTGCTTCCTGTAGCAATTGGAAACTAATGTTCATATGATTACTGGACATTCTTCAAATTATTGAGTGACCCCCATTGTTGATCCCTGCTTGATCTGTTTTTGAGTAGCTGCAAGGCATTTTACATATTTCTTATCTTGGGTATTGTCTTGTGTATTATGTACTCTCAGCTGCAGAGGCAATGTCATTCAAGTGTTTAATTGCAATTAAGAGCAGATTAAGTCTGCAAAGGTAGTGCTGAGGGACAGCCATGTGTATTCCTTTATCATTGGTACTAATTGGCTACCACTCTGTAACTACTACTCTGATACGCCAAGTGAAGAACGCAGTGCACAACAGAGAAACATATCACAGAGAGCCTTAGCAGATGCAGTTGTGCCGGAAGGCAGGATAAGACATGTATTAGAGATGGGAGCATTTATGGTAGAGGGTAATCGGGGGGGGGGGGATAAATATATAGTATCGCTATTCCCAAAGGAGAAGTGTCCTTCCACCGGTACCTGCTACCACATTCTAGCAGCGAGAATAAGCATTGGATTGTCAACAACACATGCAAAAAAACGCTAAACCTTTCGCAGCTTAAACAAAACAGCAGGAAACGGATAGATAAGAAGGGGGGTTTAAAGAAGCCTAGGACCAATGATTATGAGGTAAATCCTGCTCCCGATTCCAGTAAGTTGTTGGACTTGACAGCAGACAGCCAGGCTAACAGGTCTATAGTAGAACAAAATGGTCCACAAGATGTCAGTTTAGCAGATCACCCAGACACGCCAGTCATCCCCGTGAAATGTTCAACTCCCCGTCGTGCACGTAACAAATCAACGCTTCGTGTAACATTTGACACAGTACCAAAATGTTTGCTTAGTGATCTTGACGCCTCTCCCCCACATATCATACATATGCTAACTCGAGTTAACATGATGGGTAAGAAGATTGCACGGGGAAGAAAGAGGCTTAGTCTTAGGAAGCCAAAGAAATTGATAGATGATGAGCATGATGCAGATATTATAGATGTTCATTGTCAGATTAATCAGGCTAGCAGTGATAAATCAAATACTGAGCAGACTAACAATCAACGCAGGTTTTGGATTCCCACACGTCATCTGTCATTTCAAGATAAATACACTATTCAGAGTGGGAAATGGTTGGATGATATAGTAATCAATGCAGCAAATGATATGATGCGTGAACAGTTCCCCGCAATAAATGGCATGCAACATTGTACCTTCGCCCCACAGTTCAGTGACAAAAGACAGCACTGGGAGATACCCAAGAAATCCTTTCAGCGTACTGCAGCACCTTCTGTCCAGGTACACTACACTGGGCATTCTCACTGGGTTACTTCATTTCAGAGAGCCGGAGACAGTCGTGTGTTTTTGCTTGATAGTCTTTTCAGGTTACACAGAGTTATCAGCCTCACTTCAGATACAGCTGGCCCAGATCTATGGATCTACTGATGGGCAGCTGGTGATACTAGTTCCTTCTCTCAGCACACAGGTAATGGGATCTGACTGCGGCCTGTACGCCATTGCCAACATGTTTGAATTCTGCCAGGGTGGTTTTGATAATGTTTCAGAAGAAAAACTGAAGTGAGAATTCAAACAAGATGATTTGCGGAGTCATCTAATCAGTTGTTTCAGCAGTGGTAATTTCTCTATCCCCCCCCCCCCACAGAGATAAGAAGGTTCCAACAGAAACAAAGACTACATCATATGTAATACAAGTTCTATGCCACTGTGGTCTTCCCAACTTGTATGCTGACATGGTTTGTTGTGATATCTGTGACACCTGGCATCACAAGGTCTGTGTTGGATTAGAGGACCCGGCCTGTTGTTCTCCCACATAAATGGTCGTGTCCACAATGTACACATGTGTGATGTGTAACGGGCATAATGATTTGATGTCAGTATGGTTAGCGAATGTACTAATGTGAATAATAATGAGTGTAAGTGAATATCCAGTGCTAATGTGCTAAAAATGCAATATCTGTGTTCCAGTTCATCACATTTGGCTGTGGAGGAAAGCTGTGGGCTGGAAAGATTAACGGTTTCAGACTTTTGAATTGTATATTGGTTTTTCATAATAAATATTTAAAATGTTACACAGTTGTTGTTTGTTTTTAAATGTATATTATATATATGTATATATATATAGTAAATATAGTCAGCAGATATGTACTACTGGTATGACTTTACAAACATGCAAGCACACACCACACACACAACTGTGTGTTCAATAGATGGAACAGCCAAAACAAAGCTGTCATCGTCTGATATCTTAATTCCATCTTCGATCGACGTTCCGCGACGTTCCACCGCACATGAATATACATTACTGTAGATATTATTACTTTATATTTATGGACATGTTATATTATACCAATAGTTAACTATGTGCGAAGTATCAGTCTCATGCGAAGCACACACCGAATGGTAGATGACCTTAAAAATCCGTTCCATCGACGTTACATCGCATATAAATATACATTAATGTAGATATTATGCCTTCATATTTAAGGACATGTCATATTATATCAATATTTAACTATGTGTGAAATATAAATCCCAGGCGAAGCGTACAACGAATGGTAGATGATTTAAAAAATCCGTTCCGGGGAATACAGAGGCCCCTGGTCATGCGCACTAAATGTTGACAAGTTCAGCTCCGCCCACTCGGTAGGTTTTTGAGGCTCTTTTTCAATTGCTGCATGTTATACATTTATGTCGTTTTCTATTGATACCTGGTGACGAATTCACTTTTTGATAACCAAGGGAGCGAACCAGTGTAACCGTCATGTTTTTTAGGATCTGAATAGTTAATATTCGTAAGTTGAATTTGAGTGACGCTGTACTGAAACATTTCGTCTTGAAATATATGGTCGATTTTCAATTGTGCGCATGCGCGGTGCCCTATATGGGTCACATTGAGTCACGTGCAAATTTCCCGGCAAGCTTACTGAAATATTCGGTCGTTGGATGTTGCAGCGTACCCAGGTGACTGTAAGTTCCGAATGATATTGGAATTCCCATTTGTATTGGACTAATGTATTTTTTACATGTACACCTGAAGGGTTAGAGCTATGGTTGGACGTGGTCGCTGTACCCATCTGATCTGTCATTCTGTGGCCCACACACGGATAGCCTAGGGCTAGGCCTAGCCCTAGGCTCTAGCGTGTTCACTTACACTGTCACTGTCACTGACTGACACTTGCATGACATCCATGTCCCCCCCCCCCGGCTGAAACACTTCTTCCACTTTATTTAGGTTTAGCCTTAGGCTTAGGCTGAGTTTGAGACTAGTCTAAATCTGATACTAAGACTGCCTGTTATGCCCGCAATGCCTATAACCTATGGCTATGTCATGGCTACAGCTATGGCCTATGCCTATGGCTATGCCATGACTATGCCTATGCCATGGCTATGTCCCTATGGCTATGGCTATGACATGGGCATAGGGACATAGCCATGGGTTAGTTTCAGGGTTGTGGGTTAAGTTAAGGGGTCAGCACACTGTTGGACTTCCTGCTTGATTACAGACGAAACAAAGTGCAGTATATTTTTGAGAAATGACTTTATAATATTCACTTGCTCTGACATAAGTGCACTTGAGTAGTCAGATTTCTAGATGTGATTGTTGAAGCTGTTGTCAGTAAAATGGTGTCTTTTTAGCTGATTTTACTAAGCGGAAGGGTATCTGGCAGCAATTTGGCTAGTTGACACTTTAGCTGGATTACTGCCTGCATCCAGTTGTAAATATTGACGGGTGTCATACATACAGGCATTTTGCAAGAGCTAGAGATATGAGATTTTGACTAAAATCGACCCGCATGTCAATGAGATGATAATAACAGCAGGTGGGAAGTTTAAGAAACTTTATAGGTCACGTTTTCTTATAATCACACACAATATTAACATGGTCGCCAATGGGAAAACTGACAGTGTGCTGAGCCCTTAAGGTTACATTATCAACAACAATATGTTTTGCTTTTCCCAAGCCTCGACCTATAATTTATTACCTTATATCATGACCATGGCTGTGTAGGGTACATGCTGATGGCAATGATTATACCTAAATTATGCAATTAAGGTCAAAGCCTATAAAGTTTAGCATACACGACATAAAAATAAAGTTAAGTTCTTATATAGCGCAGTGTCCGACCAGTCCCCAGGACTGCTCAAGGCAGGCCTGTTCAATCGAACACCATCGCAACTTCTGTGGGAAGCATCCAGCCATGCTGCAATTGATGCACGAAGACTAATCGCACACAAATATCCACCACTGTCTATAGCCAGGTACTCATTCATACATCTGAGTGAACTGATCGACACGGCAGCCCAGGACTCTTCCCCTGAGCCACTGCGCTCTACATAGACATAGTCATAGCTGCCATAGCCAAGCCATAGGCATACCCATAGGCAGTCTAGGCTATTTACACCTGACGATCAGCACGAACAGATATATTTATATACAATGCAAGTGTAAATACAAACATAGTGCTACCTTAATTATTTCCAAATAACCTTTAGAAAGGCTAAAGCTAACCCTACACTTTCCCCCTGGCATATGGAACAGTTATGCCTCATGTTTTTTGGTGACCAATAACGGTTAGCTAGTCCGCCTACTTAACATTGACCGTGACAGTGTGAATAGTCGGTCCAAAATCTAAAATGCTATAAGTTACTGTACTGTACACATAACTATTGAGCCGGAATGTGGTAATAGTATACTATAGCTTGTAGTAATACTATTTGCCATGTTGCCCATGACATGGCATACCCATGTGTAGGGTTGGCGATTTAAATCAAGCTGATTTAAATTACGATTGAATGTTTCGTCTAAGTACTGAAACATTCGGTTATCTATTTCCGCTTGTGCGTATATGACTTCTGCACCGACCAAATATTTCAACGACGAAATGTTTTGTTAAAACATAATTCATTGTGCTTTATTTGTTCTATACCTTCCTTTCTTTTTTAATATCCTTTCGGTTTTGATGCATTGCATTGCTCATAGACAAGGGTATTTATTTATGAATTTTTTGCTGACACATTTCACATGTTTTAGGATGCGGCAGCACTTCTTATGCAGGCAAAGCAGGCATGCGAGACCACAATACAAACAGCGATATAGTACACCGAAACGTGATATCTGGTGCCAGACAATTTGAGAAAATTGTCATCTCCGTAAGTTACAAGAATAAGGATAATTGATCTAATTATACATGGATATATATATGTATGTCCAAGTTATGGCAGTCGTTACTTTGTTTAACTCAGTGCATTACGTCTTACTAGCACCTGGATTGTGAAGCTTTTAAGGTGAAAGTAGGTATAACCTAACGATATATGCTTACTAGATGTCATATCGATACAGTCTTTTAAAAGTGCTGTCTCTATACAATGGCTCGTCAAATCTAACGTTCTTTTGCGCCGAACTATTTTAATAGCCTATTTGAATTTCATAGTCAGAATAATGAAGGTGTACGAGCGGATGCAAAAATCTGCATTTCATTGACACATCACTAACTTCAAGTAACAAATTCATTAAGCAACACATTTGTAAGGGAGGTGTTATTCTGATTCCTTGGAGACTACTTGATCGATTTAAATAATGCAAATTGGAAACAGTGCAGTTATTTTTGTTAATTGTATGTATCTTCTGTATCAGGCTGTACATGATTTCTCTTTAGATATGTTATTCATTCCATTGCAGTGCATCGTACAAGAGGCTTGTTACAGAGCCGTTTCTGTTTGGGCGAACCCTTGAAGCCCTCGGCCTGAACGAAGAACAAGCCAATGCAGTTGTAGGTTAGGCAGGTGTGACACCGTCAAGGAATCTTCAACGTGGTGTTGGCCCACAAGACATTGGGGTCCGGCCTTGCTGGAAGTCGATTACACAGAGCCTCGCTTCCGATCTGCGGTAGGTTGCGCCCGGTGTTGTTGTAGAACAAGTTATAAACTTCAGTGGCAAAACAAAATGGATCAGTGACGTTATCGTGGAACGGATTGGCCCCGTGTCATTCAGTCCACGTTCGTCTCGAGGATGGGAGAGTAGTGCGTAGACACATTGACCATGTGAGGAGTCGTTGTGTGATTGGTGATAGCTCGGTGCCGGAGAAGACACCATCTCCTGAACTGCCTCATGAATTGTCTCCCAAACTGCCTCCGGAGGAACCTGTTCATGCAGAACTGCCTGACGTACCGCTTGTCGTACCACGTGACGTACCGCATGACGTAACTCAGCCAGAGATGGAATCTTCTCACACATCTGAACAGAACTGTGCAACCAGTTATTTTAATTATTTTAATTGTTTTTATAATGTTTCTATATTGTGAGCGCATTGATTAACTATTAGTTAGGGATCGCGCGGTAAAAGAACCTTTATTATTATTATAACCAGTGCAAATCTTCGTAGATCAGGGAGAACCCATAGAGCACGTCAGAAACTTAACTTATGAAGTGACATTCACGATCATTCCTAGGAAAGTGATTGGAAAAGAAATTGTGAACGTTGGTAGTGGCATGTTGAATAACTTTAGGTATAACTGAATGTTTGGTATATACATGCTTTTGGTTAATCATTATTGTTGTTAAGTACTAGAACTCCACGAACATTGCGTTAGAGAACTCCAGGGACATTGAATTATAACACTATAAGGACACTGAGTCATATTTGTTTAGCAAACCAGTTATAATATTATAATCAGGATGGTGTGCATGAATAAACTGTGTGACAATTGATTTGACGTTTACATCTACTCAATTAATGCACTCACAATTTAGGCTAAATGTGATCAAAGCTAAACATGTATCATTGGCATAATAATAAAAATATTACGATTACAGGTAGATTATATTTATGAAAGCCATTTTTATAAATTGTACACATTCATTCATGACTAATACATCACATATTCTCTCCCAATTCAATTGTCAGTACAAAACAAACGCCACCAGACCGTGAATCTATAGATTTTGTCCAGTATAGTAATTATAATATCCTAATAATAATACTATCCTTAGTAATTTCATTATTTGTTATTATTATCAAAATTATTTGAGGCATGCAGCCGACAACTTTTAATTGAACTTAACTATGCACAATCGTGTGCATAATCACAGTTATAAACTTATAATGAACACGAACTATATAACAGCAAAAAACAGTCGTTCCCATATTCTTAATTGTAGGCTAATTCAGTAATTGCAGTGACATAGGCCCCAATTAATTATTCATGCATTAATAACACAGTTCATCTATGATGATATTATCAAAAACAAACTTGCATTCACAGCGACAACTGGCAACGTAACAGTCAAATATTTCGGACCAAACGTTTCGTGTATGTAGCCTAATGAAATATTTGGTCTATTTGTTTCCTCTCGTGCGTTTCATCACTACACAATATGTAAAGGTCATAGGTCAAAATCTACCAAATATTTCAGCGACCAAATGTTTCGCTTAAGTAATGAAATATTCGGTTATCTATTTCCGCTCGTGCGCATACGACTTCTGCGCCGACCATTTATTTCAACGACGAAATGTTTCGCTACAACGCGAGTCGAGAGCATGGACATTTTCGAAAAAAATCAAATTGCAAAATACTCATCTGTTGTTAGATATACAAACGCCATTTAAGCGCCCTCACATTCTTTATAAACTGTAGAATCTAAGTTTTAAAAAGAACCAGAACTTTTAGTTATCAATTTGGCAAGTGCATTCTAGGTATTTCCCCTTTATTGCCCACGTTCACTAGCGCGGCGTTTCGTATTTGGAAAATATTTGTTATATGATTATTGTTACAAGTAATAGACGCTGTTTTCACGTGGTTGACATTAGACGGTATATGTCGTACTATGCATAGTGAAATTACTGAGTGAATTTGTAATTTTCATTCATAACAGTGAACATGAACGTATGGCAAGGCCTACAGTACACTGTTTACACTGCATTGCAAAGGGTCAACAGTAGGCCTATACGGAAAGAATCGAAGTTGCGTAGCTGTCAGTGTCATAAAATCTAGTCTGTAGCCACAGAGTAGTTCTACGGAATGGATACTTCTACACCAAAATGTGACAGTAATGTAAATTAATTTGCATGTAAGTTCTATTATTTTAATTCTTTTTCATTTATTATTTTAATAAAGTTAATCATACTGAATACGGTATTGCATATATAACGTTGCACAGATTTATAATATATATGCATTAAGCACAGGGCATATGATTGACAAAAGGAATCTATTTAAATATATATTACCACATCTAAAATATATATTACAACATGTTAAACTTATAATATACAGTTGTGGATGTAGAACGACTCCTGTCCCATGGAGTTGCATCCTTCATGGAAGAAAACAACTACAACACTGAGGCCGAATATGTACGACGTATAGCTGATTGGTATGAAGCACCCGACGGGCGTGGACTCTCAGAGGAACAAAGATGTCGATACAACCTCGGTATGCTCGACTATTTGGTGAAGGATTGGATGCCATGGATCGACCATGACAACCGTGACTACAGCCTTATTGACATCAGGTAACTGCAACTACATCGGAACCTTGCTATTAAGGTCATCCTTGGGACTGGGCAAAAGGTAACCTGAGTGACGAGGTGACCATGTTAGCGAGACTAATTTCCTATACTTTACTGTTATAAAAATAATTTTGGACTATCCTATGTTGACCTTACTTGCGAGGTGGCTGTATTACCGAGGTGACCGTAAAGCGAGGTTCATCTGTATCACGACAAAGCTGTTTAGTAAGAACTTTGGTATGCACAAATTTGCCATTTAATATTAAAGTATTCTTAGTAATTTTTGGAAAAATTATACGAAAATAAATCTTCCGAAAATTGTAGTTCAAAATCTCTTTGATCTGTGATAGGCTGTATGAATTTTAAGTAAAACATATTTTATGTTAAAATTAAAATATACACAATTTGGATAGTAATGGTTTATTTTAAGTAGAAAAAAGTACATAACATTAGGATGTACTGGTATAATATAATAATTTTATATTCATATCAAGTTCATTTTTTATGAGAGAACTTTTTTGCCCATGTGACATTGCTCATTCCCTGTATGAGCTTTGGAATATAATTGCATAATATAAACAAAATATACATAAATTCATGCTAATAATTAGAACACTTATTGTTTCTGAGTAATGGAACAGACAACCTTGCTTTAGATTGTATTTTGTAATATGACACTATGAATGTACATAAAATGGTAAATTATGTTGAACGTTAACATGTAAACTTGACTAGCATAAATTCGTTTATACATAACAAGTTGGGGGTGATTTCAAAACACTGATGTACAACACTATATATATATTTTACCATAAGAGATGACAAAAATTCCCACAGGTTTCCTGATGATAATTCAATGTAAGCTACGTACTAACGAGTAGAGGGAGATGAGTTTTGTTAAACGACATTGTTTGTTAAAGATGTTTTGTAGTCATCCTTAACCATACTTAAAGTTTGTTATACTTTCATATTTTTAGTGAGTTTTGTAAGAAAATAGACCCAGAGCTGCACTATTAGACTGCAAATGAGCGGTACCAAGAGGAAGAGGTAGACTTCAATGCTGAAGTAAATGTTCCTGTGAATGTAACACCCAAGAATCATCTTCTGTGATTACACCGACCGGTGCGCAACAGACGGGAAGTTGGCTCAATCTTCTTGGCAAATCGAGCGTACATGCCAAAGAGACACGAGCAAACCATTCGGCAGAAGTTCCATGTGATTGCCTCGACAACTGTGCCATTAGTACTTGGGTATGAATGATTTAATATTGCTTGTTACCTTAAATTAAATACGTTATATAATGATATATAAAACAACAAGATATCTTACTTACAAATTATGGTTTAATAAATGTTTCACATTCTTCAAATAATCAAATACATGTAACACAAACAGCAATAAATGGTTACAGCAGCCACATCTACAGGAATTCGAGTGCCACAAAATAGGTTCAATAAACATAGATGTAACATGATACAGTACTATTGGTTATGTATTACTGTATTACATATTGGACAGGAACAATTAACCTGGGGTATTTCACATTTTCGTAGCTTAACAATGCTCCATTTGTACAGCGGTGTGATAATATTGTAGTTTTAATAAAATTTGAGCACAAACCCAAAGTTTACACAGACATTATCATGTTAAACTTAAATCACAAACATTATAAGTGAAGTTATCTTACAGTTATATATTAACATTCATGATCAGCAAATGTGACAAGGGTATGTTCTGTAGGGTTCACCCAATGTAGTAGGGTGTCTTAAGATTGCTATATGTAAATTAAAGTGCAAAAGACATGATAAGACACAATAATTTAAAAGATACAAGGTGTATTATTAGAGTGTATGAGCATGGAAAACAGGAGTGTGAAGGTAAAGAGGAATACGTCAATTGTATAGCGTTTCAAAATTAATGTGTTTTTCTTTATAATGTTAACATGCCAAACATTCAGAAAAACATGTTCAACTTAAAAAACATATAAAATTGTATGAAAACTATTTGTGTGGGACAAGAATGCTATTCTCTAATATAACCATCAAGCGATTTTCTGACTGACAGTGATAATTTACTGTCATACATCCACTGCAATGTGTTGTCAACAACAGACAAGGATAATGTACTGTCATATGTCCACGGCAATGTGTTGTCACCAACAGACAGGGATAATGTACTGTCATACATCCACTGCAATGTGCTGACAACAACAGACAGGGATAATGTACTGTCATATGTCCACGGCAATGTGTTGTCACCAACAGACAGGGGTAATATACTGTCATGCGTCTATTGCAATGTGTTGTTACCAACAGACAGGATAATTTAATGTGAAATGCATACTGCAATGTGCTGCCACCAATTTCTACTCCGGATAGGAATGAATCAGGATGTTGTGGTATTATGCATTAGGCAAACAACGAAAGCCTTAGATACCAGTTAGCAGTGGAAGGAGGATTTACTTGTATATAGATGAATTAATGCAAGCCTTGTTTTGTTGACATAGCTTAAACCATATAACAACATATTAAACATTATAATAACACACATTATTATAATATATATATAAACAATATATAATAGAGCATAACAAAAAATAATATAATGTACTAAACAGAATGAAACATCATGACATATTATTTTCTATAACTTTACTTACATGATGCCATATACAAATGAAAACTTTTTTATTATATATGCCAGTGAAAAAAGAAACATTTTTTGTCAAGAAATCCTGATCCCAAACTTGTCATGCAGTGTACTGCTTGATTATTTCAAGTCACGCTTTAGATGTCATAATTCAAGGTGTAGGGCTGTAGTAATTACATAAATCAGCCACCATGATTATTTAGATGATCTAAGATTGTGGTGGCCATCATCCAAAACACTTATTATTAAATCATAAGGGCATGTCTGTTTAAAAAAAATACAACCAAGAGTGTTTCTTTTTGCTTGGCCTAAAATTAGCATAACTATTGTACAACAGTTTACAAGTGTATGTTTTCTGTATTATTTCATTCTCATTTACGATTATGTTTTTTTCTTTATACATTAAGCATACTAATAAATGTATATGTTGAATAAATCATGTAGTTGTTGAAGCCATTATGTAAACCCATTCCTGACTCTGTACACGTAATTCTCAACCATGTTCTGGCCAAGTTGGGAGAAGTTTCATTTTGTTTGATACCCATAAAAGCTAGATTTCCTCTCTGACGGCCTTTGTACTTGTCACAATGTCAGCTAATCGACTTGTGTGTAGAATAGAAATATATCATGAACAGAGTTCGTGTCCAGTCACAGGTTCTTAAAACGGTGCAAATTTAGGGCATTTGTTTCCTGGGGATATCCTCTTTCCATACTCCCACCTTTCAGCTTCAAGATAGTATCCTTTGCAAAAGAAATGTCAGTTTTTCAACACTTTTCTCCTCCAAAACATGGTTGATCATGCCTTAGGCAAAAGAGACCCCTGAAATTCCCAAACGACCCCCAGGCCCAGGGGGTTGTGACCCCCAGTTTGAGAACCACTAGCCTAGGCTATATGATAATTGTTATAGGATAATAATGCCAATATTATAGAATTATAAATCCCTTATTAGCCCGGTTTGCCAAGGCACGGGCCTACAACTTTATCTGTAAGATTTCTCTTAATTTTCCTACAACTTTTTTTATTAAAACACTCACGTGCCATAACCAAACAACAGTTATACATAGTACATACTGGCTTACCTGTATCAAAGACGAACTGCGATCCAAGATCGGTGATGACAACTTGGCTAAGCTGAGTCCAGTAAACTGTGTAGATCATTCGTCTAGCCTTCAAGTTCAAATCATCCAGGAATGAAACGTGCGCTAAACACGCTTTCGCGTATAAACATCGACACGACGGAAGAGGAAGGTTATCACAGTTGCGGTGAACACAATATAAGGAAAGGAAATATGGTAAATCGTCGTTGCCATTACGTACAAAGACGGAGGTTGCCATCGTATAGAGACGATAAAACTGCGATGACAACTCGTTCGCATGCATTGATTGAATGGCGCCGTTTTACGGTCGATCACTAATATGACTTCATTTTCGCGCATGCGCGGAGCCTGCCAACCTCTTCTGATCGAACAGTTGAGGTAGTTCGTGGATAAGCCATGCAGGATCTTAAATATGTAAGTACATATCTTGAAGGTGATTCTCATTCTGATCGGCAGCCAATGCAGTGATTGCAGAATCGGCGTGATATGATCTCGCCGTCTGACGCGGTTGATGAGGCGAGTGGCCGAGTTCTGTGCTCGTTGAAGTCGGTTAGTCTGTCCATTGTTCAATCCTCCGAGTAGAGCATTGCAGTAGTCGACGCGACTTAGCACAAAACAGCGTACTGCAGCATGGCACGCGTCTCGCGTCGGCAGGTGACGAATTCTGCCGATCAGGATGAGCAGCTATTTAGCGTTTTCCAGTTCGTCAGACACAATAAGGTTATAGCTGACATATAGCTGGATGTCATCAGCGAATCGGTGGTAAGGCACATGATGTTTCTTTCAGATGTCAGCAATGGGTGTCGTATATGCGTTGAACATCACTGTTCCAAGTACTGAACCCTGAGGTACACCGTGGTAGATCTGCCGGTCAAGTATGATCTAAACCAGTCAAGTGTCATACCGCCGATCGTGAAACTAGAGTGTTCAACAATTCGTCAATGTTAATCGTGTCGAATGCTGCATTCGTATCAAGAAGAACCAGCATGACACAACGTCCCGAGACAAGGTTGCGCACGATGTCGTGTTTTGTACTTTCATCAGAGCTGTTTTTTGTAGAATGATGTTGTCTATAAGTCGATTGCGTGTCATCATGCAGCTTATTCGTTGCCATGTGCAGATTCAGGCGTTTGAGGACAACTTGCTCGATCAACTTTCCTATGAAAGCGAGGTTGGAGATGGGACGATAGTTCTCCAATTCGTTCTGGTCAAATGAGGCTTTCTTCAGTAACGGTGTCACTAGAGCAGTTTTCAGTTCAGTAGGAAACACTCCTGTGTTTAGTGACGCATTTACAATGTTGACGAGTGTGGGTAGCGTAACGGTTAAAGTAGTTTTAAGTAGCCATGTAGGTAGCACATCAAGTGGACAGCGTCAGTTGAACAGAGATTGTTTAGACCTTGCAATACAGGTGGAGCAGCAGGCATCACGATAGATTCTGTTGTCACTTTCACACGCGTAACATCGACGATTTTGTTTATCTTGTCTTCAAAGAACTCGGCAAAAGCACGACACATTGATTCGTCGTTCTCGCGATCAGGTAATTTCCGGTCACTGCATTTGGTTAGTGAATGTAACACTTGGAATGTTGTTTTTGCGTTAGCGTTGATCAGTGCTGCACCATAGTAGGCGATTTTTCGGCGTGAAGGTCAGCTTTGAAGATAGCCAGGTCTACTTGACGGTAGTCACGTCCTCGCCACGTGTTGGTTGGTAGGCGTGGCGATCCGAAAACGTGTTAGGTAGGACAGCAGCGGGAGATGTGAGGATGGTGTCTTCTTTCCGGGAGATAACGGCATTCAGCATGTGGCTGGAACGGTGCGTAGGACCAGTCACATGCTGGACGAGTCCTGTCGAAGCCATGTTCGTTACTCGACTTAATCCCGGCGATAATAATAATATATTTTATTTAATATAGCGCCAAATCCAATTAAAAAAATTGGTCGTGGCGCTTTACAACATGTAGAACCCAGATAGAGGTAATAATTATGGCTAAATAAACATGCATTTTCTAAAAGAAATACTTATAAAAATAATGTTTAGTCAAATACAAATAAATACAGTAATTAAATACATATACTAAAATAATTATCATAGCTACAGTTCTATGTAGAAATAAGACATTGTCAATTCATTTAACTGAACTAATGTATATGTAGGTATAAAATAACTATATAAATAGGTTAATTAATACATAAGATGTATAAAACAAATCAATGCAGAGACTAAACTATGCCACATTGGACAAGAACGAGTCGAAAAAAATGAGTCTTTAAGCGTGCCTTAAAAGTTGAGAGACAATCAGACGTTTTAATGTCATTAGGCAAAGTGTTCCACAAAGTCGCCGCGGCGACCGCAAACGAACTGTCCCCAGCTTTGACATGAGTCCGCAGGACCGTTAACATGTTATTGTTGGTAGAGCGCAGGGCTCTTGTTGGTTTGTATGGGCATACAAGGTCGCATAAATATTTCGGGGTATCGCCATGCACATCTTTATATGTAAACACTAATAGTTTAAAGTCGATTCTGTGTGCTACAGGCAACCAGTGAAGAATGCACAACAAAGGCATAGCGCTGTCACTCCGTGGGCGGCGTAGGATCAACCTAGCATCAGAGTTATGCATTATATGCAGTCGAGCGATGTTGAAGTGAAAATTGAAATCGCCCAATATCAACAGTCGTCCTGGAATGATCGCAAGTGATGTTACGAGATCTTCGAATTCGTCCAGAAAGCCGGATATATTGGAAGAAGCCTGTACAGTCATTTGCAAAAGTTTAAGACCAGGCACGATTTTTAAGTATTTTATGATATGGCATCAGATTGCATCAGATAATGTCTGGATTGCATCATCCTATTTGGGCCTTGAAGCGATACGCCTAGTCAGGACTTCCAGGTCATTTGTTTCCTGCTGTCAGTATCGATTAGGTGTTGTTCAATGTTGTCTTCATCCCTGAAATGGGCAAAAAATCGTCTTTGACAGAGGTTCTAAGAGCTCAAATAGTTACTCTACATGGAGAAGGATATACGAAAAGATACATTAGTGCTAAATTACGTTATTCCAAGACAGCCGTGCACAACGCCATCGTCAAATTCAATACTGATGGCACTTTTCGTGACAGTAAAAGGAGTGGTCGTCCACGGAAAACTACGCTCAGGGATGACGACGCAATGAGACGCATCGTGATGTGCGCGCCAATGAGCTCATGCAAGAACATTCGGGCTGCTTTACGCTTAAAAGGTACGGAAATAAGTCTCAGTACTGTTTCGAGACGTCTCGGCAAGGAATCTGGGCTCACGTCCCGGAAGCCACGCCTGACACCTGTGATGAAAAAAAAAAGACTGGACTTTGCCAGACGACATCGCTACTGGACTCTCGCGCAGTGGAAGAAAGTGTTGTTCTCAGATGAATCGACCATGCAACAGTTTATACCTCGCAAGAGGCACGTTAGGCGGCCAGTAGGTAAGCGATTTGATGAGAAATATACAGCAGCCACAATGAAACACCCGCCAAGTCAGATGATTTGGGTGCAATGTCATGTTTTGGCCCTTCTGGTCTGTATTTTATTCCACCATAACACCACTATGAATGGACCTAGGTACGTGGAGTTGCTGAAGGAGAAGCTGAAACTGCATATGGACATCCACAAATGTACGATTTCCATGCAAGATGGCGCTCCTTGTCACCGATCCAAGGTAGCCACTGATTTCCTCAAGAAGAACAAAATCTCCGTGCTGGAATGGCCTGGGAACAGCCCAGATCTAAATCCCATTGAGAACCTGTGGACTATAATGAAGGATAAGGTGGCAGACAAACAACCATCAAGCACTCAAAACTTGAAACAAGCTCTCAAGGACGTTTGGGTCACCGAAATCACCCAGGAGTACTGCGAATCTCTGGTTTCTAGCATGCCATATCGCATCCAGGCGGTCATTGACAGCAAAGGAGGCAACATTAAATACTGAAAAGTAGAGACACTGACACATTTGGACAACATAAAGTTTCATATTATGTTGTACTACGTTTATTTGGCGAAATAAACTGATATAATGTTATGTGAAGGCCAACAAATCTTAGTTTTGTAAAATTTCTTCAAAAAATCGTACCTGGTCTTAAACTTTTGCAAATGACTGTATATCAATACAAAGTAGCACGATGACTTATCACACGACAGTTGTAAAAGCTCGAAGTGGATCGGTGTCACGGCAGGTCTACGCACAACCAGTTTCAGCAAACTTCTGTGCAGAACACCCACACCACCGCCCCGTTTCAGCGATCGGTTGAGTTTCTTAAACTCGAAACCCGGCAGTGTTAAATCGTTGACGATGTCTTTATGCTCATCTCGCAGCCAGGTCTCTGTGAAGAAGGAGATGTCGGCAGCACGTCTAGTATCGTCTCGCTCACAACAGCTATTTTGTTGCAGATAGATCTAGTGTTCAGTAAAAACAAGTTTCAGTGATGGCGATGGCGTCCTTGTGCTGATACACTTTAGGTAGCGGGCTCGAGGTACAGGCTTAGCGGATGCTGTTGGTCGCGCTGACACAAGTACATGTGTCGATCGTTGTTTGCGTGCACCCCCACGACAACCTCGATGGGTGGGCCGATGGAGTGCCACCCCCGCTTCACAAGCAGCTCTCCAGGCAGCATTGTTGAGCCGAATGTGACTGTGACCGCTGGGCGGTAACCGATACAGCTAGTCTTGGGTCATGCTGGGCGTGTAAACAATGTTCTCTTTGTCCGGGTCACACATGACTGATCACCAGCGTGTCAGTGTCACACAGGTGCAATCGCAAATGTAAAATGTAAGTCGGTTAAAATAGTAAAAAGGCACAAACACTTGATAAAACCACTTAGTCCAGTGTCCTCTTGGTGTATTCATAAATATATATATACAAACTTGTGTGCTGTAGATTGGCTAGAACGTGTAAAATCCGCAATACATAAAGATAGCATCTATAGGTGCAGCCACATAGGCGCAGACCAACAAGTATGATCCGATTTCGCCTAGAATGATACAAGTTGAACGTTGAAACAGTTATATAGGTTTCACGAAATACCAATATTGATCGATTTAGTAATCGAAACACGTCTCAAAAAATTTCATTACACGTGCACGCGTGTTGAAGCGGACACGCGCCGCTGACCCGCTTCCCATTACTGTTCAGCCACGCGGAGCGAACCATGTTTCGTTGACTAATACCTTTGCCGTCACATGACTGCACCTATCAGCGTCCACATATCCGTGTTGGTGTTATGTTCTACTGGGGGTGACGAACACCCTTCCTTGTTGTGATATATAGACGTTCTCTGCCGGTGGCTAGTTGATTTCCTCTCGCAAAAATGAACTTGACGCCTCTTCTGGTCATCTGTGCATGGATTGTTACAGCGACGGGTAAAGTGGCTCTCGTGTGTGTATTATGTAACATATGGAATACGTGTTGAAAGCTTGTTGTTTTACAATTCGTGCCGTTGCTTGTTTGACCGTCACAGGGTTGCCCGTGCTTCCGGCCGCGCCTAAAATACCGATTACGTATCTCGCCGGCGTGGGTGGCTCTCACTCTAGCGGCTTTTGAGCCTTAGTGAGAGCCTCCCGACATAGACTAACTATTGTAAAAATGTGTGTTGCATCGCGCGGATAGGACTATCTGGTGACGTAAACGTTGATAAAGTTATGGATCAAATCAGCCCCAAGCACACAGGACTAAGGCAAGGTTTTACTAAGTTAATTTTAATGGCATTATTATTTGTCAACAATGAATAATCTGCTGATTGCGTTGCGCTGTCTGCACCAATACACCCGGTCCCGGGGCATTGCCTGGTTACTCCTGCACTATCTAATCTAATCTCAATCCCGAAACCGAAGGTCGTGGGGGCACCACTGGTTTGATGCCTTTTGGGACAGCTCCTTCCATCTCTGGTGGTTTCGGGCAAGGGCTTGAGTTGTAGCAAAGTCCATTCTTGGATGTTGTTCACCCACTTCTTCTTTTGTCTTCCTGGTCTTCTTTTTCCTTCTACCATGCCCTGGAGAACGGTCTTGGCTAGGCCACCCGATCTTGTTACATGGCCATGCCACTGGTCCACTGGTACTGGAGCTTCCTTTTTCTCACTGTGGTCAGCAGTTCCTCGTAAGGCTCTGTGTGTGCTTCAATTATCTGACGCACAGTCTCGTTGGTGACATGGTCAGTGTAGCTGTACTACACTAGTTTTAAAAGACGCAACCGATTAATTTGTGCCATCTGTAAATCTAAACACAATTACGTTAGATCCGAGGTTTCTGTAAAGTATAATGGCAAAATGCCCTAGGCTAAGGCCACATCACGCCAGTGCGCATGGTGACTCATATGGTTTATTTTTTAGATTTTTGACGAGATTACTTTGAAATGAATTAAGTGATTTACAAGATACCATATTTGGAGGTAGATAATTTCATTCTTTTATTGTGGTTGGGAAAATAACTATTTCCAAATATGTTTGTTGAGTGCCTGATTTGCCGGAACTGATTATGTTTGCGTGAGCATCTGGTACAACTACAATGTCATCGGTAAACAAGTAAAACTGCCAGACGAAAACAACACCAACTAAACCTTGGATTTGGTATCACGAATGCCTAAAGTATGTCCAGGATGTAGATTATGACATAAATGATAAAATGTTATAAAATAAAATCATAAGTTAACATTTAGCCGGCATCCCAACTATCGTTACTCGGTTCGACGTACACTATGTTCTAAAAACGTGTTTTAATGTTAGTTTTAAAAACTATCCTTGACCAGTTAAGCCTAGGCTTAAGTTAAGGCATTATTTGCGTAAAATATGCACTTTTTCAACATTAAATCACTCGCACTGTTAACATATCTTGGCTTTTTCGCGTTTTACTCACGTCCTTGACATTGTGAAAACTTTCTTTTATGGCTAAATACGACCGGATAGCTATCCACAGCCGTATTTATGACTTGTGGCATGTGCGAACGAAATGGGAACAGAAGTTAAACGCGAATAGCTGTCCGCGGATAGCGGTTATCGGAGTTTAACTTTATTTGGTCTTCACATAGCCTAGGTGTCAACATCAGCTCACGAAAAAATGGGAAAGTGCGCGAACACCAATTCTAAAGGAAACGACATTTGCGCAATAAAAATAGGACTAATAATCACACAATAAAAGTTTCAATATTAAATCGTTCCAACCATGCAAAAAAAAGGCAATGATTCATTGTGACCAATTCTTGGTCTTACACTAACTTTTAAACAGCTATCACAGGTGCAGTCACTTGCTGCACTGTCCCTGATTGTATCTGTAGGTCGCCGACTTGGCACAGCGTAGAAGCTTCGCAATTTATTACGCAGTGCACGCGAAGTCGGCTGCGCAATCATCACTGAGCCTCTTGAATGAAGTTTCCGTCAATTGCCGATAGCGAAGTCACGTGCTCGCGCGCGCGGGAAAAACGTTCGTTCGCGATCACAGATACTTTCATACAACTAGCAACGCACTGTAAATGAATACATTTTATCGTCGATTTTTTCGGAGGCGAAATGTACAACAAATTTACAAAAGCGGGACATTTTCACAGAAAAGCGGGAAAGCGGGACCAACAATAAAAAGCGGGATTTCCCGCCCGAAAGCGGTATACTGTTGACACCTGGGCCGGGGCTGTCTTCATGTTGACACCTAGGCTATGGCTATGTCTTCATGCATACATTATATATGGCTAAACACTTCATGCATACGGGCCCATATATAAGAAAGTTTTGGCAATGTCAAGGACGTCAAGCGCACAAACGCCAAGTCTAAGATACGTTAACAGTGCGAGTGATTTATTGTTGAAAAACAGCATATTTTACGCAAATGTGGCCTTAAATTAACTAGTCTTTAAATGTTTAAAAAACTAACATTAACAACACATGTTTAGAACACAGTGTGCGTTGCACCGAATAACGATGGTTGGAATGGCGGCTAAATATTAACGTATGATTTTATTTGATAACATTATTTTTTATGATCTGCACCCTGGACATACAGTGGACATGTATTCGTGATACCAAGGTTTATTTGGTGTTGTTTTCGTCTGGCAGCTGCTACCTGTTTACCGACAACATCGTAGTTGTACACTGTTCCGGTGACTACACTGACACTTAGTCTTACTAAGTCTAAGACTTAGACTTAGTCTAGACCACTAACATTCATACGCCGACATTATATCCCTTCCTCTTGTCGTTGGCAAATTCATGGAAATCATGCTCATTCTCTGACGAAGTTTGACAGTTGTATTCGGTAAATCCCAATCAGTCGCCCTGAAAACTGCCGCTGTCATAATATCACAGTGTTACGTCTTAAGAAGTTAATTTATGTGCACTTGTCTTGTAGCAGCGGCGTCGACGATCCAAACCTCGATCTCTAGCTTGGTGTGTCGTCTGTAATAATTGTGCCTATACGACGTCTTGTCGTCTACAGCGAAACGTTGTAACTAGTTGTTCGTCTTCAAACGCGTCAAAATGATGGCTTCGGTCCCGATTTCTTCGTAGCATTTGCCTTTGTCAATAGCGTTGCAGAACGAGAGCAGCCAATTTTATCCGGCGGATAGGCCACTATACGTAGGAAAATGGGTGCATAACGTTTTCCGCATTTACGTCACCGGATAGTTCTATCCGAGCTTTATGCATACCAATTTATTACGTTTATCCGCCGGATAGCCGCTAAACGCGGATAAGGCAGATATCCGCTGTTCGTGCATACGGGCCCGCGATGTTTTGCGTGGTGTTGGTTTGGGTCTTATATTCAATCAAATTGCCACCTAGAGTAATTTAAACCCTTGATGGCAAGGGGACACGTAATCCTTTGGCTAATGGATAGCCCAACTTTGTTTGTATCCAGACTTTGTGTAATCGTCTTTCTGCGTTACGGGTCTGTTTTCTTTAAAACATGATTCACGCAGCTAGCTTTTACACAATCCGCATATGATATGATGTGTTCAATGAATTTATGATCCTTTATGAGAATGAATACTTTCTCAAATCTAATTTACATTGTTCCTCCAATAATGTTATTTTGTGTCATCTGGTCCTTTTGTAACTGAGAAACTGTATCAATATTTTCATAAAAATAAGTTCTTATATAACGTAGTATCCAGTCCTCAGACTCAGGACTGCTTTACACGTTACTCCCTGGCAGACCTGTTCAATCGAACACCATCTCGACTTCTCTGGGAAGCATCCAGCCACGCTGCAATTAATGCGCGAAGATTATTCGTACACGCATATCCACCACTGTCTATAGCCAGGTACTCATTCATACAGCTGAGTGAACTGGAGAAACGTATTGTGAGCGAACTTGCCCAAGATTCGACACCGCCGCAGAGCATTCGAACCTGGGTTCTTTCGGTTGAGAGTCCGAAGCTCTAGCCACTGCATCGCGGCGCTACACTTCATACCCAATCAATATATTAATATAACTTATATTTGATCTCCTCTTAATCTCCTTGTTTTTATAGTTGTCGAACCATATATATATATTTTTAGAATTTTTTTCGTAACTTAAGGTTCTCAGTTCTGGAATAATTTCAGTTGCTCTCCTACGTATTCGTCCCAGCGTAGTTGTCTTTTTTACGAATTAAAGACAATGATCATGGAACAATTGATTGAAAACGTGGGTTCTTTGACAAAACACGAGTGTGTTGGTTGGAAAGCCGCATTGAATTGTTAACTATTTCTAGAAATGTTTACAGTAACGATTACGTTATCACTAATGTTGTTTATCTTATATTGCATTTTAATTTATCATTTGTTAATATATCATTGATTACAAATATTTTAAATTTATAATAATAAAATAATAATTTTACCGCATTTCTCTGCGCCACAAATCTGGCAGTTACTACCATTCAGAGGCGCATTACAATCCTAAAACATGGCATGTAGCTATTAAGATTATTAAATAAAATAAATAAAAACATTAAAATATATGTCAATAATAAATAGATAACGATAATAATAAAACCACTAATACTAATTAAAAACGACTAGTTAAGAGATAATAATAATACAAGTTAAAGGTAGATATTAAAATGTTCAAAGTTTGTCACAGCCCACATATATCATTTAAAGAGAAAAAGCACGTTTAAAAAGAAGTGTCTTCAGTTGCTTCTTGAACACGTTGAGGCAGTGATAACGTTTCATATATACAGGGCCTGTATATTGTATTTTAAGCGCCTCTGAAGTCTGAACAGGTTTTCTATCCGGATATACGACACTCTATAAATAAATTGTAATATTATATTATCCTTTCGTAATAAGCCCAACCCATGTTTCCAATTCACGTAGCACATCATATATATATATATACATATATATATATATATATGAGAAGGATGTTAACAACCAGTAGAATTTTCTGTTTGCAGCATTATCAAATTTTTTTATGTAGAGCGTCTACTAATATATATGAAATGGGAGTCAGACTCAGCCGTTGCTGATATTACAAAGGCCGAAATTTGTACTTTTAATTATAAAAAGCACAGTTGGTGCATGATTGGTTGGCACGTTGGTATGGCTTGGGTCGAAATAAAAGGGCCTGAGGCTGTGTATTCATAACTATGGTGTCGTGTGTTTTATGTAGACAATTAGCTCACCCAGTCGTTTCAAGCAAAATCAGATCAACACGACTAGACTGTCTACTTCATGCATATGTATTTATAAGTAGGATGCAGGAAAAACGTACATTGTGGTTGTGTGACACTAAACATTCTACTATGAGTGTCTGGTAAGAGGCGTACCAGCACAGACATGTTGAATGTACACCTTTTATTAACTGACACAATGCATAGCTGGGTATTTTTACGTGAGAACCCATACTCCGAACACAATAGCGTGCAATTGTGCAATCACTAGACAGGGTTGTTTAGAGTATACATGCATAAGTGATTAAATTAGCCAAACAGGATGTCTTAATTTCACCTTGCAGTATTCGGTCATGACTAACTAGTCGTTTCATGGTCAATGCTTACAAGGAAAATTATGTCCACACTGAATTACGGTTTGAGCGAAGACATACGATTAACATAATAAATTAAACAAAGCAACACAGTAAAAAAGGAAATTACAATTCCTAGGAGACTTAGTGAGGAATAGTCATACTAAGAATTCTAACAAATATTGAAAGAGAAAGCGGGTACACTGTCTCTATCTGGATTTTACAACTGCTTTCATCCCATTTATTGTCTCTCTTTTTCAACTAATGTTCGCCTGAGGTTGTCTTCGAGCGATCCACTTTGTACTTACTTACTTTAGTACAATTTCAAAAAGCGATGTGGATGATTATACCAAACGTGCCGCCGTGTGCCGCAGATTCATCGATGATGTACGGCAACAACGCGACAGCCGGCACCAACTACCTGCCGGGTTCCGGCAAGAAGGTGTGGGTGGACGCCGACGTGATGCTGGCGCGAGGCACCCTCGAGAAGTACTTCGTCTACGTGCACAATGTGACGACCGGTCTCCTACCCTACATTCGACTACAAATCTGGACGCCCGTCGAGAGCGACACAGAGATACGCTACCGACTCAAGTGGCAAAAGGAGGTGGAACTGACGGAGGTCGACCGCTTGTACGAGGTAGGAATCGAGCTGGGAGATTAGGAAAATATTTTTTTGCGTGAAGAGAAACGTTGCCATTAGAAAGTTTTAGCGTTATAATAACTAGGCCTATGCAGTTGGAGGCACTCGACCACCAACGACTGGGTGGTGTGGGGCGCTGAAGCGTAGTGTTTAGAACATCGAGATAATCCGGATTCGAATCCTCTTGTTTCAAAGCCTGGGGAATTTGTTCCATTCCACATTACTCTAGTTCACTCAGCTGTATCAATAGATGTCTTACTGCGCAATGGTTGAATAGCCCTCGCATAGAATTTGCAGCGTGTATGAGAAGTGAAGATTGCGTATGAATGAACTGGTCAGCCATGGGTAAAATGTAAAGGCAGTCTCAAGGCGCTATATACGAACATACTTTTGTCTTTGTTTTGTTGTCTCACAGTCAGTATTGCTTTTATATTGCTAGGGTTATAACGGCTACTCTGTTGGCAAAATAGAAGTTAGTTAGTTAAAAATTACTGTATAATATGGCAAGGAATTCCGAACAACATGGTATACATTCTATTGACATATGCACCAGCTCAGTCTACTAGCGTATATTTGGGAACCATTCATTAAATGCAAACGTTCAAATTCGTTTTCATCGTGTTTCCTCGCAGATTTTATGTTTGCCAAAGTAGACGAAAAACAACATTTTATCGGCATCTAAAATTACGTTTTAGTTCGAGCTGAAACAGTCGGAGAAGATCGCGGTGTCAGAGTATGACCTGATCGGCTTCAGTAGCGAGGAAGACGTCACTCCGGTGTCCATGATATTCGGGGATCATCGCACTTACTTCCGTTTCATTGAGAATGACGAGTTTCCGATTGTCTGGAGAGAATATGGGTTTAATCCCATACCATTTCCCGCAACCTTCTCAATCGCGGTCTCCATCAGTAATGGTAGGAATGTCCTGTCCGTACTCCATCGCTCTCTTCTTCACTCACTCACTCACTCACTCACTCACTCACTCACTCACTCACTCACTCACTCACTCACTCACTCACCCACCCACCCACCCACCCACTCACTCACTCACACACCCACTCTCTCACTCACTTACTACCATACCCGTCTCTTCCCGAGAATCGTTACTTGTCTCCTACTTTCTTCCCTTCCAGCCGTCTGTCTCCTCGCCTTACATCTAGATCATTGTCATATATAAACTATGCTGTAGATTTCACTAACTAAATGGTAGGAAAACCAGGAAACAGTCCTACAGTGCAGGTATACAGATGTAGGACTACATACGACAAGCAGAAAGATTATAGTGAAAGTAATAAAACAATAGCTCGTGTACTCTTTCCTTTTTCCAGACACGGCAACAGACACAACGCAGAGAGCAACCACCAGCACGCTCGAAGCCACCACCACCATCGACGCTGCCGCTACGCAAGGTAGGCTAAAACACGTTCTCAGAATACCAGTTCCGCTTATCTAACGTGCAACAATGATACCCAACCCGAGGTGATTGGTGTGTACAACCAATATAGCAATTCTGATGTATTCATAGCACATTGTACATATGTCATCCGAGAGAATGAGTAGGTGCTTGTGCGAGAGAGAGAGAGAGAGAGAGAGAGAGAGAGAGAGAGAGAGAGAGAGAGAGAGAGAGAGAGAGAGAGAGAGAGAGAGAGAGAGAGAGAGAGAGAGAGAGCATATATGCGCGCATGCGACTTGCCAACAACCTGCTAATGTCTTAGCCATCGGAATCGGGGGAGGGGGCTGGCGTAGCTGAGCACCTCAATATTTTGGTGGGGAGCTCACGGTAGGATTAGCCTCCCACAATATTTATGGAATTGGTGCATTTTGGGGTGGAATTGGAGGTTTTTGGATAGCCTGAAGGTGTTTGTTTCAGAGAGTCTCAAGGGAGGTGCAATTGCAACGTTTTGGTGAGGATGAATGTGTGTTTTTTCGGGGAGCCTCAAGGGAGGTGCAACTGGAGGTTTTTTGGGAGCCTGAAAGTGATTTTTGTGGAGCTCCAAGGGGGTGCAATTGGAGGTTTGTGGAGAGCCTGAAGGAAGATTGTTGGTAGGGGTGACTATCGGGGATAGTTTTACTATTGCGATAATATCGCAATAGCTGTAATTACTTTTGTGATACTATCGCGATAGTAATATCATGAAAGCTAAATATGCGAGTGTTCCAACTTTACATGATGCTGGGTAGATGGACTCGGTAAGTTAGTAAACCTTTCGTAATAAATTCGGAGGGAGGGAGGGAGTGAGGGAGGGAGATAGGGAGGGACGGAGGGAGAGAGAGGGAGGGAGGAAGGGAGGGGGAGAGAGATGGGAGGGAGAGAGGGAGGGAGGGAGGCTACCCATGTGTTCGTGCGTGTGGGTGTGAAGAGAGGCACAGGTGTAGATTGAAGAAGCGTATGGCCGAGTTTAGGATGGCATGGGATTTATGAAAGAGGGAAACCATGCTGCAGATGCCAGAAAAACAGTATATCTGTAACAAAATAAATAACGATATAATGCTGTTTCCATTTCCAGACACGGACACAACGCAAACATCAAGCACCAGTACGCTTGGAACCACCATCGCCATCACCACCACCGCCGCCACCGCCACCGCCACCACCACCATCAACACTGCCACTACGCAAGGTAGGCCAAGGCTAACACACGTTCTCAAAATATGAGCTCCTCTAATGTGTGATGTACATCAATGATGCCCAACACGAGGTGATTGGTATGGAGAACCAGTATAGCAATGTAATCATAAAACAGTCAGTTAATTAAATAACGTACATATATATATATATGTGTGCGTGGGTATGTGCGTGTGCTAGTGCGGTGTGCTTATGTGCGTGTGCGTCCGCACTTTCGTTTGCGTGTGCGCGTGCGTTTGCGTGTGCATGTGGCAGATAAAAGATAGTTAAAATAGTATGAAATGTAGAAAAGAAGCAGATCCGTGGTGTATATCCCAGAAGAAAGACAAGCAGTCAATGTGATAACATAAGACATAACTACAGTTCCCATGCCAGACACAACGCCGATAAGAGCCACCAGCACGTCTGATGCATACAGCACCAGTGACATCAACGCTGCTGCTACGCAAGGTAGGCTAACGTGTGTTCCTGGAATATCAGTTTTTCAAACATACCATGTACAACAATACTATCCAATCTGAGGTGATTGGCATGGAGACTCAGTAAAGCAGAGAGATGTGGGCCGAAATACGAGAGAGAGAGAGAGAGAGGGGGGGGAGGGGAGAGGGGAGAGGGGAGAGGGGAGAGAGAGAGAGAGAGAGAGAGAGAGAGAGAGAGAGAGAGAGAGAAAGAAGGGGACGTGCCCAGATACACATTCATACCAACGTAGGTTGGTATGGAGACGTTGGAGGGGAGGAAAACGAGAACGAAAGCAAGCGTTGGACGAGTCTAGATTGGCGTCGGGTCTAGGAAAGAGGCAAATCCTTGCTGTAGATGATTATGATAAAGTAACAATATATACGTCTTAACTGATGTTTCCAAGTCCAGATTCAGCAACATACACAACGCCAATAGCAACCACCAGCAAGCCAAAACTGTATAGTACTAGCGAGTACAACGCAGCTGCTACACAGGGTAGGTTAACATACATTCTCAACAAAAATATAAATTCGTTTAATATATATACACGAGGTATCACATATTAGGTACATGCATGTGTGCGTGCATGAAATGTCGAAAAGAAGCAGATCCGTGGTGTATATCCCAGAAGAAAGACAAACAGTCAATGTGATAACATAAGACATAACTACAGTTCCCTTTCCAGATACAACAACAGACACAACGCCGATAAGAACCACCAGCACGTCTGAAACAAAGAGGACACGCAACATCAACGCAGCTGCTACGCAAGGTAGGCTGACGTGCGTTCTTGGAATACAGGCCTGTATCAGTTTTTCAAACATGCCATGTACAACAATAGGGTAGACTCAGGCAGCGCAGCCCCTGGGGGTAATACAGCCCCCCCGTCACGTACACAAAATTAAAATTAAGAATGTCCTATAATCTTGTACAAAAAGATGTACTGTGTCAACAAAAGTTTGTGTTTGTCTCAGTTAGAAATAAATTTATCCTGTTTATATTTTTTTTAAATAAATTGTTCATACATTTGGTTAAGTGAGCCATAGCGGACCTCTACTATCACAGCGACACATACTCATACAAACGTAGGTTGGTGTGGATACGTTGGAGGGGAGGGAAAACGAGAACGAAAGCAAGCAATGGATGAGGCTGGATGAAGGGCAGGATGGAAGAGTTTATATTGGCGTGGGTCTAGGAAAGAGGAAAATCCTTGCTGTAGATGATTATGATAAAGTAACAATATATACGTCTTAAGTTCTTAACTGATGTTTCCAATTCCAGATTCAGCAATAGACACAACGTCAATAGCAACCATCAGCAAGCCAAAACTGTATAGTACCAGCAAGTACAACGCAGCTGCTACGCAGGGTAGGTTAACATACATTGTCAAAAAATATCAATTCCTTTAATAGAGACGAGAGAGAGAGAGAGAGAGAGAGAGAGAGAGAGAGAGAGAGGAGAGAGAGGAGAGGAGAGGAGAGGAGAGGAGAGGAGAGAGAGAGAGAGAGGAGAGAGGGGAGAGGAGAGAGAGAGAGAGAGAGAGAGAGAGAGAGAGAGAGAGAGAGAGAGAGAGAGAAAGAAGGGGACGTGCCCAGAGACACATTCATACCAACGTAGGTTGGTATGGAGATGTTGGAGGGGAGGAAAACGAGAATGAAAGCAAGCGATGGACGAGTCTAGATTGGCGTCGGGTCTAGGAAAGAGGCAAATCCTTGCTGTAGATGATTGTGATAAAGTAACAATATATACGTCTTAACTGATGTTTCCAATTCCACATTCAGCAACAGACACAACGCCAATAGCAACCACCAGCAAGCCAAAACTGTATAGTACTAGCGAGTACAACGCAGCTGCTACACAGGGTAGGTTAACATACATTCTCAACAAAAATATAAATTCGTTTAATATATATACACGAGGTATCACATATTAGGTACATGCATGTGTGCGTGCATGAAATGTCGAAAAGAAGCAGATCCGTGGTGTATATCCCAGAAGAAAGACAAACAGTCAATGTGATAACATAAGACATAACTACAGTTCCCTTTCCAGATACAACAACAGACACAACGCCGATAAGAACCACCAGCACGTCTGAAACAAAGAGGACACGCAACATCAACGCAGCTGCTACGCAAGGTAGGCTGACGTGCGTTCTTGGAATACAGGCCTGTATCAGTTTTTCAAACATGCCATGTACAACAATAGGGTAGACTCAGGCAGCGCAGCCCCTGGGGTAATACAGCCCCCCGTCACGTACACAAAATAAAAATTAAGAATGTCCTATAATCTTGTACAAAAAGATGTACTGTGTCAACAAAAGTTTGTGTTTGTCTCAGTTAGAAATAAATTTATCCTGTTTATATATTTTTTAAATAAATTGTTCATACATTTGGTTAAGTGAGCCCTAGCGGACCTCTACTATCACAGCGACACATACTCATACAAACGTAGGTTGGAGGGGAGGGAAAACGAGGACGAAAGCAAGCAATGGATGAGGCTGGATGAAGGGCAGGATGGAAGAGTTTATATTGGCGTGGGTCTAGGAAAGAGGAAAATCCTTGCTGTAGATGATTATGATAAAGTAACAATATATACGTCTTAAGTTCTTAACTGATGTTTCCAATTCCAGATTCAGCAATAGACACAACGCCAATAGCAACCACCAGCAAGCCAAAACTGTATAGTACCAGCAAGTACAACGCAGCTGCTACGCAGGGTAGGTTAACATACATTGTCAAAAAATATCAATTCCTTTAATAGAGACGAGAGAGAGAGAGAGAGAGAGAGAGAGAGAGAAGAGAGAGAGAGAGAGAGAAGAGAGAGAGAGAGAGAGAGGGGGGGGAGAGAGAGACAGAGAGACAGAGACACAGAAAGAGAAAGAGAGAGAAAGAGAGAGAAAGAAAGAGCTTGCGAACGAACATGTGTGTACATATGTACCAGGAGGAGAAAGACAAACAATGACTGTGATAAATCAACAACATAACGTATGTTTCTGATTCCGCATACAGCAATAGACACAACTCAGACAGCACCGACCAGCACGCTTGAAAGCACCACCGCCAACACCATCAACGCTGCCGCTACGCAAGGTAGGCTAAAACACGTTGACAGAAAAGTTCATCCAACCGCCTATATATGTTATACATACATATGTGGTACACCGATCACAACAAATCCGACATGGTTGGTTTTGGACCCCAGTAACCCAGTTCCTAATCTAATTACACGTAGTTACAGTCTAACTCCACGTAATCCAGGGATGCAGGTGCAAGTGACCTTTGGAAAAAACTGGCAGCAACCATTAATTTAATAAAGTTCGTTCGAGCTTCCAAAATGAATTAAGCATTTTTGCGGTTGCCCTTTGAAATTCGATTTCGTCGCGCGAAAGAGGTTGTGTGTTATAAATATCGATCCCAAAATTTAAGCAGCACTTAACACAATTTGACAGCATACTACGGCGATATAAAATACAGTTCACACCTTTTAATTTGCCGAAATCATTAGGCTTGTGAAATATAAAAAAATTGTAATTTTGCGATTTGCATTCCGCTGTAATCGTATTAGACAGCTGGCAGAGTAGCACAAATAATCGCACGCGGCCTTTCCGATTATGTTGTACGATTTTGGCAGCATGCAGTTATCAAAGTTACCATTTGATATAATGCTTTGTAATCCCATTTTTGGTGTGTAATCTTGGAACATTCATTTATAACAATTGGTATGCATGTCTAACGTGACGTCATTAGGAGTAGTACAAACGATCGTGCGTTTCAGTTTGTTTATGTTGGCTCTAATTACAGATCCTGCGCATGTAGCCGTCCTGGTTGCAACAACTGCCTCGTTTATGCTGTTGTTGAAGTTATATTAAAAGGGTAAGTATTATTAATGTATTTTATATTAATATCTCACAAACCCGTCCCTCACACCCATGAATATAGCAATTAATAATATTTACACAAAATGCAATCACCTGTTTAATAGCATAGATGAAACTGTCAATTATATAAGATAAGGACACGTTCAAAGTTGGAGACGTCTTGGACGACTTTGTAGGATTTAAGGCCTTCATTGACATCGTTGTTTACGTCATCACTCTCACTCTACATTGAGAATAACTGAAACTACGATCTCGCCAGTGTCGTATTTGGCGGGTATTGGACAAAGGCCGCTTTTCGCTTTTTTTTAATATCACTATTATAACCTGTAGTGCCCTTATGTATTATCAAAGAAATTTAATGGGTGTCTAACGCTGTTCCTCCAATTGGTTTCCGAGATCCTGGATATGTTACTGAATCTCGTTGTTCTAGAATGTGATAGAAATTTTGCATTTTCAAACTTTCTCCGATGTTCTGATGGAAAAAGACTTATAGGCATGCTTCAGTTTTTCTTGGCCGTTTTCGTGCACTATTCAAGATTATCTGACCAAATTATTATACATTCAGCAGTTCACTGACAGATACTATAGTTTCAGAATTCAAACATTTGAACACGCATATGAATATAAACAATGTTGGTTTAAAACTGTTTTAGAGATTGGTGGATACAAGAATCATACCGAGAACTACAACAATTATTGAATTCGACTATTCACACAGAAACAAAAATGTCGCCAGCAGTTGAACCATGCGTTTAGGATTGGGCTCATGCGGGCGCAATGGCATTTTATACATCGTTGCAATGTTGTTTGTGTCAGTGTGTGTGTGCGTGCATGCATGCGTGCGTGTGTGTGTGCGTTGCGTGCATGTGTGCGTGTGTGCGTACGTTCGTGTGTGTATATGATATTGGTTACATAACATGCAAATATCGACGTGTTTTACTATGCAGTATGTTTAAGTATGTTCTACTGCAACCGTCCCAGCTGGTCACGGCATAATGGAGCAGTCACTTGCGTGCGACAATGATGTATAGTTGTAGTACTTTGTAAATTATAGTACATATTAATTGTGGTGAAATAGTTTTTGCTATTACTTGCTTTGAATATATGCAAAATAAAATTGATAAATTATCATTGTTGCAAATATACCATATATGTATATATGCTATACAGTATTGAGCCTAATATAGAATATAGCAAGTTTACAAAATCTGTACGATTTATGACTTACAATATTATGCTATTTAATAAACTTTAATTACTTTGTATTTTTTTATATAACATGTTTACTATTGTTTTTACAAAGAAACGTTTATGACATGTTGAATGTTTTGATTTGTAATACATAAATGATTCTAATAACTAATATCTGTTTAACTTGTACAACCTTCAGACTATCTGGAAGGTATCATCCCACACAGATACACTGAGACACAACATGCGTTACATCTGATGTAGGACACTTGTAAGTGTGCTATGAGCTTAATTCGTAGAGGCATTCATGTAAAATGACTGCTAATGTCTTTATATGGAACACTCAGACATGGTCGGATATCTTAAAAATGTCCTTTGGCATACTCTCCAAACCTGACAAATGTCATGCTTGTGTTAATAAAGGTCCAGTTTCTTCCAAATTATCCACATACCCACAGAGCTATTATAGTAAAGGTGAGTTCCGTATCCAGTCCACAAAATGGCTGCTACTGTCCTTATAGGGGAAACTCGGCCATAGTTGTGTAGCAGAGCAAATTTCCTTTGTCGTCCTCACCAAGCCTGCCAGATGTCATGCTTATGTCAATAAAGGCACAGTTCAAGTCCAAACTGTTCACATATTTGCTGGGTTATTGTAGTAAAGGCAATTTCTTATATAGCGCCGAATCCAGTCCACAGAAGCGCTTAACAGTTCATTCTCTGGCTGATCTGTTCAATCGAACACCATCTCACCTTTTCCGCGAAAAACTCACCATTGCCTACACCCAGGTATTGCCTACACCAGGTACTCAAAGCTGAGTGAAACGGAGCAATGTAGAATGGATGAACTTGTTCAAGATACAAACCCGGACCCTCTCAATTGAGTCTGGTGTTCTGATCACTACACTCCGCGCTCTACGAGAACGCATCAGTTGATGTGTCATTGGCGCAAAGGCGAATTCAAAACTGAACAGCGGATGTGGAGATCTAAGGATGACTTCGTGTGTTTTCATTACGTTCTGCTCCTATTCTGTACAGAGTTTTTAATCAAAAATAAACATGCCACACCGTTGAAACCATCCAGTGAGACTATTTCTTATAATAGCGGGTGGATCATGACACTGGCCTGTAGTAGATAAACTTACTGGATAATAAAAAAGTAAAATGGTAAGTTCTTATATACTGTGGTTTTCAGTCTAAGTATCCACGTTTCAGGAAAGTTCAAAGCGCTCTAATTCAGCCCTGGCAGTGGCAGACCTACTGCAAGTATCAATCAAACTGCCATTACTAATGTAGGGACTAATTGCAAAGACGTTCACATGTCTACTACTGCCTGTAGCCCATTGTTAATGTATACATCTGCGCGAACAGAAGCAAGGTGAAGTGAAAAACAAACTTCGCAGCGGCCGCCATAGTATTCGGGTGTTAGTTATCCGGTTGCTCGCTGGGATGACTGTTTGTAAACACCCCTGATTCTATTTTGTAGATATGTGGTGTATAAATAAATTTGATTTGATTTGACTGTGGATGACGTCATGACTGGATTGCGCGCTTAACAACACCCTTATGGCGACCGTTAACGCAAATAGTGTATCGTAAGGTTGGTCTTAATCTCCACTTATCACACAAATATGTAGCTTTGGCCCCTTTCATTTCCGTAAAACTTGGCACACAGTATCCCCTGTCATTCACTTTGAATTCAAAATCTGTTACACTTACTGCCGCGGTTCTTAATCTTTTGGTTGCGGCCAAAGGCAAATTCCGTTCGCGGTACGTGCTTGGCGACCCAAGCCTTCAGACTGTTAACTTGTTATAAATAATAAAACAAATAGGCATTACATAAATAAAGATAAATTAGAACAATTGTTTTATTAAATGATGAACACGGAAGAATCACCAAATCAGCCCAGTTCATTGGTTCATCGACGTAGGGCACACGCACGCACGCACGCACGCACACACACATACACTTTATAAATACCATTACGTATTTTATCTTTTCGGTATATTTTATATACTTACAAATTCAACATACATAATTTATTGTATAAATATATATAATGTAAACGAGGAAACAAGTAATCAAAAGTAAGCAGAACACGATAATTATAGTAGGAAGACGAAAAGTCAACTGCACCTGGAAGAAGTAGGCCCCTTATACATATAAATCATGTAGCAAATTAATGTATTGATATTTCAAATAAAAGTATATATTTTGGACACATACCTGAACAAATGATAATGCATAAAGAGTCTCATTGTGCTTGCTCCCGAACTTGTTCCCATAACACATATAATGATAACTCTTAATCATTATAACACACAAAACACATAACACAAATAAAATATATGATCACATACGCAACACGTATAGGGGAAATTGCCTAAAATGCACCCCCTTAACTTTGATGAATTGTACCCCCAACAGACCATGCTAATTACCAAATAAACTACACCAGCTGTTTTAGTTTCTAGTTATGTTTACCTGGTAGTCGTTTCACGTGTATATCTTTTTTAGTTTCAAAATTATGACAGAAAACATATTTTTGGGGAAATCGGGCGTCTTGATAAAAAAAAAGGCACCCCCTTTTCACAAAACGCACACCATTATATTTTGTATTAGTTCAATAGTCACGAAACGCACCCCCAAAAGAACCTTTACTAGACCAGCAGACACCAATGGATCCAGAGAGTGCACCTCTCGTCAGTGTTGGAAGCATCCTTTTCCTTGGGAAGATCATCATATGTGGTGCGTAGGAGCGTTCGGCACCCATTGCACAAACTACCATTACAGTTCTCCCCCTCTCTCCTGATGTAATCTTTCTAACCTGCATTTCCCACACCTGGCCACGATTTTTCTTGGCACATGGACAGCGGTCACTCCACTCTCGTCCATATTCCAGATGTATTCGCTGCCTTGAAGCTTTTGTTTAGCTGGTTTTCTAAGATGTCATAGAAACGTTTCACCTGTGGACGGTTTATATATATATATATATATACACACCAAAAGGGTAATAATATGTGACCATTCTCGACCTGAGTGGATGTATCATTCGACAAATGGCGCTACCTTTGTTTCTGGGCGAGATTCGTGCAGAAATGAACACCTATCTGTAAAAGAAAATCGCATATTTTGAATTAATACATTTTTACGTTCTCGTATACTTGTGGTTAAATAGTTCAACAGGGTTATGAATATGGCTAAGGTAGGCCCCTCAAACAGTAATTACAGACACAAATTATTTGTTGGTGCATGTGTTTCAGTTCTGGCTATATTGTACCACTTTACGTAATTAAAAATAGCACATGTATACTGATTGAGTGTACATCAACCAGTGGCGCGGGAACGAAATTATGTTAGAAATTTTTCGCCGCTGCGTCGCTGTAATTCTTCTGTCTCGGCTGTGAACTCATGACATCCGAACACGGGAGGACAGAACATTTTTACAGCGCGCCGCCTAATTATTGGGAGGGGGGTCAGAAAACCATATGTCTGCCCTCCAATTGCACACACCTTTCACAGTCGACAAAAATACACATTAATCGTCTCATAGAATTTTGATTTCCACCCGCCATTGACGCTTGCCACAAAACAAACATTCACGCTCACATTTAATGGGGGGCAGAACCATATGTCTCCCCCCGGAGAAATTCCAGGAGGACAACTGCCCCCTTGCCCCCCTGTTCCCGCGCCTATGACATCAATCAAACGAGTTAATGACGTTTGTTATTCTCAGTGCAGCGACAGTGTACGATATCGCAGTAGGCCGACATCCTACAACGACGTAGGCCAATAATATATGACGTTTGCCAATCACTCCACTATTGGCCACTGGAACCATAACAATCGGACAGCGTTTAAAATTAATATAGCTATCGTGCATACCTACAGTTTAGACAATTTAGAACCATGTCGCTGAACAGGTGCTTACGGTTTGCCTAATTACATTAACCAACACATCACGTTATCATTTGTATGCTTATGACATCATGGTTTTGTATGCTTATGACATCATGGTTTTGTATGCTTATGACATCATGGTTTTGTATGCTTAGGACATCATGGTTTTGGAGGTCATATTACATATATAGTATTACATTAATAATACTTACCATTTCGATCTCACCTCGACAACAATATAAATGAAACAATGGTTGCAAGTAGGATGGCTTCAAGCTTAGGACCTGCAATTAGAACCATTATTAAACAATCATGCAAACCATTATGCTATACTCAATACACAGGAGTGCAGTTACGATTTCGTAGTCGGACACGAGCGATTACGCAATTTTGTTAATATTAGGATGCGTGGCACTGTGTGCAAGTGACCTTACGAGAGTAAAAGTGACACTCAAGTAGTGAGACACCGATTTCATTAAAGGGAATAAAACACCTATTGCTTGAATTCATGTTATATTATATCCTGCTATCTATTTCCACGTCCACCAAGCCAAAAAAATAAAAAAATTCAATGAATTAGAAATTCCACATGTTATGCTGTGCATCCGGACATTTTCGAATATGCATACTTTTGGCGTGCTTTTCGGGATGCCGAGATATGACGTCACTTATGACTCAAACTCGCATCAGGCCGACCCTTTCCATGCATTCAGAGCATGTTTATAAGTATAGGTTTTGGGTCGAAATGAGCGTCATTGTGAGTTATTGTGCAATATTCCGATGTAATACAAACACTAGTCATCTTAGAGGAACAAGCAGTTATCTTACGGTTCCACATGAATCGAATTTTATTCAAAACAATGAATGCGGATGCGTCTACATCTAGTACAAGTCGACTAGGTTTCGCCGAGCTTGGGCTCGTTTTCAGAATAATTATATCGAATGCAACCAACGGGAGATAATCTACACCAATAAACATACATAGCAAACATATATTGTATCCAGCTACAGAAAATAACGTGTATAATCTCATAATATTACTAGAATATCGATATATGAAGGAATTGTACAATTTATTATAACAACTTAAATCAGTCAGTGAGTTTCCGCTGTTACCGCTAGCTCAGTTGGTAGGCGCGTTGGTGTCTTGTCACTTATTTTACAATCGGGCGGACTCGGGTTCAATCCTGACACCATGCAAATTACTTATTTTCTTTACACTTTTTTGTTTATGTTTTCACCAAGTAATATAAACCAAATCATTATATAGTATAATGCACTGTTTGTAAATCATTTTTTATTTTTGTAGTAGTTATTTATTCGCCACAAAAATGAAAATATGGTCATTATAAATTATAACGATGTTTCTAAATTTGATTTATCCAAACAAATATAATGTAATGGATATATAATTTATTAATTGTACATATATTGTACGGTAATATGTTGTAATTATATATGTGAAAACAAATTGTGATCTGTCTGGAAAAATCAAAGTTAGAAACATCGTTATATATATAATGACCATATTTTCATTTTTGTGGCGAATAAATAATTACTACAAAAATTTAAAATATATTTACAAACAGTGCATCATAGTATACAAAATGATTTGGTTTATATTAGTTCGTGAAAACATAATAAAAAAAGTGTAAAGAAAATCAATGGTTTGCATGGTGTCAGGATTGAACCGGCGTCGCCCGATTGTAAAATAACTGACAAGAAAGCAACGCGTCTACCAACTGAGCTAGCGGCACCAACGGACATTTACAGACTGATTTAAGTTGTTATGATAAATTGTACAATTCCTTCATATAACGATATTCTAGTGATATTATGAGATTATACACGTTATTTTCTGTAGCTGGATACAATATTTGTTTGCTATGTATGTTTATTGGTGTAGATTATCTCCCGTTGGTTGCATTCGATATAATTATTCTGAAAACGAGCCCAAGGCCAAGCTCGGCGAATCCTAGTCGACATGTAGGCCTATTCGCATTCATTGTTTTGAATAAAATTCGATTCATATGGAACCGTAAGATAACTGCTTGTTCCTCTATGATGACTAGTGTTTGTATTACGTCGGAATATTGCACAATAACTCACAATGACGCTCGTTTCGACCCAAAAGCTATACCTGTAAACATGCTCTGAATGCATGGAAAGGGTCGGCCTGATGCGAGTGTGTGTCATAAGTGACATCACGATACCACGTGATCGCCTAGCTCATGAACATTTTATTTTCCGCGGGAATCGCTTCACAGACGGGCTTAAAATCGAATTTATGCTACAAATGTATTTTTCTGTATTTTTGTAATGTTGTCAAATGTTACATACAATGTTAAACTTCGTGTACACATGGAAAAAGGATTTTAACTAATGCCTTACTTTTATTTCCTTTAAGTTTCCAGCTTCCAAAATTAATCAAGCTGTTTCGCGGTACTCTGGCATTTATTGCCGGCGCCCGAGGATTCAGGCGCGAAAGAACTTTATTATTAGTTCCTAGAAACTTAAATCGACACATTCCACAAAGGACAGCGGCAAACACAGTTCACAACTTGTCTTTGTATATTTGTTAAAACACCCGACGCGTGAAAAAAATATATAAATGGTTATTTTATTATCTACAATCGTCTCATCTTCTAACATTGTATGCCCTACAAGGCCATAGTCGAAGTAACTCAAATAATCGGACGTGGCCTACGGCCATACCCGATTAATTGGGCTATTCCGCCACCATCTCGTACGATTCCGGCGGCATGCAATTGTCAAAGGTACCATTTGATATAATTAACAAAGAAATGAAAAGTACTCACGTTTATGTTGCGCATGGAGATGTCACGGTTGTCGTATTGTTATGAATAAATGATTACATCGACATAATCGGAAATGGGGTTACCAATTAAATCCAGAATTGAGATATTGGCGCCCTGTACTAATGAGGTCGGATTTTTTTATATTATTGTGCATCGTTTGTTATAGAATATAGAAACTTATACTTTTTAGGAACATAATTTACCATACCTTGCGTAGCGGCTGCGTTGATATCGTTGGTTGTTGTCACTGGGTCTAAAAAAAACAGTAGTAATGTTACGTCATTATTTTATCCCTTTCACTTCGGAACAGGTTGATCGATGAGTAATTATGTCACTGCGTGTTTCGGTGATTGCGCGATACGGTGAGTGAGTGATTGAGTGTGTGAGTGAGTGCGTGAGTGAGTGAGCGGGGGAAGGATTGTGAGTGATTGAGTGAGTGAGATTGATTGATTGATTGATTGATTGATTGATTGATTGAGTGAGTGAGTGAGTGAGTGAGTGAGTGAGTGAGTGAGTGAGTGAGTGAGTGAGTGAGTGAGTGAGTGAGTGAGTGAGTGAGTGAGTGAGTGAGTGAGTGAGTGAGTGTGTGTGTGAGTGAGTGACAAGACATTCCTACCGTCTCTGATGGAGACCGCGATAGAGAATGCCGCAGGGAATGGCGTGGAATCGAAACCGTATTCTTGCCAAACAACCGGAAACTCGTTGTTCTCGATGGGGCGGAAGTGAGTGCTGTGATGCCCGAATGTCATGGACACCGGAGTGACGTCTTCCTCGCTACAGAAGCCGATTCGATCATTCTCCATCACCTTGATTTTCTCCGAGTCTTCCAGCTTGAACTAAACATATGTAACATTGACATAACATTTATGAATTTGAAAAGTCGTGCTTGAACTGTGGCAAAGATTTAAGGTAATGTAACGTAATGTGACGAACTTAAATTCGGAGAATCGTGCGTTTTGCTTTCCTAATCAGTGCATGCAAATAGAGCTTGCGCAGATGTCATCAGTTAGATATGTTCATTAAAGATCATAAACTCTAAAATGTCAGCTGAGAATCATAACACAATCACTAGTTGCTTTAAAGTAATCGTTAACATTTTAAAGCGACAGTTGCTCTTACTTTTTAAACTGTTATTTAGTTACTTTTATTTGGCCAAGTGCACAGTCCTAGTTGTTATAGCGTTTAATTTAACACTTTCTAATGGCAATGTTTCTCTTCACACAAAAATATTTTCCTAATCTCCCTGCTCGATTCCTACCTCGTACAAGCGGTCGACCTCTGTCAATTCCACCTCCTTCTGCCACTTGAGTCGGTAGCGTATCTCCATGTCGCTCTCGACGGGCGTCCAGATTTGTAGTCTAAGGTAGGGCAGCAGGCCGGTCGTCACGTTGTGCACGTAGACGAAGTACTTCTCGAGGGTGCCCCGCGCCAGCATCACGTCGGCGTCCACCCACACCTTCTTGCCGGAACTCGGCAGGTAGTTGGTGCGGGCTGTCGCATTGTTGCCGTACATCATCGACGAACCTGCAGCACACGGCGGCAGTTTGTTATAATCATCCACACCGCTTTTTGAAATTGTACTAAAGTAAGTAAGTACAAGTGGATCTCCCGAAGACAACCTCAGGCGAACATTAGTTGAAAAGAGAGACAATAAATGGGATGAAAGCAGTTGTAAAATCCAAATAGGTGGCGAGAGGTAGAGTAAACTGGAGAAGATACTCTACAGCCAGATGGATAATAATTAGTTACACCTGACTATCTTGAGTTTCACTTAAAGAAGTCATATCTTCGTCGATGCGTTACATTGCATATCCATACATGTTCGTTACATTGCATATCCATACATGTTCGTTACACTTATATAGCTATAACGTCATTCTATGATTTTTTCACGGCACACGGCGGCAGTTTGTTATAATCAACCACATTATTTTTCAAAATGGTATTAAAATAAGCAGAAAGTGGATCGCCTGAAGTCAACCCCTGGCGAACAACAGTTGAAAAGAGAGAACATAAATGGGGTGAAAAGAGTTTTTAAATCCAACAAAGTGGCCAGAAATATAACGAACTGGAGAAAATACTCTGCAGCCTGATGGACCATGAGGCCTGAAGAGGATCGGTAAGTTGTAATCCAGTGTTGATTCAGCTATGTATGCCGTTCTGTGTTAAATTTGCTCTAACTTGTGGTGATCAGCAATTTCCATATTATGTATACATATTATATATATATATATATATGTATATATATATATATATATATATATATATATAAAATAGCCAGACCATTATCGACGGTATTAGACAAAGCATTCCAGAGCAAAGTACGTAGACACCATATTGGAAATGATGGGTTCCGAAGAGTTAGCAAATAGAGATTAGGCATAACAAAACTAATTAGCAGACGCTGACGATCGTTTTCCAAAATATTTTAAATCCATTTGAAGTTGGTATCAAAGAAAGCCTGGATTGTATTTCGACTCGCATACAAAACTGGTTTCCGAGCAATCTCTAAAATGTTGAAGCAGTTGCCGTTGTGGGTGTTCTCTTAATGTCTTGATCCATACATATGTTATACAATGTCACAATACGATCTAGTATGACGGGTTACTTCATCCGGTGATTTCATTGCAACAATGGTCAATCACGTGCGGCCTGTCTCACACTATACGTCGTGTTACGTGATGCATACTCGGAGCAGTGTGGGTGTGCTTCGACATAGCCTAAGTAAAATTACGGTGATTTGATTGGCAATACGTATGTGCGCAACCAGAAGGCTAGCGCTACGTAATTAGGGAGGGCAATTATGGTTTGAAGCAATACTTAACACTCCAGTGTACTATTTTGCAACCACCAGTGGAGCAACAAACCGCTCGTTTACATTGGCTCTACCTGGCGTTTTGATCACCATTCAATTGTCTCATGTATGAGTAATGTTGTCTAGAAATGCCATGCATATCAAAAACAGGGCCGAGTGGACACCAGCACATCGGAGTAGATGCACTTATAGTACTTCCAACTTAGCGTATTAATATAATTATAGATACGGTTTGCGGAATTTTAAAAATAGCGAGACCACTCCGTTGTCGGCTACAATTTCACGCACCAGCACCCCACTCTGGCCCGTATGTCCGTGTTGGACCTACACCATTCACGACCACCACTTCTTTGAACGTGATAACCTCCAGGCATGGCAGCCGGCCAATGTTTGAAACGCTGTTGATTTATATATACCTACAATACATTCATCCAGAACCGATGACGGGCGATCGGTATTTTGGTTGAAGGTCTCTAATGGAGTCGGAATGCAGTTGTGAGATCCTGGTTAGCTAGCTTAACCTCTAAACAGCCATGTTTAATGCTGACACCACGTTGTATTGTGCTAGAAAGTCTACAAGGCACTAGCTGTGTACTGTGTAAGAGGTGGGATGTGGGTGATAGACCCTAAAATGGTGTGAACTCGGGTTCCTGCCACGGTACCTCGAAAATGGGAGGAGGACGATTGGCCCAACAACTGGTTAGAGAAGATGTTAGAGTCCGCGGTCATATCCGTTCATGTAAGAATAAAACAAGTTGAACGATTGATAATAAGATAATAAGATAATAAGATAATAAGATAATAAGATAATACGATAATAAGATAATAAGATATAGGGAGTATTCTCCGTATGTGGATTTTACGCCTGTTGTCATATATACCCAGTAGAACGTTTATGGCACACGCACACACGCGCGCGCACACACATTCACATAATAAACACATACATGCCCCCGCGCACACACACACACACACACACACACACACACACACACACACACACACACACACACACACACACACACACACACACACACACACACTCACACACTCACACACACACACACACACACACACACACACACACACACACACACACACACACACACACACACACACACACACACACACACACACACACACACACACACACACACACACACACACACACACACACACACACACACACACACACACACACACACACACACACACACCACACACACACACACACACACACACACACACACACACACACACACACACACACACACACACACACACACACACACACACACACACACACACACACACCATGGCAACATTACCTGCCGTTGTAACAATCCACGCGCAGATAAAAAGAAGAGGTGTCAAGTTCATGTTGTAAGAAACGATCAGTGAGCCACCCGTAAGTAACGTGTCAACTATAAACTGTAACACGGAATAGTGATCGTGACTTCTCGTGCACCTTGACCCGGACCTGTTTTCACTAAACCGTGAAACTACGTCACGGTAGTGTTTAGGTCGTTCCGTGTGGCTAACCACGCAGAATAAACGGGTCAACGGTGCATGTCGGCCCCAAACAAGTCGACCTGATACACCCACACGGTGACTCATGTTTCGTGCTTTGTTGCTCGGAAATTCTCATTTCACTTAGTGTGACATCATATCTGCTTGAATGTGCTTAGACACGTGGCGCAACAAATCGGAAGTAGCTAATAATGACTGTTTCACGGGGCAGACTAGTAGGTGGACTCATATAGGAAAAATCGGGTTACAGAAGGTCCGGTACCACCATTTGTTACTCCCAACAAAATTAATATGCTTACAGTAAAAGTAAAGGTAAGTTCTTATACCGCGCAATATCTAGTCTTCAGGACTGCTGAAAGCGCTTTACACTTTACTCCCTGGCAGACCTGTTCAATCGAACACCATCTCGACTTCTACAGGAAGCATTCAGTGTGTGCGTGTGCTGTGTATAATTACTGCAGTTTGCATCAATACGTTTTTTTCTCGGAATTACACCCTTTCCTCTCAAATGACTAAGAAGGACCGTGGTATATATATAGGCTAAGTCACTCGGATAAGTTGCGTAGAAAAATCATTAAAGACATATAAAATGAACTGAACGGACGCCATTGACACGTAATCTTAACCGATGAACCACGTTGAAAACACGTGGCTATTACAATATTAAAGGAATTTCACATACAAATGTTGTCGCCTACCTCGTGTCACTTGCATCAAGTGACTATCGTGCCGACACCAAGCGAATGTCAGTGTGACGAATACCGCTGAAGCTAAAGAAAGTAGTAAATTGGACTGTGAAATAAGAAAGAAAGTAAATGTTTGAAACCACCAATCTGATGAACCTCGTCACGCATATTTTAGCAAGTGGTGGTTATTTTTTGTTCGATTTTTAAAAATCGTATTATTATTATTGTCCCTATCAGTGGTTTGATTTTGCTCTAGGTAATAGAAAAATATTTGTTATGTTTTCGTTTGTAGATTTCAGTGGGTGTAGGCTAAGCAGGTGTATGGGTTGATTGGTTGATGGATTGGTGTGCGTGCGTGCGTGTGTATGTGTATATTACTCACTCACTCACTCACTCACTCACTCAATCAATCAATCAATCAATCAATCAATTAATCAATAAATAAATAAATTATTCACTCACTCATTGATGCCAACAGTATCACAACGAAAATGATTTCGCGGCTCCAATAATGGAAAAAGTCCCTTGATGCGTATTGAATTAGGCGGCGAGAATTGCATTATATTCATGATGTCGTGTGTAATGTTCGGGTATGTGTGTGGGAGAATGGCATTCTCAACATGATTCCCTATAGCAAAGCAGCTGTGACGGCTGCATTCGCCATTCATCCAGAGTATGGAGCGACGGCATCGGTTTTCCGGAAAACAATAACAATTTCCCACCGAGATGACACGAATGAGAATACAAAGAAACGTAACGGACGAATGGGGACAAACGTGTTAATACCAGTTTTAATATCAAACACCGATTACCAAGTTGGGGGCAAATCGTTTCCCCATTGCAGTGCCGACAATTTGAAGGTACCAGTTTGATTCGAATAAAAAGTCGTTGTGTTCCAAGGAAATTTTAAGTAGTTCCAAAATGTCTGCGTCTGGGCGATCAAAATTCGGGTTTCGTAAAAACGCCTGTCTTACTGCTTCAGTCCCCGAAATATTGTCAATATTGGTGTACAGGCGTTCTACATCACTGGGAATTTCTATTTTAGTCACTTTATCAATGAAGTCTGTAGTGTTTTTAACATACGACGCATGTGTTATTGCTAATGGGGCTAAAATAGTCAATATACTGCAATCGGATATGATCGGTCGTCCTGGAGGCATTTGAGGCTGAGGCCATTTATCTTTCGCCTTGTGAAACTTGGGTAATAGATAGAGCAGACGTGGTCGAGGTGTATCCTGTGGCTCTAAATAATATCGTTGCTTCTTGGTTATGTAGCCTGTTTGTCGTAATCTGTCTAGTGTTGCCGAATTGCAGACTGGGGCTTGTGGATAGACCGGTGTGTCTAGTTTAGTATAATGTTTTTTGTTCGCAAGCTGTCGATTCGCCTCTGCGACATAGTTTTCTTTAGACATGATTAGTGTGGCCGAGGCTTTATCAGCAGGTTTAACAATAACAGATGGGTTTCTTTTGAGTGCCGAAATCGATGCCAATTACGACTCTGACAAATTACCAACACTGTTCCGGTTTTTGTTACTTATCGAGCTAAAATATTTTAGCTGTTCCAATTTAGAGTTAATGTCCTCGTTGTGGCAAGGCGGATTCCATGTTGATTTTGCTGTAAAGTTCTCTTTTAATTTGGCTGATTTCGTTCCGTGAAAAAATATCGTAGTTGGATATGTCTAGCAAAACGCCTGATAAACGCCTGCGTGCCTTCTGTATCATTTGTCCGAGGTGTTGGTATATATTGTGATCCGAAATTTAGGATTTCCGCCTGTGTTTCAGATAACACTAGATGGCTTAAGTTGATACTCGTGGGATTGCGCAGACCATTGGACTTGTTTTGTGCGGTATGGTTGCCCTCAGTGTTTCTTAATTTAAATGGCACAACCAATGTGTTAGCATTTTGATCGCTTTTTCTGGTGTCCAATGAATGTTGTCTGATGTGTCTGTCTTGAACGATGACTCCTCTAATTTAGGTATTACAACAATGCCCTTAATGTCTAGTAGGCTCTCAGAAGTTCTCATAATGTATTCTTGTTCTACCAGAGGTAATCTGTCAGAAAAGTTTATTTCGGGTATGGCGATAACTGAGTGAGAAAAACACTTGCCTGCTCGATTATTAGGGATGGTCGTCACACTTGGTTTGTTCGCTCTGTCGTTGACTCCCACCGATAGGATCACAATCTCTGGATGTGTGCCGTCTGTCTCTGCGCCGCCAACCACTGATATAGTGAGCGATTTCATAGGCTGAGCTTAAATTCAGAGTTTCGAAAAGCGATCAGCCATGGGGTACTGCTGGCTGGCACTGACGTAATCAGCAGCAGCGACTCCTGGCGCGCGAGGATGTTGTGGATAAGTATGATGTATGTGGTTGATTGATTGATTGTTTATGTCCAAGTGGAAAATGCATACAAAGACCTACACGCAATATACAACCATAATTATATGTATATATATATATATATATATATATATACATAATATTATACGTATATTCATCATTTCTGTTTTACGTGTGTGCATGGTAATTATTAATAAACAAGTGCTTAAAGTGGACAAACGACAAGACTGTCCTCGTCTGATTATCGACACGTGCCGTAAGATCGGTGTTTGAAGTCGCAAGGAAAGACATCAGCGTGTGCCATCGGCTGCCTGGACGAGCTAAGGCAGTCATCATCAAATTTGTGAGAAAAGAAAAGAAAGTTGAAATCATGAAAACCAAAACAATCTTAAGAATTTTTTCTTCAGTGTAGTTATCACATTTTGTATAAACATTGCTATAAAAGTTATTGTTTGGATCAATTTCATTTTCGAAATCACAACGGTTGTATTCCGAAATGTTAAAGGATTTAAAATTGAAAGTTCAACATTGCTTATATAAATGGTACATATTAGCATCCAGTTCAGTGTGGATCGATATACTTTAGCTCATCATCGCTAATGTCATAAAAAGGAAGAACCTTGGTACATTCTTTACAATACAAGTAGAATATGTTTTTACCTACGTTTGATAGCTGATTTTTTGTTAAATATGTTTGTCTCCAGTGAAGTGGTATTTCGCACATAGAACATTTTATTTTTTGCGGCCATAATGAGTAGTTATAGCTACACATGTCCGAATCAGTCCAATATCGTCTAGAAGTCCATGTGTGTCCTTGATCTTCTGCTCCGCCTAGGCCAATTTGAAGAGGTCATCGGGGTTGTCTAGGGTTACCTTCCTCTCCCGGCCGTTCTCCGAAACAATGCAGTGTATCCTGCCGTCACGTGTGAATGCGCGTTTGACTTTGTTGTCTTGTTTCACCTCTTGTAGAAGTGAGCTGCGCAGGGAGGTTAGAACATCAAAGATCATGAGTTTTGGTCCCGTTATTTCTTTCAGATTGTTTTGGTTTTCATGATTTCAACTTTCTTTTCTTTTCTCACAAATTTGATGATGACTGCCTTAGCTCGTCCAGGCAGCCGATGGCACACGCTGATGTCTTTCCTTGCGACTTCAAACACCGATCTTACGGCACGTGTCGATAATCAGTTCGGCAGTGTCTTCGACGACGCCAGGGGTGGCTTCTGGTAACCCGATGATTTTAATGTTCTCACGCCGGCTGTACTGCTCAAGTGCACTTTTGTTTTTGCACTTCGTATCTCATCTTGCTCATGCCACCATTCCTTGCTTCTTCCAGTTCTTCCATCCTGGCTTCTAGTCTTTTTATTTTTTCGTCTTTCTCAGCATTGCTTTTTTCGAGTTTTTTTTAACTAGTTGTAGGATTTCTGTGATTTCACGTTTCGAGTTAATTAGTTCATCTAGCTTGTTGATTGTGTGGGTGACGGACCTTTTCAACTCGGCGAGTTCGTCTGACTTCGTAACGTCAGGTTCGGATTGTTCTGCTCGCGGCATTGTAGCGCGGGTGATCAAGCGTATCAGTTACCCCCAATTATCAACGAGCGAAAACACGTCTGTGTAGGCAGGTATTTATTATTTTCACTCACAGTGTCGACTTTGTGGACAGATGTTACATCACCATCATTTGACTTATGTTGGCAGTTCACATGGTGGAAGACACGAAGATCGCATCAATGAGGATAGCACGAATGTTCTAAATCAGATGAGGCGGTACAGGTGAACTTGTGTTGTTAACACTGATCGTGCGTACTTATGTAAGTGGACGCATGAACTGTTATTGTTAATGTCAATCGCTGTCACTCTGAAATCAGGGTCATCGTCGTAGAGGCATGTAGGCCTATTTAACACGGATGTTTGCAATGAGGTCAGATAGACGCTCTAGGATTGACTGTATGATTGGCTGCCTGCTGTTAAGCTGCCACTAGTGTTTTCGCGGTATGTGTCATTACTTATACCAGCGAGGCATTTTTCGAAAGTGGAACTCGGGGGATTCTGAGCTGAGTCACCGAAGCGAGCTCAGGGTGGTGTGCAGTGTGGTTTTGTCGGGGTACCTCGGCGTGGCAGTCGGTCGCTATACTTTGTCGGAGACTGTTCCTCGCAGCAAAGATGGCGATTATGGACGTTTTTATCACGGCGTTGGTGATTGTGACGTCTCAAGTGATTACTGGCCAAACTGAAGGTGAGTATATGTCGAAATGTATAATATGTGAACGTTGCGAATGTATAGATAGTTGGCGATTCTTGATACGTGTGTAAGTGGACGATTAATCTAGAGACTTGCTTATGAATATACACGGTTTTGTTGTCAAGTGTTCTCGCACGACTTTTTTGAAGTAGCCCGTCTTGTCAGAATGTAAATGGCCACCTACATGTTGGAGCTGAGAGTGTAGTGTGAAGGGTTATGATGTATTAAATGGTTATTTGACGTTACAATTAAGAAAACGGGTTAGTTTTGAAAACTGGTTAAGATGCGCATTTCCTCACGCACACACGCACGCACGCACACACACACGCACACACACAGACACATTCTAGTGCTGATGACATCCGGTTGCAGACCGAAATCTATTCTAACCTATATAGATGGCTTGAACGATAAGCCATCGACATGTACTATTACACACTATTGAACAGAGTTGTACTCTGGAGACTAGTGTATAAATAAAGTTAACAATAATTATTTATTATTATTATTAGGTAAAGCGAGTGTGTTTAGCCATTACAGAACCGCGTCATTACACATCCGCTTGTCACAAAGAGGCGAAGCCTGTCCTAATCGGGTCGTGCGCTTACAAACCGTCATATCACCGAATGCGTCTTTGCGATTCATTTATACAAAGTTAACAGGCGCTTTTAAGCCACTCCCAGCGCACTCGTGATTGGTCGCTAGGGCAAGGAGCGAATGACACATGGGTCAAGCACTTTTTTTTTTTCGCGGGGAGACGTCTGGGCTTGTTATATGTTAGCAATGGACTATACGTACACACACTCATTTTACGAACAGGTAGGCAAGGCCCTGCGTATACGTACGTTCATCTATAGTATATTATTTAGTGTTCAATTTAGACTGATTAGGACAGTTGCGAAATCCATTAATTGTAAATGTTGTCATACTGTTATCTTAACACATTGTAAACACGAAGCAAATAGGTGCAATGTGGAATAACAATTATTTTTGCATTTATATAATAATATTCTAGAACATGCACAAAACTAATAACTAATTAATTTGACTTTAATCGAGCTAGCATATTATTCTCAATATAATAATGTAATCGCGGTCTTCAAGTTTTCCAATGAATATTTGCGATGGGATGGGTGTAGACTTATTAGAATGTTGTTCGTTTGGAAGAAGGATATATGTGGAAATATTTATTAATGCTAGTCAACTAATGTGTTGTAAGTTGTATTCAGCACAAATAAACTACAAACTGCCAAAACTCACATTTGGTGCTAAACTAATTGAGATTTATTTAAACTTAGTTACAAATATTTTAGCCAAAAATAATAAATGTGTTCTTGTAGATGTATAACATAATGTATACTGAATATAATCCTGCAAGAATTATATTCGTTCACTCACGTACCTGTTTGACATGTTTAGTGCTGAGCTCGACTCCACTGGGCTTTTGTTTACATCCGTGTGCCCATGCAGACATTCAGAAATGTACACATGCATACTTATCTATAATTAAATATGTAAAATATCACATGGTAATTGGGCTGCACTTTGCTCAGTTCGTAAAGTGAAATAGTTTAAGTAATTGTGCATAATTGCAATCTCATTTATTTAATAAAACATTTGAAAACGTGTGTACAGTGTGTATTAAACAGACCCCAATTATATTATATTTACTTGAAAATAAAAGTATGGTATGCATTAAATACACACGAATTAATGCAGTGCATGTGGATTGCATACTTGGGTAGTGTATAAGTAACTATACCTACAGTATCTTTGTTTAATTACTAGCATCAAACCAACTATATACAGGACTATACACATTTCAATTAGTGTACATAGTGTACATTATATTTTGTGTGACTGTCACACGGATAAAATAATTTTAATCTTATTGTCATAGGAATGTGCAAAATTGTTTTGATAAGAGGCTTCTGACTCGCTCTAACCATACGTAGCCTTCTTCAAGGATGCTGCAGAGAGGGCGCGAAGCTGGATAAGGATGACTGTTGGTCCTCAGAGCAGGAACGTGCAGCACGTCGTCATTTGGCAGCGAGACATCCGAATCCATAGTCGTGTACATAGCTGGCAAGGACCTTACAGCATTCTTCCCAATCTCAGCTGGATTGAGGATGTCGATGACATTCTCAACGTCTTGTGTGTCTGACGAGAAGTGCTGGTGAATACTGATGCAGCAACAGAATGCTGGAATATATTAAAGAGTGAAATTAAGTGCATAGTCGACAAATTTGTACCCTTCAAAAAACAAGGGAAAGGGTCCCAAAAGAAACACTTATCGAAAGAAGCCATTAGAAAAATTAAGTATAAACAAATGATGTGGAAGTCATATAGATGTACTGGAAATGATGAAGACTACAACAGTTATAAAGAAGCACTTAACCAAGCTACAGCTGAAATTAGAAATTCAAAGAGAAGCTATGAACAACAATTAGCTAGTAATACAAAACATGACAGCAAGAGTTTTTATGCATATGTTCGAAGCAAACAGAAAGTTCAAGATAAGGTCGGTCCTCTAGAAGATAGTGCTGGAAATATAATATCAGAGGGATTCTTAATGGCAGAAGACCTGAATGAGTACTTTAGTTCAGTGTTTACCAGAGAAGATATTAGTTCACTGCCAGTACCAGAGGCTAAGTTCAAGGGGGCAGATTCAGACTATTTAGGACAATTAATTGTAACCCAGGAAATGGTAGCTAAGAAAATAAGGGCTATGAAGGATAATAAATCATCTGGAGTGGATGGGATTCCGCCCAAACTACTATTGGAAATTGTAGAACAAATTAGCGTACCGCTTGCAACAGTTTTCAATTTTTCATTAGAAGAGGGAGTGGTTCCTTTAGAATGGAAAGAGGCAAACATTATACCGTTATTTAAAAAAGGTTCGAGAAACAAGTCAGGGAACTATAAACCAGTGAGTTTAACATCAGTGATTTGCAAATTATTAGAAAGATTAATTAAAGATCACATGGTGGATGTTCTTGTTAAACAAAACTTGATAAACCCATCTCAACATGGTTTTTTTAAAGCGAGGTCATGCTTAACAAATATGTTATGTTTTTTGGAAGACATCACTAAGTGGGTAGATGAGGGATCACCAGTAGATATCGTCTACTTAGATTTTCAAAAAGCTTTCGACAAAGTACCACATCAAAGATTACTGCTTAAACTAAAGGCCCATGGCATAGGAAATGGTATAATAAACTGGATAGAACAATGGCTGATTGACAGAAGACAACGTGTAGTAGTTGATGGGGAGGCTTCAAACTGGAAATCGGTATTGAGTGGGGTACCACAGGGATCAGTATTAGGACCTATATTATTCTTAATAAATATCAACGATTTGGATGATGAAATAACAAGCAAGGTGTTGAAATTTGCGGATGATACAAAAGTGTTTAGAAGGATTAAAAATGATGGAGATAGACAGCATTTACAAGATGATCTTGACAGGTTGATCAAATGGTCTGAAAAGTGGCAAATGCTGTTCAATTTTGGGAAATGTAAATGCCTCCACACAGGACATGGGAACGAAGAGGTAGAATATACAATGGGGCGGGGGGTACTGTACTAAGTACTACTGTAAAAGAAAAGGACTTAGGGTTAACCATTAGTGCTGATATGAAGGTTTCAGAGCAGTGCGGAATTGCAGCTTCAAAGGGAAATCAAATCCTTGGATTAATTAGGCGAAACATAACGTATAAGGAAAAAGAGCTAATAATACCGCTGTACAAAACAATAGTTAGGCCTCATTTAGAATATTGTATTCAAGCGTGGAGGCCATATCGCAGGAAGGACATAGATATGCTAGAAAGAGTGCAGAGGAGAGCAACTAAAATGATACCAAAACTGAGGGATCTTAGTTACGAAATACGCCTAAAAAATGCGGTTTAACAACATTAAAGACCAGGAGATTGAGAGGAGATCAGATAGAAGTGTTTAAAATATTGAATGGTTATGAAAATATTGATAGGATTTTTTTTTTTTTATTAAGAAAGATAGAAGGACTAGAGGACATGAAGTTACATTAGCAAAGGAGCAGAGTAGATTAGATATAAGAAAGTTTTCATTTTCACAAAGGACTGTAAATGAATGGAACAGATTATCTGCTGATTGTGTGGGTGCTAGTAGCGTGAATATGTTTAAAAATAAAATCGACACATACCTCAGACGGGCGGGATACACATAGATAAAAGGGTCGGACTCTCGATAAGCCAAAGGGCTTCCTTGTCCACCTGCCACCTAGAGTTAATTCTCTGGGTGGCAATCTTGTTAAATCTTGTTAAATGTTCCGTGGAGGGCCGTCTATGGTGAACACGTCCTTGACAGCCTGAGGTGGCATCACCACCCCGACCTGCTCCCAATGACCAATCACTGAATTTGCAGTATATGTGTTCAACACTCTCAAACGGTCGTATGAGATGCACAGTCCTCGTTGATGCATATCATCGATTAGAGATTCACGGCCAGTTTGAAGATATACTTTCATAGCCATATACAGCGAAGCTGGTGTTTCCCTCTACCTGATGTGACGACACTCCCAGGTTTCGTGGATCTGCGCCCAACAGAATTGAAGATGATCTGCTGCCCGATGGATGTTGCAACCTTCGACTTCTCAGATCCAGAAGGTGGCTGATCGACATCAAGAAGCATGTGCAAGAACGACCTCAACGTGAGTGGGATGGATTCAGCTTCATATGAGGTCGAGAAGGAACCCGTGAAAGTCTGCCTCATGTGTAGATATTCTCGCCGGAGGATCTTAGCTGTCTTGGTGAGGATGGAGACATCAGCTGACATAGTGTCTTTCATATCAAGTACAGCTTTGGTTAGGTGATCGTCGAAAACAGGAGACCAGCAACGATTCATGTGTACCGGTTTGATGTCAGGAATCATGCGCTCAATATCCTTTCTAAGGCGTGTTGTGTTGCATTTGATGTAGGGACAACCTAGAGCAGCGCGGTGCTTGTCACACAGGGACGTCAAGTTAGCCATTGCCAGTGATGACCCTGAACCACGGTTCTTTTCTATGAAGTCCAGTAACTCGTTCGGACCATGTGCCCGCATCACCTGAGTGTTATGACTCTCAGTCATGTCACATCCGATCGTCTCCGCTTTCCTGTAGAGCCTTGCCAGGCACGCACGATGATAAACGACATTGATAGCGATCATGTCACCGGCAGAAAGTTTTGACAACAGACATTTATCACCTAACAATCGAGCACAATCATTGACGTTCTTATCCAAGCCAAGAGTGGCGGCCTTCCGCAGCTCTTTCTTGATGCCCACTTCATCAGAAAAGAGACATGGAGTGTCGACTGGTTCACTCGAAGATGTAGAAGGTCCACTGTTCATGCGGCGAATTTTCACTGGGCTAACTGGCTCTTGTCCTTGATGCCTTTTCATGGCTCTCCGTACTTGTTGAGTGTCAACAGAATTCCTGCAACGTTTGTGCCATACGACTTGATTATACATTATCAGCTGCACTATATTCTGAACACCACCACCAGCACCACAACCAGCGCCACCACCAATGTTATCTATAACCACAAAGTCAGGCAACTCGCATAATTCCTTGAGCTCACGGATGTTGTCTGTAACTCCTTTGTAACAGACTGATCGTTTTTTAGGATTGTTTTTCAGTTTCACAGTTGAATATGGATTCATAGTCGGTGATAGCTTTTGTCTGACTGACATATGAAACATAAGCTCCACCCACGAGTGTCCATAATGGCAGGCATGCTTTTAGAGTTACTCATCTTGGATTACTCGTTGAGAAACTGAAACATAAATTGAACCATATCTCCTATCAGGGTTGGAGAGTGCGATTACTCATTTTCAACTACATTCAGCATGAGAAAGCCATTTCTGAAGTTATTTTGGAGTTTCCATAATTTGTGGACATATTTAAATTCCTTTCCCATAAACTTGTATTTATTTTATAAAATTTCCTGGAGTTGACGTTTAAATGCCTTCCAAATGCAAAATCGATGCCAGAAATGAGTTCAGGAACCTCAAATTAGCTGGAAAACATGTATCATAATAGTTTTATGACATACGATTCATGGTCTATGAGTCGGCTAGGTTTTCCAAGTGAAGATTGCTAAATACGTGTATATATAGAATATCTATGCATCTATCCCTATATATGTGTATTTTATTAGTTTTGGAGAATTAACTCACATATGTAACACTTTGATTGTGTGCATGCGTTTTCATATTTTTGTAAGAGTTGATTTTTTAAATAGTACACAAACCCACATAAGCTGTGAGTAAATATTTGTTCTATAACTAATTCTGAAGTATCATTTTTAACGTGAGGCAAATTGTATTTTAAGCAATTTTTTGCAAATTCATGTCTTGTCGTAGACGTGTGTACATTTTTAACATCGCGAGTATTATGACTGTGTATATTATAATTTGGGATCATTCTCCAGTTTAATAAATAAACTGGCAAATTACCATGACTGTATTTATAGTAACATTTCAGTTCTTGTAACTTTAACTGATCTTCTATTTTCAGTATTTCAAGTTTTTTATAAAGGGGTTCTGTATGTGAATTATACTTGTTCAATGTTATTATTCGAACTGCCCTTTTTTGAATTCTCATTTTTCGACTGACTTTGTTTCGCCAAGCCATAACACAATAATTAATATGTTATAATATTAAAGCATTGTATAAATGTTTCTTTATTTGTAACGGTAGTACACATGAATTCATCATATCTTTGACATGTTGTCACACTCTCACTATTACTGCTCTGTTCTGCTATTACAACTGTTAACAGAGTTCCGATATTACAACTGTTAACAGAGTTCCGATATTACAGTGTTATTAAAGTAATCAAGTTTTGTATAGTTTAGATACAGTAATGGCAACAAACGTACGCCGAAACATAAATAGGTCTATGTTATTTACATATTTGTTGTGTTTCTATATTACAAAATAGCTTTTGTTATTTTTAGGCGTAGCCCTTTTCAAATTACTGATTTCATCTTCCGTGTGCTATTAATGAATGTCAGGATATAGTCACTTACAAGACTGACTTCGTATCTGTTTTGAAACATTAACTGATTTTATAAGCTATGTGACACGTGACGAAATGTTTTGCAACCAAATGTCACGTGGTCAAATGTCGTAGAACCTACACATGCACATGCATACACACACGAGCATAGGCACACGCGCACGCACATGTGACGTTGGCGGTTGCGGTACAGCATGCGTGCAGAAAACGGTCCGGGAGCCAAATCCAGCTAACATTTATTTCGATCAACACCTACTAATAAATTGGTTTATCAACACGACGCGATGTTTAATTCTAATGGAAAAAAAAAAAACAATTTCCACCAATGTAGCATTTTGGTAACGGAGCCGTGACGGTTCAGCTACATTATGGTATACCATATTCTTTATTATTGTAGTATATCTGTCATAAAACTTCATTCGACTGAAACGCGGATCTAAAGACTTCACCTTGATGCACTGTGACCTGGACACTATAGTTTGGTGATTTGTATTGATAACAGTTAAGTTCCTTCCGGCGGTTTCATGAATTCAATCGTCAGCTGATATTCCGCAGAATTAACTACCACATACTGAATGTAAGCAACGGTGTAAGTAAGGGGCAATAACGGCGGGACAGGACGGTTCCCTGTCGTCGTTTTGCTTAGGCATGATACTTTAAAGGGAGACTATAATGGTCTGTTCTGTTAGAGGTATCAGCAGGACGTTCGCTGAGTTTGTTGTACGTATAATCCCAGTTTGGTGACGATAGTGACAATAAGCCAGCTTCCAAGCAATATATGTAAATAAATAATAAGTTCTAATAGTGGTCTTTTAAAACTGAATGGTTTATTTACAATTTGAACATATCGCGGCGCAATTTTTAATTTGCAAACACTGTTAATTTGTTAAACATGGCGGGAAATATACCTTCAGCATATTTATTATAGTATCACGAACAGTGTGTATGTGTGTGTGTGTGTGTGTGTGTGTGTGTGTGTGTATGTGTGTGTGTATGTGTGTGTGTGTGTGTGTGCGCGCGCGCGCGCGCGCGTATGTGTTTGCGTGTGCGTGTGCGTGTGTTTCGTGTGTGTGTGTGTGTGTGTGTGTGTGTGTGTGTGTGTGTGTGTGTGTGTGTGTGTGTGTGTGTGTGTGTGTGTGTGTGTGTGTGTGTGAGAGAGAGAGAGAGAGTGAGCGTGTGCATGTGCATGTGCATGTGCGTGTGTTAGTAAATGAGGACCGGACATCGTGCCTTTAAAAGAAACGCGGTGTTGAGGGTTGAGGGCGTGCTTCATGTTTGGCACAAGGTCGGGCGCGGGGCAGGAGCTAGGCAGTCGAGCTTTTGCTGAAAATTAAATAAATAAAGGAGAGAGTGGCATAGGGTGTCTCACTCCCACAATACGGAAATGTTTTAAATAATAATGTTCTCAAAGGTTACATGTCTACCAGACTAATTCCTCTTAACGGAGAGTCCGGTGTTCTAGCACTACGCGACGCCGCCAAAGTGACAATACGACAGAGATACCAAAAGGAATCTGTTTTAGACATGGGGTGTCTCCTCTTTCGTCGCATCTACTGTGTTTCCTATTTTGTTCAAATAATGTTCTTGGTTTTTAAATTTGCTTGGAATCATCGTTGTTTGGACAACTGACGCGGAGCACACCGGGTATCGGTTTTGTTCGTCTATACGCAAAGCATCCTGGATAAAATTGCGATCATCTGCATTGCACGAAATTTTATTTTACTGAGCAGTGGCAAGAACATCGGTGTTGCCAGCGGTCAAAGTGAGTTTGACACAGCACAGGCAACACAAAATAAATCGGAAGTTCAATAACAGCGCAAACAAAAATCCTTTTGTTTTGCTCTACATTCTTCCTTTTATACATGTTCAATTTAAGCTTCCCCACAATTCCATGGGTTGTACGTCCATGCGCAGTAGTATACATTAGCGATTTCCAAACAGATCAGTGCAATATTTGTAACTTCTTGCATTGGTTTCAGTTGGGGAAACGTAGAATAATGTCATGTGGCCTTGCCCGAGATCAGCGAGGGTCGACCACAGACATAAATAGCACACTATTCGACACTGCGGTCGCCAGACAGTACTAATAAAAAAGAAGTTCATTCAACGCCACCCCTCTGATCACTCACTGTGGCGAAGCAGAAAACAGCGCGAGTTGATGGAACCACTTTATACAGCTACGTGAATTAGAGCAACATCGAGTGAGGAAACTTGCCGAAGGTTCGAAACGGCAACAAGGGCAGGATTATCAAGCCGGTGCGGGTCACCTTTCGTTTTCTGTATGAGTTATTAGACGAGAGTTAGGGTAAGCCTCATTGCCCTCCCTGCCAATATTGTGGGGGTTAAGGTAAGCCTTATTGCCCTCCCTGCCAGTATTATGGGGGTTAGGGTAAGCCTTATTGCCCTCCCTGCCAGTATAATAGGGGGTTAGGATAAGCCTTATTGCTCTCCCTGCCAGTATTGTGGGGGGTTAGGGTAAGCCTTATTGCCCTCCCTGCCAGTATTGTGGGGGGTTAGGGTAAGCCTTATTGCTTTCCCTGCCAATATTATTGTGGGGGGGTTAGGATAAGCCTTATTGCCCTCCTTGCCAGTATTGTGGGGGTTACGGTACGCCTTATTGCTCTCCCTGCCAGTATTGTGGGGGTTAGGGTAAGCCTTATTGCCCTCCCTGCCAGTATTGTGGGGGGGTTAGGGTAAGCCTTATTGCTCTCCTGCCAGTATTATTGTGGGGGGTTAGGATAAGCCTTATTGCCCTCCTTGCCAGTATTGTGGGGGGTTAGGGTAAGCCTTATTGCTCTCCCTGCCAATATTGTGGGGGGTTAGGGTAAGCCTTATTGCTCTCCCTGTTAGTATTGTGGGGGGTTAGGGTAAGCCTTATTGCCCTCCCTGCCAGTTTTGTGGGGGTTAGTATAAGTCTTATTGCCCTCCCTGCCAGTATTGTGGGGGTTAGGGTAAGCCTTATTGCCCTCCCTGCCAGTATTGTGGGGGTTTAGGGTAAGCTTTATTGCTCTCCATGCCAGTATTATTGTGGGGGATTAGGGTAAGCCTTATTGCCCTTCCTGTCAGTATTGTGGGGGTTAGGGTAAGCCTTATTGCTCTCCCTGCCAGTATTGTGGGGGGTTAGGGTAAACCTTATTGCCCTCCCTGCCAGTTTTGTGGGGGTTAGGGTAAGTCTTATTGCTCTCCCTGTCAGTATTGTGGGGGTTAAGGTAAGCCTTATTGCTATCCCTGCCAGTATTGTGGGGGGTTAGGGTAAGCCTTATTGCCCTTCCTGCCAGTATTGTGGGGGTTACGGTAAGCCTTATTGCTCTCCCTGCCAGTATTGTGGGAGGTTAGGGTAAGCCTTATTGCCCTCCCTGCCAGTATTGTGGGAGGCTAGGGTAAGCCTTGTTGCCCTCCCTGCCAGTTTTGTGGGGGTTAGGGTAAGCCTTATTGCTCTCCCTGCCAGTATTGTGGGGGGTCATATAATTAGTTCACTTCTATGCTCATATCATGCGAATAAGGTGGCATTAATTTGAAGAAAATATACACTTTCGAGAATTGTTTGCACCCTAAAAAATATGTCACGAACCGGGGAAAAGGTTACAATATGTGTGCGGCAGCCAGTTTATGCAATGAGAAGGAATGGTCAAGGCCCGCGTACTAATTATAAAACATATGGTTATTATTGAGGGAAGGTATAGGGTCTGAGACTTAGTACGATATGTACAAATAAAATAAATATACATGTAAAAGCAGTATCGACGAATGTGAACGATCACTAACTTTCTAAGAGTCTGGCAGGGAAAAAAATAGGCCATAATTATGCACCCGGCAGTGTTGGAAGGATCCGTGGCGTGCGGGAACAGTATCCGGTGTGTTTGGGCGTCAAATAACATATTCAGCTGTTTCGTGGAACGAGGGACGGATGATACATATACGGGTCTCGTCACTCGTGGTAGCGAAGTGGAAATAGGGCGCGTTGCCGGGAAAGTAACATGACGGGAAAAGGGAGATGATACCGAAACCGTAAAAAAAATGGGAAAGTTTAGTGTGAGCAGTGGCCTAGGCAGGATTTTGTATTGGAGGGAGCCATCCGGCATCCAAGCAAGCAATGAGCAAATACATGTGTCTGTGTGTGTGTGTGTGTGTGTGTGTGTGTGTGTGTGTGTGTGTGTGTGTGTGTGTGTGTGTGTGTGTGTGTGTGTGTGTGTGTGTGTGTGTGTGTGTAGTGTACAATAAAAAAGATTGTCCAATATTCGTGGATCGCATGATTCCGTCACAATTAATGCTGCATTGTGTCGGTTTTCTGAAACCCAACTCGTTTAAACTGACGACATAACAACCAAGTTTACTGACCGATGTAGCTGCCAGTTCAACAAAATTTCAAAAATCTTCATAGAAACCGTCAAACGTAGAGAAAAACGACACAATACCAGGGAGACACGAACACATGAAGCCCCAACATAATATCCACCTAAAGCCGCCATATTTCCCATGCTACATGTCCCAAATCTACAGACAAGCAACATGACAAATACCAACACTTAGTCACTTAAACCGATGAAACAATAAACATGTGTACCTTAACAGGGATGATGAGGCGCTGGCGTTCAACCAATAACTACACAACAAATCCGTACCGCGGCGGCGGCGTCGAATGAGCTTAACACAAATAGTTGTGTCATGTGTAACGTTGTCGCTTATTAAACTTAATAAATTCGTAATACGAAGTACCGACTACCCAGTGGAAAATCGACTAGATAAATTGTTTTGGCTGCAACGTGCAACTTTATCTTAGTCCAGTAACTAATCATCTTGCCGGGCAACTATCATTTTGTATCCTTGTGTTGATATATAAATAGGCATTAGCCATCAAACACATTGTGAATGTTGACATTTTCGTTGCCCTGTCACCTCTTGGGCTGCAGCCTGCTGGATGCTTATTGCCTACGGCAGAAGCGGTGGATTCCTCCACATTTGAATGATAACAAATTTATTTGCCAAAGGGTAGGACTGGGAAGTCCTACACACACGCACACGCACGCACGCACGCACGCACACACACAGGCACAAAGGCACCCCTATAAGCTATGTACCTTGTCACTCTATGAATCAGGCAACCAGTTACAGGTCCTCAGTCCCCTACCCTCCTAATTTTCCGGGATTGGCCCTCCCTCTGGCTACGCTACTGAGCGTGAGCGTATCATCTTTCGGTTTCAGTATCAATCATCAGGCGAGGATTGAAACGATGCCCTCATTGCCAACAGTGTCCAATTATGTGCGTACTTTCGTACATACAAGCGTAAATATATACATGCATGCATGCTGGGTGTAGGCATGAATGCAGGCATACATGCAGTCAGACAGGCGGGCAGACGGGCGGGCAGGCAGCAGGCATACACTTAATCATACATGCATTTATGCATGCACACACAGGTCGTTACAAAACAAGCAAGAGCACTTTAATTAAAATTCCGAATTTTAATTAAAATGCTCTTTCGAACTGTGTGTGTAACTAGGATTACGAGGGTTTCAAGTCTTGTAGACTCTATTTGTGTGCACTTCCAAAATACTTGAACTCTTAACACTTGAAATGTATGGTTGTGGCAGCTGTGATGCTGGAATTGTATAAGTTCAGGGGTCACCTTTTTGTCTTTCTTAAATTACTCTGTGTACTGTTTTATGTTCAGCATGTATTAAAACGGATACAGATTCATGAAACACGACTACGTTTATTCCCCGCTCTCCAAGCAGTGGTGTCCCCTCTCCGACAGTCTCCCCACATATTTAGTGATGCTCACGCCACATCCTCCTTTCTCGATCAGGAGTGCTCGCATGCATTAACATTTCAGCGTCCCAATTGGCCAGTGATCACTAGCACATAGCCGCAGTTCAGGTCGATGTTTACCTTCGATTGTTTACAATGGATAGTGGATCGACCGCAACTAGTTAGTCTGTAGGTTGATCCACAGGAACTTCAACATCGTCTGGTACCGCTTCAGATTTAGGGGCTACAGGAGTTGGTGGCAAGTTTCGTTGATTTCGTCGCACAACACCCCTTCGTGTACGCACAATGTATGAACGTGGTGTCTGCGCTTGTCCTTGAACCGTTACACGCCTGTCCAAGTCTGTAATCCAGACATTTTCGCCTGGTCTCAGCGGTCGTAGATTAGCTACCCGATGACGTTTATCAAATGCTTTCTTTTGTTGCTCCTATATCCCTTTTGGTTGTTCTTCATCCTTTGGAAGAACGGCCATTTTGGTTTCAATGACGATGATATCATTGGCATGGTTGTTCGCAGTTTTCGACCCATCAATAGTTCTGCTGGGCTATATCCGTTATGCAAAGGTGTTGAATGATAAGCAAGTAATGTTGTGTACGGGTCATCACATCTCTTTGATGGTCTTCACAGCTCCCTCTGCCTCTCCATTGGCTTGCGGATACTTCTGACTGCTTGTGATGTGTGTGAATCCATACTCTGTGGCGAAAGCACGGAATGTTTCTGCCGAGTACTGTGGCCCATTATCGGTGACGACCGTTCTGGAATACCATAGCTTGCAAACATGGATTTCACATGGTTCACGATCGAAGGTGAGGTAATGCTGCACAATTTGGCGATTTCCACAAATGCAGATAGGTAGTCTGCCACGATGAGATAGTTTAACCTTTCAACTCTGAGCCCACCTTTTGCCACGATTAGTCTGGTATCTTGGATGACATCATTGGCTCTACCCGGTTTAGTATCTCTTTGGCGCACCTGTCACACTTCTCGACCAATTTTTCAATCTGCTTGCTTAGACCCGGCCACCACACTGACTCTTTTGCATGTTTTCGGCATTTCGTGATTCATTGATGTCCTTCGTGGATATTCGCGAGTATCTCTGGACGCATTGCTGTTGGGATCACCAGACGGCTTCATTTCAGTAGTAATCCCTCCTGGATAGTAAGGTCTGCGCTGACTGGCAGGTATACTTTCTCATCCGATTCTAACTTTGGTCTGTCAGGCCACCCATGCACGCAGTAGTACTGAATCTTTCGACATGTTGCATCATCATCTTGTGCCCGCTTGATCTCCTGCAGTCGCCTGTTGGTCATCGGAAGTGCGTCGATGACTGCGTTGACGTACATTTGGCAGTCGTCTTGGAAGCTCTTGTCATCTGCCTGTAAGCGTTCCGTAACTGGAGCCCGCGACAACGTGTCTGCAGTGATCAAGTCCTTTCCAGGGCGTGTGAGATGCTACAGCTGAAGCGCATCAGCCTCATCCGGAATGCGTCAAGTTGTAGTTTTACAGACGGTTGTTCGACTCTTATCCCGACAACTAGTCTGTCCCTCGCAATATCATTTCTTAACCACAGCGTTTTGCAGTTTGTAGAGTGACGTGATGAACGAATAAATAGATTTACCAGACTCTTGTTTTTGCTGGTTGAACTTTGTCCTTTCGTATATCACGTTTCTGCTTCTGACGAAGTAGCTGTCTAGTTTCCCCTTAACAGTGTCATATACCTGTATTTCTTCGTAAGTCACACTGAATGATACTAATATATCATCTGCCTCATCGACATCGTCCATACTGTAGATCAGAGTGTTTATCTGGTCATTTTCGGGTTTCGTAGACAGCCCCGATGCTTGTCTAAACCGCTCGAATCTCCTGATCCATTTCGGCCATTTTTCTGAATTCCTACAGTCCATTGGCTGTAGTGGTGCAATCGGATACGATGGATTTACAGCCATCATCCACTTCTTGACACCACGCTCCGTGCTACAAAAAGATCTCAACACAGTCTTGTAGTGACATTTAGCGAAAGGTGACGTACCTCCCGAGAATTCCTTCAATTGACTATTACAGGTAACACAACTAAGTTATATTGTTTACATATGTTTTGTATGACGATTTCACCACCAATACGTAAAATGTACGACCTAGCATGTCGTAGTGGTTTGTTTTATTGTTCGCAAAAATCAATTTTAAATGCGACGAACAATATATTGAGCTGAGGAAGCACCTTCGACCATATTTGGTGATATTTGATCTCACCCGCTAAAATGCTCCTAATCACATATAACATTTATAAGTTTGCATAAAGCGTCACCCTGGTATAATGCGTGTATTACAGGTGCTGGAAGGTCCAGGTGGAATATCTCGGCAACTGTCGAAGAAGGCTTGATCAAAGTGACTGCTCAGTACACAATGGACTCAACGGACGACAAACCTTTGGTAAGACGTCTTGATCTCAGCATGATAATGTTGTTTTCTGGATCCAAATATAATGAATATGTTTTTTATAATATTGCTGAAATTGTTACTGTTGTTGTTGCTCATACAGGATCTACAACTAGCGTGCCCGGAAGGGGATCCGCTAAACAGCATTGTATCAAAAAACGGTGTTTTTGTCGTGTCGATTCGTGGCGTCTGCGACAATGTCCGCGCTCGCTCTAACGCCACCTTCACTGTCTTCGCGCTCACCGGTCGAGGTGACGTCATCGAAGCGGTCAACCGGACCGTCTACGTCCACGTCGGCTTGCCGTGGCGCCCGGTCGAGATTGTCCGATATCCGACGAGCGTCAACACGTCGGTGGTGCTCGCCTGGCGCACGGCGTACGCGGTGCCCTCCGACGCATTCCGGCTGAAGTACTGGTGCTCCGGCAGCGGCTCCATGCTCGCACACGAGCTAAGAACGAGCGCGCGCCACGTGACGCTGAAAGACCTGGACAACTGCGAAGAGTACGAAGTGAGGTGCGGAGACACGTTACTATATCAGACGGTACCTTTGCGAATTGCGTCCAGCTGTAATCGTACTAGACGGTGGCGGAGTAGCACACGTAATCAAACAAACAGCCACGTTCGATTATTTGTGCTACTCCGCCAACCGTTGAGTACCATTAGGGCGGAATGCAGATCGAAAATGTGTAATTTCGTATTTATTATTGATATCACACGCCTAGTGATTTTAGTAAATTCAAAGTTGTAGACTCTGTTACGTATCGCCGCCGCCATTCGGTTAAATGCGCAGGCGATAATGCAAAACTATAATACGTGGGTCACACAATAACTGCGTCATAATGTCAAGAAAATTAGTTCCACCATAATCGCATAAGTCCGACATTTGACAGTGCATATTGCTTACGCGTATACTAGTGGTTATTATGCCTATATTACACACACATGCAGTATTTATGCTCTATCAAATTAATAGAGGTTTGCAGTTATGACTACGTAACCGCAGGCGGATCTAGGAAATGGTCTGTGGGGCATGTGCCCCTAGAACTTTATATTGTGCCCCGGTTACTGATATAACTCACTCCCCTCCCGTCTTCCGATGCCATCAGTCGAACTCAGACAGCGGAGAAGCTGAAGTTACCGCGACGCGGCGGTGAAAAATGTTCTACACCATTAGGATCGGCCGCCAGTGGTGGTTTTTGTGCCCCCCCCCCCAAGACTTCCTTCTCTGGACCCGCCCCTGGTACAGCACTAGGAGAACTCATTTTGTTGACATTATAATGCGTCCAACGCGTGCATATGATCTTTAAAAACATCTATTCAATTAAGTTTCTTCGAAACTCCCACGTTTACGCAGATTCGCGGTATTAGTACTGACTGCGCACGAGGAATGTATATCAATCAAAATCTTTGTAAAACTTGTCTGCGAAGCTAACTGAGTTTTGATCTAACTACAGGTTGTACGCAGTGAACGCACACGGCCAAAGTCCTCCGCTTGACTTCCGGTTCTGCGCGAACGAGACACAAATGTATCAGCCTGGGATCTTGTTAAGCGAATGGGTGATTGGTGAGTATGATGCCAGTTACAAACCTGCCTACCCCAAAAACGTCCTGTCAGTAATTCATCTTCCCATTTACACTGATTTTCAGGAATATAGGCTTGCTAATAGTTCAGAACCGTGTCAGATATTGTCACGAAAAGAACACCATTGTCAGTAATACTTTAATACTGTGACTATGACGATAGTTGCACCCAAAACATAATTGTATCTACTAAACTATGAGGTGTTTTGAAGCGTTCAGTTAACAAGGTAAGGTAGATGTTCATAACCAGCATTGATGGAAATCAAACGCGAAGAAGCGTAACTGTAATGACAAAATATCTTATGTGAAGAAGCAGTGTAAGAAGGAAGGTGGTGTCCCCTAGCGGAGTAGGCCAACGGTAAACTGGTGGACAATATACAGAGAGCGGACTTACTCGTACGCGTAAGATTACATAGCAGTAATTAGTCCTCGTAGTATGAACGGGCTCGTCCCAATGCGCCGTTCACGGAGATATGGGGTAAGACCACATTTAAATTTTACATAGGCGGCCATTATAACGTTTCCTTCATTTCCTGCTAAATTTGACAAACAATTTTCTTGAAAATTTCACAGCATATTTAACCTCCATTGACACAAGTGCTATGGAAAACTCGTAAAATTCTCATACCTCAGTTTTCAGAAAAATCCTCCCAAACCTGACACCCCTCAATTTCGCCCCAATCTGGTGACGGATTTTGAAATATTGGTGCGTTCTGCAAAATAGCCACTGTGCGAATACGCGAGCGACTAACGTATGTTTATTGCTACCTCGTCAAAGGTCTAATGTAGTAGTACATTTAGTATTCACTGGACTGACATGTGCCATGCCAAAGTGCTCGAACAAAATTCACACATGCCACCAAAACGGTATTTTCAAGGGCACTCTTTCGGTCGGTAATGGCGGACGAATCCTTAATGTGGTCTTACCCCATATTGATTGAACGGTTCTGCGCGTGGTTTTCGCTTGACGAATCATATACTTCATTTTGCGTTTTATTGTTGAATTTGTTATTGCTATTGGTTTATTTTTATTCAAGTTGTGATTTAGTCTCCAGCCCTCCTCCCGGTACCACACTCGATGCATGATTGTATACAATGTAGATTCTTGGACGCTTTTCGCTGTTATATAAGTACACGAGGTTTGGCCTAGGCTTTCCCTCTTACTGGATCTCAGTAGAATACTCAGGGGTTTTAGTGCGGTAAATAAAGTAGGCTGCTAATGGTGCTAGGCGGAGTGACCCCCACCGATACGTTGTCAATGGTAAATATAGTGTCGTGAGATAGTTAGTACTGGTGGTTGGTAATACGTCTAGGACATGTAGGTAGTGGTTAGCAATACCATTGGGGCCGGCATGCTTGCTGTGAACATGTATTTATGTTGTAGTTTATGAGTTATGTAAACGAATAAAGCTAAATGTCATTAAGTTGGCCTATTTCAATCTACACTTGTCTTGCATTTTTGCTTTGCATAGGAGGATGTATGTGTCAGGGGCGCATACATGAGTCTATGAACATAGTAATTCTGATTTTATGTAAATTTAAAAAACAGCATGCTGACTACAAAAACTTGACAAATTATAGCAATGCATCACGTCATTGTCTATTTGTGGTGTCATTAGGATTAATATTAGTAGCCGGTATACCTAGAGCTAGGCTATAGACTATACAGTATAGTAGCTTGACTAGATCAAAAACAAAGTCATGCCGGGGGACTGCAAAACCATTACGTTACGCTAGTCATCGACATCGTCTAGACTCTAGTCTACTCAACTCTAGTATATAAGCCTATCCCTGTATTATAGGCTGTAAATGATAGACTAAACTCAATAAATAGACTAACTTAGTCTTAGTACAGTGAGTTGGCCTAACACTACAAGTACAACACCCACTACGCTGTCACTAGTACTAGTCTAACGACGTTACTATGTTGGCATTTTGTACGTTAACTTCACGGGTAAAGTTTCACCGGTCGCCATAAATTAGGCAGACGCACAATTAACGGTGTTCCGTGAAAATATTTTACGAACGTGTGAAAGTATTTATAAAATAATTGTCAAATCAACTAAGCAAGTAAGGGCCTACTTAGCAAAGTGCGTTCTCAGTTCATCAGACATTTGTAGTTAAATTTTCGCATCTGTTTCGAATCGTGATCAATTTGATTTGGTTTATTTCGCGACCAGTAAAGTTGTGAGGGAAACGCCGAACGTAGATTCAATGTCGTCCCTTGCGCCACCAGATGGCGTTACTTGTCTCTTTCAGTGTAACATTTATACCTATTTTGGTCACCCCGGTATCAATAGCACCTCCAAAATGCGACCACTTTTTTCCAGTCAATAAACATTGTAATCAACAATTAATCCCGGGTAGACGATACACAATTAAAACACCATCGAAATTATATCGGCTGTAAATGCTCATATTTTATTAGGTTCTCCTGTAGGCCGATTCTTAAATTTCGTATTCACTTTAAATCTGGTTGATATTAAACGCATGATAATGGAGTTCCACAGAACTGTTTAATCGGATGTTGAACGGACGTTCCTTTGTACACACTACCACAAATGTTATCGCTTTTTTCGTTGCAGTCGGATTAACGTTATCAAGTTGTCTGCTGGTATTTGCTGTTTCCGCTACATGCAGTCTCGCATTTCGTCATTTCCGGTAAGTGCGGCATGCGGGCAGATATATATATATACCTGCTGGTTGTCGAATAATCTGAATTATGGGATATCCGACTCTCGCTCATCTTCTTGAACTCGCCGACAAGAGTTGCAATAGTGCTAACCGGTGGCGCCACCTCACCGCGCAAGCGGCGCACATTAAATGATCTGGTAATGACGGCCATTCCAAGATGGCCCGCTTCACAATAACTCTGTGCTTAACGGCACATGGAATAAATCGGTTTACTACTAATAAGTCAATGCGAATGAGATGTTGACTCAGATTAGAGATGTCTAAAGTAATGTTCTTGCATAAATTGTATGAAAAACGACACAACGTTTTGGCTTGCATGGGAGGGGCAAGGTTAACAGCAACTGTTGTATGGAGTGTATCTATTTTCTCTTATTATATTGTAGAGGAAGGAAAGAACCGCCGTCGCCCAAGGGTTCGGAAGAAGCTTGTCCTGCAAACGTAGAGACGGAACACACGGAACAGTTGTACGAAAACGTCGACTTGTCACGGCCACCAAAACACGAGAGGCAGACACATCAAACGAGAGGTGACGAGAGCGCGCGCGATACGGACGCCATGTTACCGGCGACGGGAAATGAACCGACGGTGCAGTCCGTAGACAACGCCGAGCAGTCCGATGCACACGAGCAGATCGAGCCAAGTGGTCGGAATTCGTATTGCAAGAGCGAAATCATCGAAGACGACGAAAAGTACATGTACGAGAACGTCGGTGCAACCAGGAAAATAGCGGCGACGATGCTGAAGAGTAATGCGAAGACCGACACTCCGACAACGATAGACACAGCCACCCTGATCGGGATTGCCCTCGAAAAAGGTCCTAGTGGCCAAATTCCAAAACCTTCCCCACGCCCCAGAAATAAGCTCCCCAAAAGCGATTCGTCCGATATATACATTGCGATGGCCAAGGGAAATCAGAAGCGCGCTCGCAAACGCAGCGAAGAAAACGGAAAAGAAGCAGCCGGAAACAGCCCCACGCATGCGCACGACGAGACGCCGGAAGCAGCGGAAGATATGTACATAAACCCGTGTTTAAGGGTGACTCGACGTAATGACCGGTCAAACCGATCTTCCACTCCAACTGGTCGCAAATATCTTTCCGATCTGTATGATACTGCTCCGTAATGCGCTTATAGGCATACGTTATGATAACTTACGAACAGCAGGCTATATTCATTGGCTTCGGAACGTGGTGAATATTTGGGGGCTGAGGCTCACCAAAACCTCCAATGAAGCTCCCCGAAAAAACCCATGCAGCTTCATGCTCTCCAAAACATCCAATTGCACTCCCCGAAGCTCCTCCCAAAACAAGGGGTATCACAATACATCGAACTATCGATGCATCCCGTTAGTCGATGTCACGATGCAATACTATTAATAGTAAATCTAACTATCGATAGTTATTGACTATATCACAGTGAACTATTGATAGTAACGATAGTTGGCCAAACATATCAGCTGCTTTACTTGTGTCGCTCCAATATTATCCACAGACGTATTTATTACGAAAGGTTCACTAACTTACCGAGTCCACCTACCCAGCATCAAATAAAGTTGGAACACTCGCATATTTAGCTTTCATGATAGTATCGCACAAGTAACTACAGCTATTGCGATATTATCGCGATAGTAAAACTGTCCGCGATAGTTACCCCTACCAAAAATTCACCATCAGTCTCTCAATAAAACTCCAATTTCACCCCTTTGAAGCTCCAAAAACACTTTCAGGCTCCCCAAAAACCTCCAGTTGCACCTCGCTTGAAGCTCTCCCCCAAAAAGTTATAATTGCACCTCCCTTGAAACTCTCTGAAACAAACACCTCCAGGCTATCCAAAAACCTCCAATTGTACCTCCCTTGAAACTCTCTGAAACAAACACCTCCAGGCTATCCAAAAACCTCCAATTGCACCTCCCTTTAAACTCTCTGAAACAAACACCTCCAAGCTATCCAAAAACCTCCAATTGCACCTCCCTTGAAACTCCCTGAAACAAACACCTCCAAGCTATCCAAAAACCTCCAATTGTACCTCCCTTGAAACTCTCTGAAACAAACACCTCCAGGCTATCCAAAAACCTCCAATTGTACCTCCCTTGAAACTCTCTGAAACAAACACCTCCAGGCTATCCAAAAACCTCCAATTGTACCTCCCTTGAAACTCTCTGAAACAAACACCTCCAGGCTATCCAAAACCTCCAATTGCACCTCCCTTGAAACTCTCTGAAACAAACACCTCCAGGCTATCCAAAAACCTCCAATTGCACCTCCCTTGAAACTCTCTGAAACAAAAACCTCCAGGCTATCCAAAAACCTCCAATTGTACCTCCCTTGAAACTCTCTGAAACAAACACCTCCAGGCTATCCAAAAACCTCCAATTGTACCTCCCTTGAAACTCTCTGAAACAAACACCTCCAGGCTATCCAAAAACCTCCAATTGCACCTCCCTTGAAACTCTCTGAAACAAACACCTCCAGGCTATCCAAAAACCTCCAATTGCACCTCCCTTGAAACTCTGAAACAAACACCTCCAGGCTAAAAACCTCCAATTGCACCTCCCTTGAAACTCTCTGAAACAAACACCTCCAGGCTATCCAAAAACCTCCAATTGCACCTCCCTTGAAACTCTCTGAAACAAACACCTCCAGGCTATCCAAAAACCTCCAATTGCACCTCCCTTGAAACTCTCTGAAACAAACACCTCCAGGCTATCCAAAAACCTCCAATTGCACCTCCCTTGAAACTCTGAAACAAACACCTCCAGGCTATCCAAAACCTCCAATTGCACCTCCCTTGAAACTCTCTGAAACAAACACCTCCAGGCTATCCAAAAAACCTCCAATTCCACCCTAATATGAACCAATTCCAAAAATATTGCGGGGGTCTAATCCTATCTTCAGCTCCCACCAGATATTGAGGTGCTCAGCTTTGCCAGCCCCCTCCCTCGATTCCGATGCCTATGACATTAGCAGATTGTTGGCAAGTCGCAAACCCTCGAGTCGAGTCTCGAGTTATTTCGCTATCGAGTCCGAGTCGAGTCTCGAGTCATCTCTGAGAATGTCGAGTCGAGTCTCGAGTCACCTCTGAAATTTGTTCGAGTCGCGGCTCGAGTCATCTCTCGGAATTTCAAATCAAATCTCAATTATTTTCAGTCAATCAATCGTATTCATATATATATATATATACTTATAACTGTTGCGGTTATACAGCGATGACTATGTTTACTTAGTGCAGATAAAATATTTCGTATAAGAACCGTACTCGTAGCCTGATTATCGAGATAACGTTTGGCACAGCACTCATTTAGCTTACCTACACATACATGTAATCGAAACGGTCGCGGCTAGATGCCCCCACACTCACCTAGTTAATTTATCGAACAGGTGACGTCACCCGCAACAGGGTCACAGTACTGCGCGTACACCAGGTGGAATCGTTATTAATATTATCTAAGCCCAAAATACCGCCAGATTAACTACGTTTATGGGAATAACGCTATTGCTTGCTATTTACATTAGATGTTTTTTTTTCATCTCACTGCAACATGTATTTCAGTGGAGTAGTGTACATTATTACTGTAACGGATTGATTGCATGTACATAATATGATCGTGATTGTATAATACTCAACCCTGTTTCATGATGTCGATTGTATGTATTTTAAAATAATGTAAAACTCGGTCAAAAATAAACTTAACTTACGTTTCCAAATGAGTATGCGTTTAACTCTCTCTCTCTCTCTCTCTCTCTCTCTCTCTCTCTCTCTCTCTCTCTCTCTCTCTCTCTCTCTCTCTCTCTCTCTCTCTCTCTCTCTCTCTCTCTCTCTATCTCTCTCTCTTGTCTCTCTCTCTCTCTCTCTCTCTCTCTCTCTCTCTCTCTCTCTCTCTCTCTCTCTCTCTCTCTCTCTCTCTCTCTCTCTCTCTCTCTCTCTCTCTCTCTCTCTCTCTCTCTCTCTCTCTCTCTCTCTCTCTATCTACCTATCTATCTCTCTATCTATCTGTCCACCATTCTTCTCCACTTCTATTTATCTCCATTAAACAATGTCCCTGACCAAATAACAAGCGATAGCAAGTATAACAAACGCAACGGCAAAACGTCTGACTAGAAAGATCGTAAATCTAAGCACTAACTGCAGCTGGCCGCTTGACACATGATGTATATTTAATCAGTCACGGCAAAATTTTGATAGATCATATTGTCCAGTGGAGAGACGCGTGTAATTATCGTTGTAGTTAGCTTTGTTTGATTAAGAATCACCGTCCACGAACGCCGGATGCACAAACACACACGCACATGCGTGTGTGTGCGCGCGCGCTTGCGCACGCGCGAGTGGGTGTGCACTTGTACGAGTACGCATATGATACGCTCGTATGTATGCGTATGTGTTTGCGTTTGTGATATAGACTGTATGCATAGTTATTATTCTGTACAAACACAACGCCATCACGTATTGCATGAAAACATTTACTCGCTAGTATACAAGTAACGCGCCAGATTCAACTCACTGGCGATGACTAATATTTCCTACTGAAGATTCCTCTTGGTTTACCGAAATGGTGTGGTCCACGTTCAAGTTCATTGCGCTTTCAACATTCGCACACCCTCGCCCAGACATATGGAATCCTCACGGTTCGGGGAGCAAATCTTCTGGCTGGTTCTCTGGTGCGGTCGGCCCTGCACAGCGTACACTGTCCACAGAGAAACCAGTTTAGGTTGTCCGAAACGGTGTATACCGTCGCTGTCCAAAACGATAACCTGAGTGTGTAATACGGACAGTCCTCGGTGTTAATGTTGTCTGCGAGACAGGCGGTACGTGAGCGATTTCTGTCTGCTTCGTCTTGTTGTGGTGCGCGGGGTGCCTTTGTTCCTAGTACTCGTTCGTAGTCTCGGTCATGTTATCGCATGATCCGCCAGTTGATGCCTTCCGTAGCTCTGTTCTCCAGTCTCTGCGCTGTCACTGCAACGTCATAGGTCAGTCAGCTTAAATTGTCAACGTCATAGGTCAGTTAGCACAGATTGTCAACGTCATAGATCAGTTAGCATAAATTGTCAACGTCATACGTCAGTTAGCATAGATTGACAACGTAATGCGTCAGTTAGCACATAGTGTCAACGTCATAGGTCAGTTAGCATAGACTGTCAACGTCATATGCCAGTTCGCATAGATTGTCAACGTCATAAGTCAGTTAGCACATATTGTCAATGTCATAGGTCAGTTAGCACATATTGTCAACGTCATAGGTCAGTTAGCATATATTGTTAAAATCATTGGTCAGTTAGCATAGATTGTTAATGTCATAGGTCATTTAGTATAGGTTGTCGATGTCATACGTCAATTAGCACAGATTGTCAACGTCATAGGTCAGTTAGCATAGAGTGTCAACGTCATACGTTAGTTAGCACATAATTATTATTGTTACCGTCAGAGGTCAGTTAGCATAGATTAACCACGTAATGCGTCAGTTAGGTCAATTTGCATGTATTATCTTGACAAACTCGGTTATTGTGTATGAAACATGAAACATGAAATATGACAAAACAAAACAGAATAGGCAAACGTGTTAAATTTACGTGGTAGTCATAATACATTGCTAGTAAATATGCGGGAATCCACGTTTTATTTGATCATCTCCAGGGAGTAGAGCAAGAAGCGCAATGCATGGGTTATATGTAAAGCAACCAAGATATTGCAATTATTGAAAACAGGACATATAGGTAGGTGGCGAATGTTTTACTATTAGCAGCAACCGAGTTGAAATATCACACAGCGATAATGGCACGATCGACATATGTCCAGAACGTACACCTTTGGCCTGGATAGCGACAGGTCGAAAGTATATATACATATATATATATATATGTATATATATATATATGAACAATGTGATAATTAGTGGCGGTGGTGGTGATGAGGTGATGATGATCCAAGAAACACGGCAGTATATTCCCGAGAAAAACCACACACGATGTTTCGACATCTATACCTGCTAAAGTCAGTGTTAAAATCCAGAAGAATTAGTTTTTAAACAACTAACTGCACCCTCATCCTTTGACCTCACCAAAATCCTCCAACTGCACCCACCCCCGAGGTTCAACAAAGACATCAACTGCACCCTCCCCCGAGGTTCAACAAAGACATCAACTGCACCCTCCCCCGAGGTTCAACAAAGACATCAACTGCACCCTCCCCCGAGGTTCAACAAAGACATCAACTGCACCCTCCCCCGAGGTTCAACAAAGACATCAGCTGCACCCTCCCCCGAGGTTCAACAAAGACATCAACTGCACCCTCCCTTGACGATAGCCAACATCTTCCAAATGCACCCCTTATAATAATAATAATGTAACTTATTTTGTGCTTAAATCCAGTTAGAAACCAAGCTCTAGAGCTTGATACAACAATCCTGAAAATGTTCCTCTGGATCGGGGGGGGGCTCGAGTTACACCACTAATCCGGGAGACTCACGAAGTGAGGTTTCACGGTCCTACCTTTGTACGGTGCAGGCGCGTGCGTCGCCCTCCAAGGCGGGTGTTTCGGCTTTCCAAACGGCAGATACGAGTCGCCCATGTTCAGGTGGTCCATAAGACGCGGCTCGCCTTTAACTCAGGATCACCACACAATATATGCAGCAAGTGACGCAAGTGACAAATGTTATCATTAATAATAACAACAACAGATAAAGATGTGTCGCCTCTACATTCTCGAAACCACAGTTCTGCGGCGTATAAGAAAACACAGTTAGCATTGCCGACGTCAGTGCTACAATAATAATAATAATGGTAATAATAATAATAATAATGGTAATAATAATAATAATGGTAATACTTGTAATGATAGTAATAATAATGGTAATAATAATAATACTACTACTAATACTAATAGTAGTAGTAATAATAATAATAATGGTAATAATAATAATAATAATAGTAATAATAATAATAATTGTAATAATGATAATAATAATGGTAATAATAATAATAAATGTGTGTTTGTCCAACATAAGAACATACATACAGTGTTTGTGGTACATCAAAATGATATTGTCAGAAAAAGGGATATACCAATGAAACTATTGTATTTATGTAGGCCTACCCGAACAATTACCTACCCATAACACATGGAGTATAACAGAGATTCCATAACAGGATAATGCTAGTTATAATTGGATAATACGATATCAATACAATATAATAATATAGCCTATATAATTGGCGTCGGGACGTGGTGAATATATGGGAGGCTGACGCTCACCAAAAGCCTCTTGTTGTACCTTCCGAGGTTCCCAAAAATCTCCAATCGTACCCCCCCCCCCATTGAGGCTCCCCAAAACACACCTTGAGGCTCTCCAAGAACCTCCAATTGCACCCCAATATGCACCCTTCCCTAAATATTGGGTGGCTAATCCTATATCCAGCCCCCCCACCAAAAATAGTGAGGTGGTCAGCTCTCCAAGCACCCTGTTCCGATGCCTTGGTATGCCAATTCATAATCTTTATTGGACTTGCAGGACATTATACAATACAATCGTAAGATAAGAGAATATATTCTTTATTATCTCAATTATTTTTGACATGTTCTCAATAAGCTGATTGATAGAAACAATGTGCAAGTTAGTATTAAATACGTGTATCAGTTTTTGTACAATCAAAGGTATTTGCGGATTACGGCGCCTGTCGCCATTAAAAATGGCATAAAAGCTGTTTACGAATTGAATGTTTTCTTTACAATTTGAACATTTCACGAGCGCAACATTCAAGCTGCGAACAAAAGTTTCAGGATTATTATTTAAGCGCAATTTGGCGGGCAGTGAATCTCCAACGTACTTATTCTAGCAGCACGAATGTTATATTAAAACTGAGGAACAGGCAGTCTCAGTTTAACGTTCAATGGCAATGTTTCGTGTTTGTTCGCTAGATGGCGCCATGTGTATCTTGCATGACTAAGATCTACGAGTCGGGTTAAATGTGGGGGCCTCCTGCCAAGCATGGACGAGTTCGCAGGCAACGATTCTATTAAGAATTCATCCCGATGATATTGCTATTCGGAGATACGCCGAAACAAGTAACTGTTGATCACTCACCATTTATGTACACGGTTCTACTTCCTCCGGCTTGTAGCACTTCTCTTACATGTCTCCAGCTACCGCCCAGACACCCGCTGCGTTGTCTGCGTATCCAGAAACACACAGAGGTGTTAATTAACGTTGCACAAATACCAGTACATCGATCTATACCCGTTTTCATGGTGTGATGGCTCCACGAGCCTCGCGCTGCGCAGTCGCGATCGCGAGTGCGTGTGGAAAAGGGAACCACTGCATGACCGAATAATTATTCGATTTTAGCGTTTATTTACTTATATTGGAACATGTTTACGTGAACTGTTTGGAGTATTGTTCGATTCAAAATTAGTAATTCCTTTTTAAACCGTGAAATTCGCCCGGTTTATGGACATTTTAAATATGTCTGAAATGTCGATCTGGTAGTAGATTTCTGCACTAAAATGGTAAACCGTGAGGTTATTTCAAACAAGAACAAAAGCATGTGTTTTTACATCCAAAGCGGTATACTTGGTACGCTTGAACACACCACACCTTATCAAGTTTATATGTCACGGACAAGCGGCATTTCGATAAAAAAGTGGCAGATGAAAAGTTTGTTAAGTTTCCACCTCAACTTGTTTGCTCAGTTTCTATGTACATCGTCGACATTCCCAACTGCACACGACGATTTAGGCGAGAAAGAAGTTTATTATTAAATTTATAGATCCCCAATGTTATGCACTTTCACGGTAAGTAAGAATCTCCACAGCGTATGAGGACTTCTGGGCGAGACAGTTTATTTTTTAAGTTTCTAGACCCCCAAATGTACGTAATTTTGCAGTAGACAGCGTGTGTAACCGAAGAACAACCGACTTCAGCGATACAGAGCTTGGAATTGGATAACAAATAATCATTAGTGAAAATTAATATAAGATTGTACATTTGTAATATTAATTCGTGACATCCCTTGTGAATGTGTTCCGCCTTTGAGGGATCCTGCATCCGTGAACACAGGGAGCTTACGTCAACTCAGTAACGCCATATTTAATATGATGGTAATGTATCGCAACGAAACCTGGATCATGGAAATAATTGTATGCCTGTCATGTCTCCCACAAAATCCGTGAGTCTCCCGAATGTTTGGTGTATCTCCCGGTTTCCCGGAATATAGGCAAATCTCCCGGATTTCCGTTGAAAATCTCTAACAGCCCCTCAGGGGGCAACTGCCCCTGGAATTTCTCCGGGGGGGGCAGACATATGGTTCTGCTCCCCCCCCCCATTATATGTGAGCGTGAATGTTTGTTTTTATGGCGAGCGTCAATGGCGGGTGGAAATGTAAATTTTATGAGACGATTTATGTGTATTTTTGTCGACTGTGAAAGATTTGTGCAATTAGAGGGCAGACATATGGTTTTATGCCCCCTCCCAGTAATAGGCGGCGCGGCGGCGAAAAACATTTCTAAAGGAAAATAATTTGATAGGGAACCAACGAATTGTGAGCATAGGAAAACGTGGAACATTACAGATTTGTTTCTCGCTCCCATCTGTCATGGTGCTTGTCGTCCTCGCATTCAGACGGCACCGACAATAACGTAATCTCCTAGCCATGTGAAGGATACTCAGTCTCCAATGGTAAGACATATTTACATCAAATTGTCTTGTCCGGATCTTGAGGTCAGAATTTTGACATGCAAGGCGGATGTGCAAACAATACGTAATGATGGCTACTACCGTTACCTTGGTGTGCCGTACATTGGGAACATGTTTGGCTCGCCGAGTGGATGCGGCTTGCCGAACGAGTCGTCATGGATGTCGAGGCTGTGGTGCTTCATCGGAGGCTGCGATCTCGCCGTGTCCAAACTCCCGGAAGTTGGGCGATAGATGCGCGCGCCGTGACCCTGCACGGGCAGCGTGGAATAGTTATCCCGCAATGCAACAGTGGATTTCCGTTCGATACTAATACAGTAAATCAAGGGTTGTCCCAATAAGCCGCGTTTTAATTATTTCTTAAATATTTGTGTAATAGCAATCAATTGGCCAATCAGTCAATCAATCAATCAATCAATCAACCAACCAATCAATCAACCAACCAACCAATCAATCAATCAAAAGGAGCATCTGAAAACAAGTAAGCATCAGTAGTTTTAAAACTTAACTGTATGTCAAAATATAAAACTACTACAATTATTATACACAAATGTAACGAAATACGCAAATAATACATAATCTCTCAAACAATACTACTGAATCAATGACTAAAATTATTCGAACATGTAACGAACGGTTTGAATTATTATTTACAGCGATATCAAAATATAAAAACCAGTACTACCGAACTTGGCATTTCGCGTGACTTGAACGGTCGATGCCCGTATGACGTCACACCTCCTAGGTGGCGGTCCCTGGCACTGTTTGAGCTGTAGGCCATGTATTGTGACTGTCGTGATGATTTGAGGCGGGGATTTTCTGCTGGAGGTTCATCGAACGATCGGCTAAGATTGAGAGGTGGGAAACGCGGGTTGGGGCTAGATGGTACTTCCGGTGACTGGTCGCGCTTAGCCCATTCTGTCATTACTCCGTACGTCGTTCTGCAGGAAGTAGATGAACAGACTAGCGCCATCTTGTCATTCTAAACGTCTTTCTAGCGTTGTATTCAACCGAACGACCGACCGACCGGCCGACCGACCGACCGACCGACCGATCGACCGAACGAACGAACGAACGACAGACCGAACGAACGAAAGAACGAACGAACGACCGAGGGAACGATATGCAAATATGTTACAAGTGAACAACCAGCAAACTAGTATCAAATTAAACATATCCCAGGTAAAATTCTAAATCTAATGAATTTTCAATTCAGTGGATTTAACGCAAATTTACACCTCGGGTAATTCGCGAATCAAACAATACGTACGATAACTCCAAACCATACTTTACTTTTACACGGCCGATCATTGCAGCTTGTTCTGTGCAGACATACAATCCTCTTAACATTCAAGACGACATCAAGGTCATATGTATGCATAACTGAAACCGAGGCACATCATGAACACGAGGGCTTCCATCGCCAGCGACTACAACCGCATTCAAGAACAAGTGGCCATCACCCTTACACCGTATCCCACGCTTACGTGATTGGCAAGATATTCGCGAACATGGCGTTTGCCTTGAGGTCGTTCCCGCGATACATCCCGGACGTGGAGTGGTGCAGCCTACGGAAGAAGTGCTCTCCGACTGCCTGAATGAAGATATCAGACTGCGGTCAGACCGCGTTCACCTGGTATTCGGTCTAGCGTCAATCGCACAATCCAGCATGTCTGTCGACTCTGGCATTCTGCCGGGTTCTGCCGCGCGTCAAGATCCAGTCCGTCAGCCGACGAGAATTGTAATCCCCCTGAGTATACGGCAATGCCTTGATGGCTCTGTTTTGATATACCGTATGAACGGGACTGACGTGCCAGCATTGAAAAACGCATTCGAGCGATCAGCTTAATTACATTTACAGCTCTTAGCTGCTTAGCAATTACCTGTCTGTGCCAAGTTGTTCGCGCTTGTTTATGAGGTCCCAGTACGTCGTAATCCAGTGAGTATTCAATGAATGAGTTGGATGGTGGCTCTGCCTAGATGTATAGATTGTATGTACAAGCAGACATACAAATACTCGGTACGTGTATGTCTGACCGACTAGATAATATAGAACTAAAGCAGCTGAAATGCGAATACCGTATGATTAATATTTTATCATTGTGAATCTCGTTCTTACCTGACGTTTCTTGAGGGTATTTGTACATGGCATATTTAATTTCTATGTATGTGTAATTTGTATAAATTGTGCGATACATTTATTGGCCTATGTAGGTAAGCATTATGTGCTGAATTATATAAAATGTCAGTTTTGTCTTTTTACAGAAATACAATAAAAAAATAAAGACGACATTAACGACTGCGAAGGAAACATCGTCAAAAACAAAGCTAGCACAGAAAAAATAGTAGTAATAATAATAATAATAATTTTGTATAGCGCCTATGTCCCCAGGAATCCTTTAGACTGCACTACAATACACACAACATTCACATGGTGTTTCAAAACTGCAAAACGAATGACACTATGTTCAAATTACTGCAAATATGAGCTTAGCAAAACTGTACCTCCAGAAACAACCAGCCAACGTGTCATGAATGGCACGACGTCTTAATGGTTTGATGATCGCCTCGTGGTCAAGAGGTAATGGGTTTTAAGTCCGAACCCAGGTCGGAGGCACACCTAGCAATTATGTACACGAATATGGGTATAACTTGCTGGATCGACTCATACCAGACTCATATCATACCACGGGAATAGATATGTGGAAATATGTTTTTTCGCAAAATGAGCGAGGAATGGTTCGAGAAGAGATCATATAAAGTAGATGGTGGTAGGAGACGAGGAAGTCCAACGTTGAGGTGTGAATACTAATGTTTTGGAAGAGGCAGGTGTGAGCAGAAGAGAATGTGAGAAAATGGCTAAAGATCGAATGAAATTTATACAAGTCGTCGAGAGGGAGAAAGAGAATTCGGGATGTGGCCCTACTTAGTAATGTATAATGGATTAAGGGAAATAAGAAGTTCGAAATATATATGTGCAGCATTACAGTTTAGCTGCATGACCTTTCATACTTGCGCGTGTGTGTGCGCGCGCGTGCGTGAGTACGTGTGTGCGTGTCTGCATGTGTGTGTGTGTGTGTGCTTGCCAGCATGTATGTGTGTGCGTGTGTGTGCGTGTGTGTCTGTGTGTGTCTTTGTGTCTGAGTGTGTCTGTAGGTGTGTGTGTGTCTGTGTGTCTGAGTGTGTCTGTAGGTGTGTGTGTGTGTGTGTGTGTGTGTGTGTGTGTGTGTGTGTGTGTGTGTGTGTGTGTGTGTGTGTGTGTGTGTGTGTGTGTGTGTGTGTGTGTCTGTGTGTGTGTGTGTGTCTGTGTGTGTCTGTGTGTGTGTGTGTGTCTGTGTGTGTGTGTGTGTGTGTGTGTGTGTGTGTGTGTGTGTGTGTCGTGTGTCACTGGAATAGACCTGTCGCACTGCATTAATTGCCGCTCTAAGAACGTTGTGTCTTGTGTAGTTCTTTTGTGCGTACATTACCTCTGTCTGACCGGCCTCCGCCTGGGGATATATACGGCTTTCCTGTAGTCTAACGACATGGCGCTGACTACGAAGACCTTCTCTGCACAGGCGTGTCCCCGGTGTCCAGTAACCCAGCGCGTGGTCTCGCACAGTTGTTTGGGTCTATGCACCGTTCACGCTAGCGAGTAACACACTCATTCCGTTGATTCGCGCTGTGAGAAAGCTTACCAAAGGCGAGAGACGGCCCGATAAAACATAATGGTAACAGACTGAAAAACCAGCGTTTACACAGTGTGTGGATTTGATATGACCTACGATTGTTTGTCGGTCGTTTATTGCGTAATGCTGTTTGCGCCAATTGCGGATTGTAGGTCGAATGGTTTATCGCAGAGGCATGCGTGGGCGACGAAGTAAAACGTATTGTTTTCCTTTTGATGTGCGGCGGGTCATGCCTTAACTGATTAATCGAGTACTGTGAATGAATATGTGAATAGGTGTATACACGTGTAGTTGTAACTCTGACTCGACACCTGTAGATTGATTCATGACAGCTCAGTCGCCATAATCTCGAGATATACATGTTTGCCTGCCGAAGTATGCATGTAAATTATACGTGTGTAGAATTGACCTTGCGGATTTGTGCGGGTTGTGATAGTATGTTTTATGGAAACTATGATAACATAATATTATAGTCTGCGTGACATAACTTAATTGTATCTGCACGCTCGCTCGCTCGCTCGCTCGCGCGCAACCACACTCACGCACACAAAGATACAGACGCACATACACACTCGCGCACACAGAAATATATATGCACACGTATATATATATATATAATATATATATATATATATATGTGTGTACATGTTGATGTCTTAGCCAAAATAAAAACGTGTAATATTTTTATTATTCATAATTATTAAACAGTTTCTTGCAACACGATCATACCGTTTCTTAAAATATTACACATCAAAATTACGGATTCCCACTCCTTAGGATGAATAACCGGTCGCGAATAATCACGCCCGTGTGCTAATTGTGTTGTTATACATACAGATTCATTCCAACACTTCTGTCCAAAAGACACAGGCAACGCGAGGTGAACGAAATTACCCAAGGCAGTCGGTACCAGGATTTGAACTTCGGTTACTTTAATCGATAGTCCATCACTCTAACCTCCCGACCACCGCTCCCCACAACAATATTCACTTGCACCCCCCCTGAGACTTACTAAAACCTCCAGTTGCATCCACCCAAATAACTGGGAGGCTAAGCTCCCCTCGCTTCCGGCGTTTATGTATAAGTCTGCATTCATCGCGGTTATTTCACGTGATAATATGAACATATTCACTGGGTGTTCATAGCCTCGATTATCCAGCCGTCGTGAAGTGGCAGCATTGACCCGTCATAACGGACTGGATTATTAAGCTCCAGCCATTGATACCGGTAGGGCGCTTTACCCCAGATTCGGGTAGAGACGATGATTGGCTCTCAGGCCAACTATGAATTAACAAATTCAATAAGGATACACTTTTATCAAATAATACTATACTATAACAACTATTCAACATTAAACTTATACTGAAACACGTCACACACAAAATAAACAGACATTAAACTGTTTTCGTAGTTTAATGCCTTTTAATCACATGAATATTCACTAGGTGGCAGCTCTCATGGCATAACATTCAGAAGGGCCATTCAGAGCCAGACTATCGTTCTGGCGAAGTCACGCAGCCAGGCGAGAGTCGGTTAAGCGAGACTAGGTGCTCGTTGTACGTAAGGTTTCCAGTTGTTCGTCAGGACCGCTGCACGTGACGTCATAACTGTGTGGTAACTCCAACATGTCGAGCATATAATTTGGTTTGACTTTAAAGTTGGCACTTAGCAGATATACACATAGCTTTACTTCACGGAGTACCTGTGTGTGTACCTTTAGAAAAGGGAACGTAAGGTTGGTATATCAAAAACGTTAACCGAAAAGAGTTTTACAGTAAGAAACTCTCGACACAAAGACAGTTTTGGCTAGTTCGAGACCCACCGTGTGGCACTACTGTTGTCGCAAAGGCGCCCTCTGGTACCAGGAATAAATATCTCCATGCACTAGCCTAGATTATCCAGGCGTCGCGAGAGGGGAGCACTGTTTCCCGGCGAAGTCACGAGAAACTCCAAGATTAGTTCAACCAATCGACAAAGCCAATGCTGCGATCCAGTCATCCTGAGATGACAGTATGTATATTGTGTACCAATATTGCGGGTTGGCCTATGCTCCATGAACCAGCAAAGCGGCATTTTTTATGTGTCACGGTAACTTCAAATTACCATTTATCTGCATCAGTGCATGTTTACACGGACAACAGTCAACTGGAGAAAGGCGTTATTTATTTGCGCCAAAACGGGACTAAAACCAGTTACCATCGCCATTGTAAAAAAGTGAGACGTCCTACTAATGTCTGTCGTCTGTTCCAACTAATTTCACCGTTTGCGACACACTAACCCATCCAGCTGCGTTTGAGCGGTGGATGATGGGATTGATGCAAACATGTCGTGTCTTTGTGTGTGTGTGTGTGTGTGTGTGTGTGTGTGTGTGTGTGTGTGTGTGTGTGTGTGTGTGTGTGTGTGTGTGTGTGTGTGTGTGTGTGTGTGTGTGTTTGTGTTAACAGTAATACATATCACACAGGGCGTAAACATGTAACCTATCGTGCTATGCCAAACACCTGAGCATTAGCCGAGAATATTGTTTGACGTCTAATCGCACAAGACACAAGAGATCACTTATCACTGGAATAGACCTGTCGCACTGCATTAATTGCCGCTCTAAGACCGTTGTGTCTTGTGTAGTTCTTTTGTGCGTACATTACCTCTGTCTGACCGGCCTCCGCCTGGGGATATATACGGCTTTCCTGTAGTCTAACGACATGGCGCTGACTACGAAGACCTTCTCTGCACAGGCGTGTCCCCGGTGTCCAGTAACCCAGCGCGTGGTCTCGCACAGTTGTTTGGGTCTATGCACCGTTCCCGCTAGCGAGTAACACACTCATTCCGTTGATTCGCGCTGTGAGAACGCTTACCAAAGGCGAGGGACGGCCCGATAAAACATAATGGTAACAGACTGAAAAACCAGCGTTTACACAGTGTGTGGATTTGATATGACCTACGATTGTTTGTCGGTCGTTTATTGCATAATGCTGTTTGCGCCAATTGCGGATTGTAGGTCGAATGGTTTATCGCAGAGGCATGCGTGGGCGACGAAGTAAAACGTATTGTTTTCCTTTTGATGTGCGGCGGGTCATGCCTTAACTGATTAATCGAGTACTGTGAATGAATATGTGAATAGGTGTATACACGTGTAGTTGTAACTCTGACTCGACACCTGTAGATTGATTCATGACAGCTCAGTCGCCATAATCTCGAGATATACATGTTTGCCTGCCGAAGTAGGCATGTAAATTATACGTGTGTAGAATTGACCTTGCGGATTTGTGCGGGTTGTGATAGTATGTTTTATGGAAACTATGATAACATAATATTATAGTCTGCGTGACATAACTTAATTGTATCTGCACGCTCGCTCGCTCGCTCGCTCGCGCGCAACCACACTCACGCACACAAAGATACAGACGCACATACACACTCGCGCACACAGAAATATATATGCACACGTATATATATATATATATATAATATATATATATATGTACATGTTGATGTCTTAGCCAAAATAAAAACGTGTAATATTTTTATTATTCATATTAAACAGTTTCTTGCAACACATATTAAACAGTTTCTTGCAACACGTTTCTTAAAATATTACACATCAAAATTACGGATTCCCACTCCTTAGGATGAATAACCGGTCGCGAATAATCACGCCCATGTGCTAATTGTGTTGTTATACATACAGATTCATTCCAACACTTCTGTCCAAAAGACACAGGCAACGCGAGGTGAACGAAATTACCCAAGGCAGTCGGTACCAGGATTTGAACTTCGGTTACTTTAATCGATAGTCCATCACTCTAACCTCCCGACCACCGCTCCCCACAACAATATTCACTTGCACCCCCCCTGAGACTTACTAAAACCTCCAGTTGCATCCACCCAAATAACTGGGAGGCTAAGCTCCCCTCGCTTCCGGCGTTTATGTATAAGTCTGCATTCATCGCGGTTATTTCACGTGATAATATGAACATATTCACTGGGTGTTCATAGCCTCGATTATCCAGCCGTCGTGAAGTGGCAGCATTGACCCGTCATAACGGACTGGATTATTAAGCTCCAGCCATTGATACCGGTAGGGCGCTTTACCCCAGATTCGGGTAGAGACGATGATTGGCTCTCAGGCCAACTATGAATTAACAAATTCAATAAGGATACACTTTTATCAAATAATACTATACTATAACAACTATTCAACATTAAACTTATACTGAAACACGTCACACACAAAATAAACCGACATTAAACTGTTTTCGTAGTTTAATGCCTTTTAATCACATGAATATTCACTAGGTGGCAGCTCTCATGGCATAACATTCAGAAGGGCCATTCAGAGCCAGACTATCGTTCTGGCGAAGTCACGCAGCCAGGCGAGAGTCGGTTAAGCGAGACTAGGTGCTCGTTGTACGTAAGGTTTCCAGTTGTTCGTCAGGACCGCTGCACGTGACGTCATAACTGTGTGGTAACTCCAACATGTCGAGCATATAATTTGGTTTGACTTTAAAGTTGGCACTTAGCAGATATACACATAGCTTTACTTCACGGAGTACCTGTGTGTGTACCTTTAGAAAAGGGAACGTAAGGTTGGTATATCAAAAACGTTAACCGAAAAGAGTTTTACAGTAAGAAACTCTCGACACAAAGACAGTTTTGGCTAGTTCGAGACCCACCGTGTGGCACTACTGTTGTCGCAAAGGCGCCCTCTGGTACCAGGAATAAATATCTCCATGCACTAGCCTAGATTATCCAGGCGTCGCGAGAGGGGAGCACTGTTTCCCGGCGAAGTCACGAGAAACTCCAAGATTAGTTCAACCAATCGACAAAGCCAATGCTGCGATCCAGTCATCCTGAGATGACAGTATGTATATTGTGTACCAATATTGCGGGTTGGCCTATGCTCCATGAACCAGCAAAGCGGCATTTTTTATGTGTCACGGTAACTTCAAATTACCATTTATCTGCATCAGTGCATGTTCACACGGACAACAGTCAACTGGAGAAAGGCGTTATTTATTTGCGCCAAAACGGGACTAAAACCAGTTACCATCGCCATTGTAAAAAAGTGAGACGTCCTACTAATGTCTGTCGTCTGTTCCAACTAATTTCACCGTTTGCGACACACTAACCCATCCAGCTGCGTTTGAGCGGTGGATGATGGGATTGATGCAAACATGTCGTGTCTTTTTGTGTGTGTGTGTGTGTGTGTGTGTGTGTGTGTGTGTGTGTGTGTGTGTGTGTGTGTGTGTGTGTGTGTGTGTGTGTGTGTGTGTGTGTGTGTGTTTGTGTTAACAGTAATACATATCACACAGGGCGTAAACATGTAACCTATCGTGCTATGCCAAACACCTGAGCATTAGCCGAGGATATTGTTTGACGTCTAATCGCACAAGACACAAGAGATCACTTATCACTGGAATAGACCTGTCGCACTGCATTAATTGCCGCTCTAAGAACGTTGTGTCTTGTGTAGTTCTTTTGTGCGTACATTACCTCTGTCTGACCGGCCTCCGCCTGGGGATATATACGGCTTTCCTGTAGTCTAACGACATGGCGCTGACTACGAAGACCTTCTCTGCACAGGCGTGTCCCCGGTGTCCAGTAACCCAGCGCGTGGTCTCGCACAGTTGTTTGGGTCTATGCACCGTTCACGCTAGCGAGTAACACACTCATACCGTTGATTCGCGCTGTGAGAAAGCTTACCAAAGGCGAGAGACGGCCCGATAAAACATAATGGTAACAGACTGAAAAACCAGCGTTTACACAGTGTGTGGATTTGATATGACCTACGATTGTTTGTCGGTCGTTTATTGCATAATGCTGTTTGCGCCAATTGCGGATTGTAGGTCGAATGGTTTATCGCAGAGGCATGCGTGGGCGACGAAGCAAAACGTATTGTTTTCCTTTTGATGTGTGGCGGGTCATGCCTTAACTGATTAATCGAGTACTGTGAATGAATATGTGAATAGGTGTATACACGTGTAGTTGTAACTCTGACTCGACACCTGTAGATTGATTCATGACAGCTCAGTCGCCATAATCTCGAGATATACATGTTTGCCTGCCGAAGTATGCATGTAAATTATACGTGTGTAGAATTGACCTTGCGGATTTGTGCGGGTTGTGATAGTATGTTTTATGGAAACTATGATAACATAATATTATAGTCTGCGTGACATAACTTAATTGTATCTGCACGCTCGCTCGCTCGCGCGCAACCACACTCACGCACACAAAGATACAGACGCACATACACACTCGCGCACACAGAAATATATATGCACACGTATATATATATATATTATATATATATGTGTGTGTGTGTACATGTTGATGTCTTAGCCAAAATAAAAACGTGTAATATTGTTATTATTCATATTAAACAGTTTCTTGCAACACGATCATACCGTTTCTTAAAATATTACACATCAAAATTACGGATTCCCACTCCTTAGGATGAATAACCTGTCGCGAATAATCACGCCCGTGTGCTAATTGTGTTGTTATACATACAGATTCATTCCAACACTTCTGTCCAAAAGACACAGGCAACGCGAGGTGAACGAAATTACCCAAGGCAGTCGGTACCAGGATTTGAACTTCGGTTACTTTAATCGATAGTCCATCACTCTAACCTCCCGACCACCGCTCCCCACAACAATATTCACTTGCACCCTCCCTGAGACTTACTAAAACCTCCAGTTGCATCCACCCAAATAACTGGGAGGCTAAGCTCCCCTCGCTTCCGGCGTTTATGTATAAGTCTGCATTCATCGCGGTTATTTCACGTGATAATATGAACATATTCACTGGGTGTTCATAGCCTCGATTATCCAGCCGTCGTGAAGTGGCAGCATTGACCCGTCATAACGGACTGGATTATTAAGCTCCAGCCATTGTTACCGGTAGGGCGCTTTACCCCAGATTCGGGTAGAGACGATGATTGGCTCTCAGGCCAACTATGAATTAACAAATTCAATAAGGATACACTTTTATCAAATAATACTATACTATAACAACTATTCAACATTAAACTTATACTGAAACACGTCACACACAAAATAAACCGACATTAAACTGTTTTCGTAGTTTAATGCCTTTTAATCACATGAATATTCACTAGGTGGCAGCTCTCATGGCATAACATTCAGAAGGGCCATTCAGAGCCAGATTATCGTTCTGGCGAAGTCACGCAGCCAGGCGAGAGTCGGTTAAGCGAGACTAGGTGCTCGTTGTACGTAAGGTTTCCAGTTGTTCGTCAGGACCGCTGCACGTGACGTCATAACTGTGTGGTAACTCCAACATGTCGAGCATATAATTTGGTTTGACTTTAAAGTTGGCACTTAGCAGATATACACATAGCTTTACTTCACGGAGTACCTGTGTGTGTACCTTTAGAAAAGGGAACGTAAGGTTGGTATATCAAAAACGTTAACCGAAAAGAGTTTTACAGTAAGAAACTCTCGACACAAAGACAGTTTTGGCTAGTTCGAGACCCACCGTGTGGCACTACTGTTGTCGCAAAGGCGCCCTCTGGTACCAGGAATAAATATCTCCATGCACTAGCCTAGATTATCCAGGCGTCGCGAGAGGGGAGCACTGTTTCCCGGCGAAGTCACGAGAAACTCCAAGATTAGTTCAACCAATCGACAAAGCCAATGCTGCGATCCAGTCATCCTGAGATGACAGTATGTATATTGTGTACCAATATTGCGGGTTGGCCTATGCTCCATGAACCAGCAAAGCGGCATTTTTTATGTGTCACGGTAACTTCAAATTACCATTTATCTGCATCAGTGCATGTTCACACGGACAACAGTCAACTGGAGAAAGGCGTTATTTGTTTGCGCCAAAACGGGACTAAAACCAGTTAGTTTGTAAAAAAGTGAGACGTCCTACTAATGTCTGTCGTCTGTTCAAACTAATTTCACCGTTTGCGACACACTAACCCATCCAGCTGCGTTTGAGCGGTGGATGATGGGATTGATTCAAACATGTCGTGTCTTTTTTTCACATTCGCATGCTTTAAGGAACGCGTAGTTTGCGTCCGATTTTCCATAATACATAATTAATCCACCTGCGTATTTCGTAGCCATTTCCCACGTGAAACGATTAGGTAAAATTCTGATTGGTCGGATTACGCGACTGTTGGGCTTTCGTATAAATGTTCCCGCGATGTTTCCGACGTATGCGTGCCGATGAGGTAATACGCAGGGAGCGGTCCGCGCGTGACCGGAAGAGACTCGGTCGAACCTGTCGTCTGCTTCTTTTCAAGTCGATTTGGCGTCGGTCTGCTGCAGTACGTGTCGTAGTAAACACCGTCCCCCGTCGCCAGAGTGCGCCTTTCGTTCGGCTTCGCGCGCTCTGCGTATTTGTCGGGAGCAGTTCGTAATTCATCGTCCGCCTCGGTGTAGACAAGGACGCTCTGGTTCCCGCGCTGTGTCGATTGTCGGCTGCGCAACACAAAAGCGAATCATATTACTAAATATTGGTACACTTGTTGTGTTGAAATGCGTACATGTGTAAAACGTTTCACATGAAAACAGTGGATAATAATAATGATATCACGATAATGATCTGCAGAGGGCGCCACTCCATATGCAACGATTATTATTGCAACTATCGTCGTACGTCTTGTTTGACTTTTCTATTCATATTTTTAAAATGTGTTTAATAATCATAACTGCCTTAGTAAAACATTAGGTATTATTTTTTTTAAACCAGCCAATTAAAAAAATAGATCGAGTGATTGAATCAATAATCTGGAGTTTCCGCCCAAATCGGATTTTGTCTTGGGATTAGATACCGTTCTATCAACAATCATATAAATTGATTACAATACTGTTATATCGCCGATAGTAGGCGTCAAGACAATTGCAGGAATTAATGTCTAAATTCTGACCAAGGAATGTTTTAATGTAGTAGTAGTAGTAGTAGTAGTAGTAGTAGTAGTAGTAGTATTTTATTAGAGTCTCACTCCACGTATACATGCTTTAAAATACAAGACAAATAAATATATTACATTCAAAGTTAGCACTGTATACAAAGACCACTCAAAAAGAGTTATGAGAGACTTGTAAAAACAAAAATGTACAAATAAAAACAGTAATAATTTAATAAACATGTGCTATTATTTTGTTGTATTGTGTAATCTTGTGTGCAGTATTTTTTGGAGGATGCTGGCAGTTTTACTTATTATATTGTCATTACTCAATAAATATACAAATTTATCTTGATCATTCATACTGGAAAAAGCAGGATCATTAATTGTTGCATAGCCTATTAGTTCTTTTCGTTCGTTAACATATAAAGGGCATTTCATTAAAACGTGAAACTCATTTTCTATTTCATTCGTGCAATTATAACACGTCCTAGCTTCAGGTGGGGGGTAATTTCGTTCAAAACGTCCAGTTTCAATTCTGATTGGTGCCACGCCACATCGAAATTTTGCAAGTGCTGATTGATTACTT